>JAUYWH010000007.1:7143572-7269115 GCA_034779795.1 Ctenopoma multispine | reverse complement strand
TGTTGCACCAGAATAATTACACTCATGAATATTGCACATAAACTGCCATTGTGTATTGGATGTGTGTATTGTTAGTCCATGTGTGTGTGGTCAGCTGCAAAGTCTTTGTTATTACAGTGTTACATAAAAACATTTCTGAGTCGTCCTCCAATCCAGAAGGTGGCGGTAATGCGCCTTTATACTGTTTACCAATCCCCAATAAACAACAGAGGAAGAAGGAGAAACCCACGAAGAAGAAGAAAAGACGACGTCACACTTTTGACATTGGCATGGATCGTGCAGAAAGGTAACGATAACGTGATTAAAGCAGTTGAAATCAAAGATTTTTCATACACCTGTTTCTGTGTTTATGTTATTAGTCTAGACAAACACTATTAACCAGAATCCGGTGTTAGGACTTCTACCTCTACCACGTAATATTTGATGCCAATAACACGTTCATTAGCTTACTAGCTGCTAACTATGTATAATTTCTCTCTCCAGTTGATGTCGTTTTTGTATAGTTATGGCTCTTCCAAAGCTTTCAAGATCCCTCACTGGGTTGCTCGTAGAAACATCGACCATAATTCAGCAGAGGACCTTTAGGTAAGAGCATTGTATGTTACCATTCAGAGCCAAATGTTGTGACTGAGGACAGGCTCACTATTTTCAGGTCTGTCTAAAAAAGCATCCATCAGGTGACAATACGAACACTTACAGATGTTGCTGTAGCCAGTGCTATAGTCGTTTATTCTATTTAACCGCATTATTGGAAGGAAGAAGGCACGGCACAAAATCTACAGTCCTTGATGTTATGTATTAGTCGTTAAAGTTAAGCTAAAGTTAATTTGAAGACTCAACAGTCTTTTTTCCAAAGTTATAATTGTTTTGGTAATTTAATGTCTCACTGATGTGTTGCAGTGGGATAACAGGAATAAAAAGAGAGAATTGTGGACTAAAAATGCCGTTTGGGTAGATGTCCACTTTATATGACTCATTTGGAAAAGTGTGACATAGTTTGAGATAAACTTTTTCAAACACTTATTCACACATGGAGGACTGTGGATTGTATTCCCATTCAACTAAAAAGAAATTACATGTTCACATGATCTCTTAAAGTCCAATATTAACAAGAGGAATAATCATGCAAGTAAAACCTGTTTGTGTTCATATGATACATGACCTTCGTTTTAAGGTTCACTTGAAAAATTGTGAACAAATCCTTTATGATTTGTCAGATAAATTAGAAAGTAAAATGTGTGTGGTCTGGATAAGAGGACACTTTTTTTTCCAGTTCAGTTGTAAAAACGTACTAACACAGTCATATAGAGCAGCATAATGCTACAGTCACTCTACAGTAAAAACATTCAACCATGTTTAGGGAGGGAAACAATAAAAGAGGAGTTTATTCACATGTCTTCAAACATTTCTACAGGGGATCTAATAGAATTATGCAGATTAAACCAAACTGTTGGATCACATTTCATAAACGTGTTAAGCTTTCAGCAGGAAAATCATGCTTGACTTCATAAATAGATTTTTAGATTATTCTCACATTACACAGTCACTATAGACAGTCCCTAATGGTTAGCTTAAGAAAGAACTTGTTCATTCTATCAAAGGGTGAGATTTTGCTTAAAACGTTGCCCCATAGAAAAGTCAATTTCTTGCATGACTGCTGACCGAGAAATGTCTGAAATCATAAGCCTGCTCTTCATAAGTTGAAGATGTTTACTCTTTGTCTTGCCAGTGTGTCCGCTGTGGCAGCAGCAATTCAAAAAATGACAAGAGTGCGTGTAGTGGACAACAGCTCACTTGGAAATACACCATATCATCGTGCACCAAGAGTGATACATGTCTACACCAAGAATGGTGTAGGAAAAGTTGGTGACAGAGTGTTGCTTGCCATCAAAGGACAGAAGAAGAAAGCACTTATAGTTGGACACAAAATGCCTGGCGAACGCATGAGTCCACGCTTTGATTCGAACAATGTTGTTCTGATTGAGGACAATGGAAACCCTACAGGAACAAGGATTAAGGTCCCTATACCCACACATCTACGTACGATGGAGGGAGACTACTCTAAAGTGTTAGCAATTGCTAGTTCTTTTGTTTAATACAATTATTTAGTTGTAGTTTGAGATAAATATACAAACACTGTCACGTTTAGCAGAGAGTATATAAACATTTTGTACTTGTAAATGTTGTCCTCAATAAACGTAAATGGAGCAAACATATACTGGCTAAAATTTCTGTATTGTATTCCAGTGTTTAATGTGCTAGAGTCAGGTCTTTTTTTCCTGCAAGTACAATGTTAGCCTTGAACATTTAGGAGTTTCTGGTGCAGTGTCGGCTGCAAAGTTTTATGAAATGATCATAATGAATTTGAGAAATCAAAAACAATGAGGGAATTATTTATTGAAGGCACAACATACATTCACACAAAAGTACTATTTATAACACCATGATGTCATAAGGCATTCAGTATCATGTGATCCCTGCAAATGTAACTTAAATAAACAGTCAGTATTCATCATTAACATGATGGGACCTCATCAGCAGTTTCCTTTACTTAAAACCTCCGTGTAAAATAAGGGTCAGCTGCTTCACTTCAGCTAACTGGTGAAATATATTAATAAGTTAAAACTACAGTATTTTAGCACCTAAAATAGAATCCACTGGCATCAGATTAGGTCTATACTGCCACCTAGAGGTGCAATAATTAAGCTACCAACTCAAATCTGAGGTGTTCACTTCCTGTTAAAAATATTTTATTTATGTAATCACAAAAGATGGAAACAGGTACATATTGATTAGGTGAATTTTTAAAGCACTACAGTAAAAACAAAAACGTATGTTCTCCTTTGTGACAAACCCTTTAGCTGAAATTCACACAGACATCAAAACTAAAACATGTGATACATGTTGCAGCAAGTGATTTTTGTCATGCACAGACTCATGCTGCTTTTACAAAGGTGACAGACGTATGTGGCACAGTGATTGCTTCAAAGGTTTGCATAGTTTCTAAATTCATCTGGGAGACATCTGGCTTGATTGGACTTCAGTTTACAGCTCTTTTGCTAATTTAGTAAGCAGGTCCCTTAGACTGAGGGAACTTCGGGACTCCAGGTTCATGGCAGACTGCACCTTTACTCTATACTCTCCTCCAGTGAAGACAGTCCTCATTAACCGCACATTGTCAGGTAAAGCCACTAGCATTGTGAGAAATAAAGTTAGACAAACAGATCTAGTGTGTGACTAAATGCACTGGGAGTTTCTTTTGAACTTACCTCTGTAAGATTAAGCTCAGCCTCTCCTGATCCCTCCTTGTCTAACTGCTGGAAAGACCCTGTTAAAAATGTGATTTTCTTATTGAAAAACTTTTAAATAAAGGTTATTTAAAGTAATTTCTTTATGAATATTGTGTAAACATATATATTTCCAATAGCATATATAGCTGTATTACTCACTGAACATGGATTCAAGCTTGACCAAACAGCAGATGAAGTTGTCAAAGTCAATCATCTCGTTCTCTGCATATCGAGCTACCAGAATCTGATTCAATTTGTTGTTTAGTTTAAATCCTGCAAAGGAACACAAAAACAATCATTTGAGAAATCGCCGCCGCTGTTTTCTATGAGTGTGTGTACTGCATGAGAATGTGTTTATCAAAAAGATGATACCTGCTGCCTCCACAGCAAGACGCATCTCATATGAGCTCATGGCCCCTGACTTGTCAAGGTCAAACTCTCTGAAAATGACCTGGGAGAAAGCGGCAGAAATGTAACTACAAATACGTTTGGATGTGCAGAATATTACCATGACACGGAGTCATTCTTACCAGCCACTTTCGTATCTTGTTCCAGAGGATTTGAAACTCCACCAGCCCTAAACGGGCACTCCCATCTTTCTGTTAAACACTGTGTCAAGGGGTGAAACACTTAGACAATCGCTGGCGCATTTTATTTGTTTCTAATTAAGTCGGTGTAAAAGTTTTCCATGCTCATAACTTAAGAGGATACATCCATCATGTTCACCATGGTTCTACACGACTCCATACTGAAGCCATCAGTCTTCAGATCTTTGTCTGAAATAGTACAAACCCTTCTTTAAAACAGTCTCAAATAGTGGAATCAACTATTATAATGGGCCATGTGCAGTACTAGTATATTACATGTATTACTAATATGTAAACTTTCCAGTAGCTAATAGGTAACTAAAAATAAATGGAGAACTCACGCCGGGAGATGACTCTGTTTAGAATCGTCTTAAGTTCACGAATAGAAATCTCCATGTCCTGGAAAAGTTCAGTTAAGAACATTAATAAGTTCAGTTTATTCCAAAAAAGGGTTAAATCGTTATATATGATAAAAAATGTCACAATAATACCACTATTACCACAAACATATTATTATCATGTAAAGATAATTTAAATAGCGTTAGTACTAATGCAAACAAAGATACATCAATACGTTTTTCGAATCCCTACCTCTCCTGCTAGCTGGGCGAACATGGACTTAAAGGAGTCATCAATATCATCTTCAGTTATTTCCTCCTGAAGGATTAGGATAGGTAATTTATTCATTTATGAACAGGACTCCGGTTATTCTGTGGTAATTATATAGCAGATTGTATAACACGTTGTTACAGCACTGGTCAATATTTATACGTACATCATCTCCTAAATCTGCAAAGATTTCATCATCCAGCTCTCTGCAATTAACAAAATCCTGTTAGTGTTTCTACACATTACAAACACACTAAGTGACACAAGGAAAAAGGACACGTACTCTGTTTCAGACTGTTTCTCAGTGAAGACTCTGAGGACGAAGTCAGCCTCTTTACTGGGCTCAAAGGTGGAGGGGACGATGAGGTACTCTCCAGGGGGCAGACGCAGCCGAGTGCTCACCTCACGGAGGTTGATGAAGGTTTCTGAGCGTGCACACGATGAATGGCTCAAAAAGAAATTTTTCTTCAAGTGGACATTCTGGCAGCCTCTGTACTAAAGGCAGTGGGAAACAATACATGGCTTGAGATGAAGATGCTTGTTTTTAGGTCGGCCTAATTGAAATTGTGTATACTTTACATTAAGTGTGACCATTTCACAAAGTTTAAGAGTTTAGAATTTTAATGAGAAGTTATATTAATTGATGCTCCGCCTACCTCTTCTGGAATCTGCACAACAGAAGAAAAGGGACAGTATTAACACAATGAGTTGAAGTGATGTTTGAAAAATTGTTTAGATTAAATAGGTGAATAAACCATGAGAAGGACAAACAGACAATGCTTATATTTATTCTTTATTCTCACCTCATAAAGAGCAAAGCCAATGGTGTGCATGTCCTGACCATGGCGGCGATATCTGCGACGGTCCTTCTGCATGAGAGCTACTAAGAAACTGCATGCCACCTCATCATCGTCTGGGTCATCATCCTCCTCCAGCAGCGTGATCTTATACTGAGGGTTGATCCAAAATGTGTCTACAGAGAGGGTGCGCTTAAGTTAGCCTGTTTTGTAGTTATAGTAACAGAGCAGAAAAATACTATCGCATAATAACCTTAATCTGTAATTTTATCTACGTAATTGTGCGACAGGTATTTTTTTTCTGTGTGTACGACTGAGACTCACTGGGATGGTTCCTGCAGCCTCCAGCTGTGCTGCCTTTCCTCCACGTGCCGTAGAACTTCATGGTGTTCCAGTGGCTGAGACTGTCCTCGCACAGAGCGTCAGGAGTCAAGTTACAGATCTCTAACCGAGAAAACTGACGTAGGAAATCACTGAAGGACATCCTGGAAGAATAAAAAATTGTTAGTGAGCTTTGGAGGTGCTGAAAGGCAGATTTTGTTACATATAAAAAGATAAAGACATGAGATAGATGTCACTGATATGTCTTCTCATTTAACTCTTGGCAAAAAGCAAATAAGGAAGTTTCCCATAATATTGAAGTATTCCTTTACAACCCCTGCAGTACATAGCATTACCTTACCAGAACTCGCCATCCTCCATCTTAAGATGGAGGTCTTCTCGTTCAGAGGAGTCAATGTCATCCCATTCAGGGGAACTAAACACAACAAGACAAGAAATAAACAGGATAAGACAAACAGGAGGAAACAGTAGCAGCACACAGGGGCATTGGTGTAATATTTGTAGTTGGATACACTCACTTGTCACTCCAGGCACCAGTCCACTCCACCTGGCCCCAAGGGTTACGTATTCTGATTAAGCGTACCATGTTGCCACAGTGATCAACCTACAAAACACAGCAAGTGATGCGCAACTTAGAACAAGATATATTATTGTATAAATTGTAAATTATATTAAAAACAACAGGCTACAGACCTCCTTCAGTCCAGTGACTGAGTAGGCGTGTCCCTTCACAAGCTTCTTAAATGTAACAGCCTCCATGTCAAAGGCACTGGTGATCTGTATTACATAAAACACAATTAATAAATACGAGTATAAATTCTCAAGCACAGAAATAAACAGAAGTGCTCTTAATGTAATTGGCTTTCTCAAGATGGTGCCACATTGATCTGCATGTTTTGGGAGTGTGCCACTAGTGTGTGTTTATTACTAACATCAATAGAGCAGCCCAGCAGTGAGCCTCTCTCCAGAGCTTTGCTGATTATCCTGTGCAGATCTCTGGGAGCCCTGCGGAGCTCGTACATTTCAGACACGCCACCCGTGAAGTCCTCAAAACCCTCAGTGGTGCTTCCTCCAGACAGAGCCTCATAAGAGCCATTCAGTCTGATAAACGCATAAAAACACACTTCAGTATATGATTTAGAACTTTCTAGTCCATACACACATACACACTGAATAATTTAGCAACTGAGGAGGGTCTCAATACCCACTTGGCATAAGCCTTCTCCAGAAGGGCACTCCAGAATTCATTGCCCTCAGCAGAATGGACAAACATGAGCTCCCCATCTTTGACAGGCAATCTGTCGTCTATCACAACATCTACCCATTCACCGAACTGCCAGAACTGCAACACAAGGCAATAATCAAGAACTCTATCGATCCAAATCGCTTGCCCTGCACTCGATAGAAACACCAAAGTGTAGAGGACGATCTCAAAATACCTGAAAGTGGAAAATTCCAGCATAGTCATCTTGGAAGGATTGCCCGTGTGGAACAACCCGATGCAGAAGCCTTTCATTCAGGGTGAGGGAGGCGATGGCTGCTAAGAGCCAACAGTCACCTGCCAGAGAGAAGGAACATTTAGGATCCTCCACCAAATTATGTCATCCCACTGTTTTTACTTAATCAACTCACCCAGCGCTCCCTGACAGATGTCTGTTCTGGTGGCACCACCCACGATAAACTGAGGATCATCTGTCAGTTCCTGTGAGGAAATTCAACGTTTGAATGATGACAAGCACACGCACACAAAGTTCAGACTACTAAACACATTTTATGATCTATGGCAACACATCTCTCATGGCACTGCTATTCTTGCACCAACTTCCGGCCTTTTAACGAAGCACTGTAAACAAATGTCATGTGAGGGAGTGGCCCAACAGCTGCAGCGGTCTGAGAAGTTCTTGTCCAAACTTGTCCTATACTGTCTGAGCCTCCAGACATGAAATAAGACAGTGTTATTGATATGTTTGTTTACATGTGATGCTGCTAAGTCTGTGTCATCAACAGCAAGTAACTGCTATTGTGAAACAAACGAGAGCTGTTCCACAGAATTACTGAGTCGGGTATTTCCAAGAATCTCAAGCTTTAGGTCTGAAGTCTGTCTCTCTGTGTCTTAGTAACATCATCTGTAAATGTGTGGATACAAATTGTTATATAAAAAAATAGAGACAGACATTTTCTTATAAAATAAAATAAAAATGAAAGAATTTGCTCATATTTAAATGTTTCCTCACCGTGGGTCTATTCCACAGCACATCTCTAGTTTTGGAGGAATAGGGAGCGAGTTCTTTGAAGCCCAAGGATGGAGGCTCGGCTGGGAAACAGGGGTCTTCAAACAGGCAGCCGGACTCCAAACACTGTTGCTTCAGTGCCTCGTAGTCCTGGTTGGCGAAATGCACAGCCTGCTCCTTGGAGCCCATACCTTCTGCCCGGAGCCTGTTGCTGTAGATTGTTGCAGATATCCCCCCAACTGGATACATACTGGTACAAGATAAAAATATGGAGCTGGTGGGTGGGTATGCTCAGTGCTGTCTATAAATAGCAGACACTAATCAGCTGCACACTCATGTCTGAGAGTTACAGTAGGATAATCAGTTGTCAGAGTGTGTGTATCAAAGTAATGCTCCCAACAGAAATGACATGATTTTTTATCTGATGACTAAACTGACTTTGAAATAATTAGTCTGAGCCCATGTAGAGTGTGCAATATGCTGTTACTCTAACACGCTGCAGTCATTGAGGTCAGGTTCCTGGTATTCAAAAGATTTAATTAATTTCCAACTTAAGCTGGTGGTAGCATGACACATGGATTCAGTCCACTCTGTTTCACCCTGCTCGTCTGCCGCCCCCCAAACTCTGCACAGTCAGTCATTATCAAAACAAAATAAATAAGAAACCTGCAAAACATATTAATCAAGTGCAAATCAGCTCGGTCTAGTTTTTATTATAATGTTAAAGAATCTTTAAGGGTATAAAAGATTAAATCAGAGGAGGCATAATAATATGGAAAACATAGGAGAGAGGCCAGATGAGAATTAAAAGACAGACCCTAAGCATATACAGAAGAAAAGCAATTGCTGAAATATGCGATTCAAGAAATGCATATGGCCTCCTCAAATACAGCAAAGCCAGAAATAACAAAAAGACTTAGAAATCTGATACCTTGTCTGTACTGGCAGGCTGTGAGAGAGAATGGGACAAAAGAGAGAAAGAGGTCATTCAGTGATGTTTCAGCTCTAGTAAAGATCGCCCTGAGCTGCAGCAGTATTATCCGTATACGTATACGTATCCGTATCCGTATTATCCAAATCACACTTCAGTGTTTATGTTAGGGGCTTTTTGTCTGCGCTGAATGCACCTGATATCCAACGACGAGGTTCACGACTAGCAGTCAAATCTCCAGGGAGGACATGACGTTGACTTGTGAGGAAACAAGGAGTTTAAAAGAACCACATATGTCAATCAAGCTGGATGTTAAATTTAAAGCTGATCCTTGTCTCTGCCTTTCTGACTCTGTGCTGGTTGATCGTCTCTACTCTGCTACTCTGGTCCACGAGAAAGGAATCCTAATGAGCCGAGCTAGGACTAGAAGATTAATGAGATAAATAATGTGCTGCCAGGTATAAACTATTCTACAGACAAGAACATTGTTTATATGGCCAGTCCCCCCCTCCCCACTGTGAGGCCCCACATGCCTCTACAGTGTAGTCTGCAGGAATGTCACACAGCTAGAGAGAGAAGCGACTGCTGGCTGATGACTGAGAGGATCTCTCTTTTTTTCTCCCCAATGCAGAGAAGAGCTGATCCATGCAGTCCAGTCATGATGTCATCTATAGGACCTCAACCTCAACAACACCAGAAACAACCAAACAGCCTCTCAAAGCACCGCACAGAGTCAGCACCACATACGTTTGGTACCATCTAACAGTCCCAGCGTGACGAGCATGTTAACACTTCTATCTTTTGACGTGAAGCACTTTGTCATGTTGTGATCTACAGCATAAATAAACTTTGCTGCGATTGTTTACAGCATGTATTTAAAAGTAAAAGTAGGCCTGGCTTCTCATGCGCGCTGCTCCGCAGTCTGCTTCAGGGGTTTCTGACAGGAGTAAATCATTTACACACACACACAGCGGAATTAAATCAGTGGCAACAACATGACAATGACCGAGCCGACTATTATTAGTGCTGCAGCTCGCTGTATATTAAAACGAACAAACCGCACTGGAGGCCTGTGCCACAATAAAACCATGAGGCACCGTTAACCTTAAGCCGGGCTGATTAGCACACTGATTGAAAGAAGATGAACAAGACAACTAAACTCACCGGCGCTTTAAAGATAACTTTGATCTCCTTCACACTGAGTCGGATATTGATAATCGTAGAAATCTGGAAGAGGAGCAGTGGTCTGGTAGCCGGGAGGGGGGGGGACACAGGACCAGCCCTCTCCAATGCGCACACACACACACTGCTGAAGCTCCTAAAGGAGGACGAGAGACTCTCTCGACAGACCGCTACGACGTGCAAGGAGCTAGGTCACGTGATCTGACGAAGGCAGCCGATGTAGCACGAGTCAGCTCAGTGCTGAGATCGGGTTTGATGTGTCTCCTCGAAATAAGTACTTTATCAAATGTGTTGTGAAAAAAATTATTTGCATTACCGCGTAGTTAAATTGTATTATTGTATGAACAATATCAACGAACACATTGAAGCTGGAAAATGTATCATACTGAATAATTTGCCCGGGTCACTAACGTTGTTCACACATTATCAAATCTAGTGACGAACTAAACTTCATCCGCAGTTTTGTCCTCCACTTTTTACTGAAGTCAATAGTACAAAGTTTTTTCACTTCCGTTTGACAAACACCTGTCGGCTTTTGTCCGTCACGTGACCAAACCCCTGCACGTCGTAGCGGTCCTTCGAGAGTCTACAGCATGAGGAGAGGCCGCCTGCTCACACCCAAAATGATTGTACTCTGCGCTAGGAGTGGTTGAGATAGATACAATGCAGTAAAATAAACAATGTCCACTAGATATGTCATAGCATATATCATGGATGCCCTGGCTTTGATTTGAAGAAAGAATCACATAAATCCAAATAACTGACAAAGTCCTTTATTATTATATTGTAACGAGACATGATCTTCTAATATAATGATGCAGAATATTTTAGTCAGACAGAGTAGCATTCATCATGTGTTGAGGCTGGATCAGTAAGCCACCAACAAAAATGTCCTTTGCCTGACCAAAACATATAAATACTGAAGAGCAGAGTAATTAGCATTTAGTTGACTAAAAACCAGTTAATACAGACACCTACACTAAAACAGTAACATCTCTGCTTGACTTTCTTGTTTTCATGTGACCAACAAATCTCAGAAAAATAAGAATTGGCTCTGCACGAGTAGAAAACTACACACTGAAAATGTTGAAATAGAAACTAGGTCATTGACAGGTCGATATCAAATCTGATCACTAAAAAGTTAATATGTAGTAGCCAGCTGGATGAAATTCAAATCACACTCTCTTGATAATTCCTGTAAAGTTACACAACTCTGTGAGTCATCTGAGAGATAGTGTGCAGTAAGCAACTGGTAAGGTTAAAGGTCATTAGCAACTAGCTGGTGACAGTACAGTCGAACATACTGTATTTGTTATTATTTGCATTTGTTTATGTTAAATATGTTATTTTTTCCAGTAACATTTGCTCCCCAAAGCACACATTTTTAAAATATAGTTGGGAGGTAGCACCTGATAGTCAATGCTTCCTTTAGAATAGCAGCCACAGCAACATTTTAATCCAAGACAGCATTAAATACATGATGACAGTGAGTGGAGCCTGTTAAATGTTTGGTGAAAACATCAGTGCATGTATAATTAATGGCTCGCAAAGCTACATACATCCAATAATAAAATGTTCTATGAATAGCTTGATTCTTTTGTAGCCATAGTAAAATGTTTACTAAAACCCTATAAGAAGAAACATACAACATGAGTTTTACTTATAGAAACATGTATCTTTTTTGTGTCTCACGAAGACATGCATCAACACTCAGTGGTCGCTACCACTGCAGCCTGGTATCATGCAGAGAGCTCTGTGGTCACACTGAGGAAATCACCATACAGTCATTATTAAGTCTTTTGGGTATAATTAGTGTTGATGATCAGTATGCTCACAAACAACACTGTGTAGACATAGCATTCAGTGGTTTATGATCCACCCTTCTACCAGCTTTCCACAATAACAAAAACAGTCACCAGAGGATCTGCCTCGGTTCAGATGATTGTTACTTTACTTACAGAACTGAAACACATACTTCCTCTACAGCATTCCCATTTCCACCACACTAGATCAAAAGATTATTAGCACCTGGTCTGCAGTGCAGTATCTCATCAACAAGTGACAGTTACACTAAGTACCTTTTTTGTTTTCAGTGTATTCCTCCATCCTGAAATAATTTAAACAAAGGTGGATTCACTAACACGCACTATCATTACACACAAACAGTGCTGTTTCAGAAATGTATTTGGCAGCTGATATTCAGCAAAGCTCCTGACTAAACCAGCTGGTCAAGCAGATTGAAAAGTATTTGACTAAGGATTCCCTTTGCTGTCATTTGCATAAAGGATGTGAGAACAGGATAAGGATATATGATCACATTTTGGAACATAATGTATGTGCTGTTCAGCTGCCTGGATGCACACATCCTCCAAGCTTATGTTGTAATGTCATTAATATCGCTCTTTCCCAACTCTTAGGTGGTTGTACTCTGGTTGGTAGTACAGTGGTTGTACAGTGGTTGTAGTTTAATCCCTTACAATAATAAGACCTCTTTTTTTCTGTTTTATCAGGAATTCTATGGTGTACACTGTTAGAGAATTTCTCATTTTTACATTTCACACAAATATAAATCAAACCAATAAAGTGGGTAATAATAAATGCAAGGCACTACCCATCACTATTTTTAAACACTCACAAAGTCAAAATAGGTTAATAAGAGCCGTGCTTCTAGTTGCTTTTAGGCGTGTCCCTGTTTGTATTTCAGTTGCAGATACGTACCTGTATTTACATTTGCTACTGTTCGCCTCACCTGTCCACTGGAGGCCCCACCCTGTCTTCACATCCCATGCTGCAACTATAAAGGAGGCTGTAACAAAGTCTGGATTGTGCTCACAAGTGAGGTCGACTCATCTGACAAAGAAGGAAATCCAGTCCCACCACTCAGGGAGTCTTTATTCTGTACAGCTGAGAGACGAGAATGACATCCACAGCAGATCGACTGGCTCGTCAGCAGGACAAGGACCAAGGCGTTGGTACCAACCAGAATGCTGCAAAGTTCTGCCAGCAGGATTATGACACTCTGCGGGAACAGTGTCTGAAGAGCGGATGCCTGTTTGAGGACGACAGCTTTCCAGCTGACCCCAAATCACTGGGCTACAATGAACTGGGACCATACTCATCCAAGACCAGGGGGGTGGTTTGGAAAAGACCAACAGTAAGGAGCTGCTAAAAAGAAACACACAATTAATACAGTAGGAACCTGTTTAGTAATTGAATATGTTACACCATGGTGTAATTTAGTTTTGGTGTTTGACAGTAACTTATCAGTAAGTATTTCATGAACCTGTGATAACTTAAACGTCTTTGTAACAGAAGTAAAGATAAAAACTATGTCTACAGCACCATTCTCTGCTTCACTCTGAACTGATTCAGCTGCTTATTCTTAATTCACTGTGTAAAAACATTTAGGAATCTAAATACATGTCATAAATCTAGTGCTGCTCTGTGTAGGAGCTGTGTGCCGCCCCACAGTTTATCTGTGATGGAGCCACAAGGACGGACATTTGCCAAGGAGCTCTTGGTAAGTCAGAGGAAAGAGGATGAGTAAATGCTTAAATGTACAAGATGAATTATGGAGTGTTTTGTTTGCTATATGGCAACCACAAACATCCCTTGTTTAATTCTCCACCCATCCTATTATTGAGAAACAATGAACACTGGGAGTGGTGGAGATGGGGGTTGGGGATGGGTTTTGTTTTTTGCCTTATGCTCTTCACTGTATTGAAAACACCACATATCGCTTGATCTCATAGCGTGTATCTGCTCCTACTGTGCAGGTGACTGCTGGCTTCTGGCTGCCATAGCCTCTCTGACTCTAGACCAGCAGTTCCTGGATCGTGTGGTGCCATCTGGACAAAGTTTCACCAATGATTATGCCGGGATATTTCACTTCCAGGTCTAACAAAGGCTAATCTGACCACTAACCTAAACCTTCCTGCTTGTTTGTTTTTTTCTTGCCTTTCTTTCATTTATTCTTCCTTGTCAGACTATAAGAATGATGAGTCATTCTAAAAAAACTTAGAAACAAACTGAATAGAATAGGCTAGCACCACCATCAGTCTAATTGTCACATAATATTTTTAAACTGTTGAAATTCAACTTATGTATTAACATCACCAGTCATCATCAGTTTATTAAGAAATTAGTTACAACAAATGTGGGGGACAACTGAATGAACCTGGCAGTTTGTGAAGGATTTGACATTGAGTTTACTGATGGAAACGTTTACTTCTCAGCTCTGGCAGTACGGCGAGTGGGTGGATGTGGTGATCGATGACCGTTTACCCACCAGAGATGGGAAGCTGCTGTTTGTTCACTCAGCCGAGGGCTCAGAGTTTTGGGGTGCACTGCTGGAGAAGGCCTATGCTAAGTATAGAACCCTAATGATGTTTAAATGTACATTATGTAGTCGATGAATCTATTCACGTCCCATTTTATCTGCGTCTGACAGGGTGAATGGCTCCTATGAGGCCCTCACAGGTGGTAACACCATTGAGGGTTTTGAGGATTTTACAGGTGGAATCGCAGAAACATACGTCTTAGAAAAGGCACCACCAAAGCTCTTCCAAATTATGAGGAGGGCCCTGAAACTGGGCTCACTGATGGGCTGCTCTATTGACGTAAGTCTAATTTTCATATTGATTTGCATACCACTTTGCAAAAAAAAAAAAAAAGCAATAACCTGATGGCATGGTTGTTCTTGCTAATTTCAGATCACTAGTGCCTATGAGACAGAGGCAGTCACAGCTCTCAAACTTGTCAAAGGACACGCGTATTCAGTCACTGGTGCAGAAGAGGTACATTAAATTAATGTTAGCTGTGTTTTTGTGTTAGTTTCTCGTTTGTTGTTTTTACTGGATGCAAATTAAACTGGCAACTTCTGCTTTTTCCTTCAGGTGCATTACCAGGGTAAGGTGGTTCAGTTGGTTCGCATCAGGAACCCATGGGGTCAGGTGGAGTGGACAGGTCCTTGGAGTGATGGGTAAACACTCTATACACTGTATTCACAAAACATTCGATTCGATTCAATTCGATTCGATTCGATTCGATTCGATTCGATTCGATTCGATTCGATCGGGTTATACATAGTACAGGTACTAATACAATCTAACCAGTAGTGCAAATAGTGGGATAAAGTGCAAAAATTTACAAAGATGAGCTTTGAGGTTTATTCTGGGATTTGTTCTAAATGATGACGATGGCATTATTTTTATTTATTAAAATAAGATCCAACGAATGGAAGTACATCAGTGGAGATGAGAAAAAAAGGTTTAATAATGTGGCTGAAGACGGAGAGTTCTGGTAAGTCCCTCACATTTCACTATGACTTTTTACTATCAATGTTTCTGTCTCTGTAATGTGGATTTGTGAGCATAACCTTTTAGATTACCAAAGCAACTATTAAAGCTGAATGTAAAAATAGTGGGAATTTAATGCGTAAGAAAAAACATCGTTCTCTTTGTTGGAAATATGTCTCTCTCTTCAGGATGTCATACACAGACTTCATCAAGAACTTCTCCAAGCTGGAGATCTGTAACTTAACCCCAGACACGCTCGAGAACGATGACGTTCACCGCTGGAACCACTTCCAGTTTGAAGGGATGTGGAGGGTCGGCTCTACTGCCGGAGGCTGCCTCAATAACAGAGGTAAGGAAAACAGAAACCATGTATATGTGTGAGCAAAAGGTTTTGTTACACTATTTCATTAACACTTATGAATGTTCCAGCCACCTTCCCATCCAACCCCCAGTTTCTGTTACGCCTGGAGGATGTAGATGATCATCCTCTGGATGGGAAACCTGGATGCACCTTTCTTGTGGGGCTGATGCAAAAGAATGGACGACAGCAGAGGAGGCTCAACCGAGACCTTGAAACTATTGGCTTTGCCATTTATAAGGTTTCTCAGAATATTTTGATACCTAATATTAAATCAACACTCTGTATGTTACATCTTGAATGTTCTGTAATACTTTTGTTTCCTTTTTACAGGTGCCAGATGAGGTGTGTATTTGTGCTGGTACATGCCAGTAACGGTTCCTTAACTAAAACTAAAATTCTAGCTGCAAAATAAACATTAAATTGTGATATTGCACCTAAAGGTGAAGATCAGGTGAAGCTGCGTTACTGCTCACGTTCCAGTAATAAACTCTTCTTCATTTTCAGTACAAAGGCAACAGCAGTGCTCGTCTAGGTCCAGATGTTTTGCTGCGACAGAGACCTGTGGCCATGAGCAGCAACTTCATCAACACACGTGAAGTGTGTGACCGCTTCAAACTTCCTCCTGGGGAATATGCCATAATTCCTTCGACCTTTCCCCCTCACAAGAATGGCAGCTTTGTTCTCCGGGTGTTTTCAGAAAAAGATGCTGCACCCAGGTATCTGTGTTACAGTAACATGCAGATTAATTGTTAACTTCAGGTTAATGTAGGTTTCAGAGCTTTAGCTTTACACAACCACCTAGTGGACAAAACTGAGAGGCCCTGCTCTGGTCACAGCTACATGTTTTAAATTTATACCCACAACAGAGCGTGCTCAAACTGTGTATTTCTTTTTCAGTCCAATGGAGGCGGAGATTTCTGCTGAAATAGTGGAGGTAAGAATATTATGTTAATGTGAATTAATGAGTAAATAGTGAGAAAATAAATATTATTTCACCATAGAACTAGGTTTGAAGACAGTGTGCCACATTAATGTTGAAAAAGTTATTTCCTAATATAGTGGAAGTAAAATTTTAAAACCAGTGCGTTTATTTGACACCAGACTATTTTTGTTTCACAGGAGGAGATATCTGAGAAAGATGTGGATCCTCATTTCAAGCAACTCTTCAAGCAGATTGCTGGCCCTGTATGTAGAGGGAAATGAAAACAGGCAGTAAAATAAATGTTTAATCAGCTCTGAACTGGATTCAAAATGAACATTACACGGGTAATAATGGGCATTTCTCAAACAGGACATGGAGGTGTCTGCCTTTGAACTGATTCAAATTTTGAACAACATTGTCTCTCGCCGTAAGTACAATAGAAAGTTTGATTCAGTGTATTTTCAGTGATTTAAAAATTAGAGGCTAGCTGTTTGTTGCTTTTTGCAGGGTCTGATATCAAGACACACGGCTTCAGCCTTGACACAAGCCGCCTCATTATCAGTCTGCTGGATGTATCCTCTTTAAAAACTAAAAGATTCACTGATTTTTTAATATTCCCTAATAGTGCCTCAAATGTGCAAATGCTCTTATACTGTGACACTGTATAACCTTTTAGTTAAGCTATATTAAATATTAAATCTTCAATAAATTAATCATGAAATGCTTTACAGGCTGAGATTTTTTTATAAACCTTAATATTAACCAGAAAGATGAAAATGGCACGTTGGGGCTAGTGGAATTCCAGCTGCTTTGGAGAAAACTGCAGAAATATCTGGTAAGTTGTGTTTATTTGTAATGAATGTTGGTTGTATTGGCTGCACCTGTTAACACGTGTGTGCCTGGGTCATACAGGAGATCTTCAAGAACCGTGACTCAGACAGATCTGGCACCATGAGCTCACTCGAGATGAGAGAAGCTGTCGCTGAAGCAGGTATCAATCCTTATCACGTGAAGCATCTGATACACTAAAGGCAAACAAATGACTGTAAATTATGTCAGACTGTATATTTATGCAGTTTAAGAATCTAATTATTTCCATTTATTTCTTAACCTTCAGTTTGTGTTATGCTTTGCTGCAAAACTAACATCCTCTAACATCATTTAATCTTTGCCAAGGATTCCCTACTACATTTAACAGGACTGCTTTTAGTATGTGATGAGTGAAGTCAGTTACTGGCAGACTGGATAACCCAGTTAGACGACTCCCTTCCTGCATATAGATCTTATTTACATACACTGTTACAGGAGCAAAACAAGCGCTGGCACACGGCTGCGTACCATAAATCTTTCACTATCACCAGGCTAAGCTCTAATACTGTATTCAAGACTTAGGCTTCCATAGGAAATAATTAACATCCATGAGCAGGACAGACAGGAAATGATGATGCCTGTTTTTCTTTCCCAGGTTTCCAGGTCAACAGTGCTGTGTTGCAGGCCGTCGTCAGTCGTTACGCTGATGCCCAGTATGCCATAGACTTTGACAGTTTTGTAAGCTGCCTCATCAAACTGGAAATGCTCTTCAGTGAGTGTCAGCAAAACACAGCAGTATCACTTCATGAGCTGTAGCAGAGAGCTGTCGCGTGTTTACATAATCAATCATTTTTTTGTGTCTTACAACCAGAAATGTTTAAGTCTCTCGAAAAAGACGGCTCGGGAAAGATTGAACTGGACATTCAACAGGTGTGTGAGAAAACAACCCGAGCTTCTGTCAGCATGTCTAGTTTAAGAAGCTTACTGAATCATTCTGTTCCCTTTTGCAGTGGTTGTGCCTGGCGATCTACTAACTCAAGAGACAACACAAGCAAGGACCAAGTGCTTTCATAACTTGAGGAAAAAATACTGATCCATCACAGGCTTTATCAATCTGAACAAATGTGACCACTTGTTTTAAGTTTCTGTGGTTTCTCCTTCTGAACAGATACAGTTTTTGGCACAGTCTCCTCAAAGTTATAATACTTATTATCAATGTATTATCCAATAAAAGAGACATAATGTCTTTGTTACTAAAACCAAGTCTGAAATACACTAGTGATATATTTGAAAGCTAATGGCTAGTTTTCATTCTCTGTCAGGTAAATTCTCAACATTTCAACATTTTGAGTTTGTACAACAATAATACAAAAAATCTTCCTATTGGCTCTTATACGCTATCTTACTGTTACAACAGAAACTGGTAAAGTTAGAGATAATTTTAACCTGGTGGTTAATCCATAATAACACGTTGTCATTTGTAGATCAATTGATTTTATTTTGTATTAAGAATCCATTAAAAATAATAATAATTAAAATATTCCAGTAGAGTACCTAAATATTGTTTGAGTCAATGTTACTGCTCATAATGACATGTAAACTGACTTTACTGCAGTTATCACAGATGTATTCACTGTTCTTGCACTGAGTTGCATTACAGTGTAATCTGTTTATTATCTTGTCTATTGTTTATTTTTAACAATACGTGAGGCGTGCATAACACTTATGTTTTGGAAATGTGCCACGCTAACAAAATGAAAGTAACATGACAGTTGAAAACCCTCTTGGTGTTACGTGAGACTTTCCTTCCACTTAAATTCCATTAACTTGTGTTCAGGTGACTGCTGGCCCCTAGGCTTTGACTCTCAAAAAACAGGTTCTTTCTGTCCTGAACCCATCTTTCCTGTATTCTTTTTTTTGCTGATGATTTTTCTTGGATCAAGTACTTGTTTATTGAAGCAGTTTTCTATGTGTGCTTTATACAGTACATGTATATACAGTACATATATATGTATCGACAGACTCGTCTTAAACATTATCATATTTTTGTACATCTAACTAACTAACTCAATATTACTACTGGAGTCTGACTCATAAAATCTCCCTTACCTAATAAGGCAACTGAATTGCATCCGAGCAGCAGATGAGATAAATGTGAACAGGTTTGTTTTCCGTGCAATGGTGTCATCTGGCATTTCTAGCTATGAGTGTCTCAAGCTCACCTGGGACTTGTGCTCACTCTGGAAACAGTGCAGTCCCATTTCAAGACCATTACATCATGTTAACACAACAAATACTGTCAATTCACCACCCACTAGTGGATTCTTTTGGCAGATTTTTAAATTGGAGAATTTTTAATTTTCAGAGAGTGAATGAGGGATGAGGAGAGAGGAGACAGAAAAGAGGAAGACACTCAGGATGCCAGCTGCTATAGTAAAGAAGGTGCAATTCACTCAGCATTTAAAATAAAGTGGAAAAGCACCAGTACTGGAGTTCCATAACTGTGAATATGAGTGTGAATGTCTGTCTTCCTTTATATGACAGCCCTGTGATAGACTGGCCACCTGTACCTCACCTCTTACCCAATGACAGCTGAAAAAAGCTTCAGCACCCCCACAACTCAAGAGGACAAGCGGTTAGGATAATGGATGATTGATTTGACATATAATGATATATTCCTCTACCTTACATGGTAAAACATCAGTCGCTTTCAGTAATCTGTATATGTATGTTCATTGATGTATCTGGCCTGGTTTTACAGATCAAACCAAATGCTCTCTGTCCATATGAGGTTTCAGCATGTCGACTGCTGCTGCTGTTTTTCTGTGCTGCCTGTTTTCTTCACACATAAACAAAGCGGTGAATAGCTTTCATAAAGAACTGAGTTGCGCCGTGTCTGGTAACAGCTTCTTTGTTTTTTGTGTGTCTCATAGAACACGTGTCTAGAGATGATAAAAAAAGTGTAAACTCTGTGAAGCCCTGTGGTAAAATGCAAATTATATCTAGACTGCAAGCGTTTCATTTGATGTTTGTTTGAAGATTTGCTGAGTGAGAGAGGGAGGGTTTGCCAAAGGTTTTGTTTTGTCTGCACACACAAACCCACAGGCTAAGATGGCAGACTACTAGAGGTAGATGATATTTTATTATATGTAGTTTTTAATCTCTGCAGAAGCTGGACCATAAGACCAAAGAGGTTTAGGCCACTGTCAAAGTGAAGAGAGTTTTCTTCGTGCTTCAAACTTGTTGTAAGGGTGTCTGTCTTGTGGTAACTTTCCACAATGTCTGGAATGTGACAATGTTTAAACAGGAATTTTTCCTGTTTTCCTGTCCTGTTCCTACATCTTTCAGTTCTGATTTCTCAAGACGTACAAGGTAACACTGTTTTCTCAAAAAGGGATAAAGGCCCTGACTTACGCTCTGATAGGTTTATGTCATTTTCTAGTTGGTGCTGGATTTTCTAAATCAAATGCTTAAAATTTTTAAGAAATAGTCATAATAGCCAACCAACACATGTAACCAACATAACATGTGACCTGTGAGGGGAATTACATCCAAAATACAGCTCTAGTAAAATGTCACCACATCAACAAAATAAAGAAGGAACATGTTTATATGTGTTTTACTAAATATTCATGTTTTCTTTTTTTTAAATCCTACTGACAAAGTTATTCAAATGTACAATGAAATGAAAGTAATGAAAACTAACACTGTTCCAAACAGACGTATAAGACTGACAGTGTTTGAAATCAAAGGTGTTTACACTGACGTCGAGCATGTTTACCGAGAAGAATTCTTCATTTTTCCATACTTTGTGTCGGATGTCATGTTTTTCCATGAGATAATGTTTTACACCTTCCTTTAAAGTGGTGTCGCCTTAAGTAATTCTGTTTTTCCACAGGTATTAAACATCGGGTGGAGATCAATAATCTTTCAGATTATATCAACAGGGACACTTGGAGTACGTGCAACCAGTATTGAAGGACGACCTGTGCATTCTACATGGGGCGGGAATAATTGAGTTTAAGCAAAATATTTCCTCAGTTTCATGACTAGATAAAGAGAGGATAAGATAATAGGAAATAAAATTTCCAGATTGACTTTATTTTTCACGGTGATTGGTTTAACAAAGGATGGTTTGTGCTCTGGATCAGAACACAGACCTCAGACCTCAGTTTAAGGGTCTGTCAGGGACCAAGCACTAAGGCTCAAGACAGAAAGATGTAAGAGGCAAAAAATCCTAGTTTATTTTTGAATAATTAGTAATTTCTAAATACGAACTAGAAAGAACTAAACCCAATAAATTAATTTCTAAATTAGGGCCCTAAAACATAAACTGAGGTCAACTAAACTGTCCCCTCCTGGACACACACAGTGGGCCTCTTCCACTTCCTGTAGCATAAGAAGCCCTCTGAACAAGTTTCCAATGATGATGAAGGATGTAGGAACAACAGAATGCACTCAAATTGGAAACAAGCTGCCAAAATAAAATGTGTTCTGTATGAAATCAAAAGACTATGTCTAGTCATTATGCGATGATTGTAGCGTTAAATGAAAAGACTGAAAACATACAGACACTGACGGTGTAGCAGTCACAGTGCCTTACTAAGCTGCCTGGTTTCTTTTTCGACACATCTACACGTGAAGGATATAACTGTCAACATGTATCAAGTGATGCTATCCATGTTAAACTTTGATAAACAAAACCATGCAGATTCCATGAAGTTACTGGTCCTACATTTCTATTTTGTATAGATTTAGTCTTAAAGAAATATGTTAATGGGTGGTGCTGGTGTGTTTAAGTGTAGTATAGGTTTTGACTGTTTGCTGTGTGTAGCTTCATCTTAAAATAAAAATTGTATCATGGCAATGTTCTCATCTAACTCTCAGCACACCCAAAAGTCTAAGATTTTAGATTAAAAATTATTATTATGCTGCTAGTTCATAGTTGAAAATGGTCTGACTACATAAAAAAGACAAAATAATAAGAGCAGCATAAGGAGCACTTTTATTCTGAATAACCGTTTCATCATGGTCTCAGATTAATTCCCCACATTTAAATGTAACATCAGCCAATTGTCCAGGAGGTGTCAGCATTTTTGACTCTGTCAAATGCTTCAAAACAGTGAACCATTTTCAATACAATTGCTTCTTATTGATTCAGTGGTTCAGGAAGCTTTGGTTCCTCCATCACTAACTCATGATATCAAAAGAGGAACAGGCTGGTTTGACAAGCAGTCAAACAGGAAATAATGCTGGAGAGTCTTTGCAGATGAGAGCAAGAAAGCATTATGGCAAAAGAAAGTGGGTAAATGCCCAAAAACATAATTATAGGCCAGAGTGAAACAGACAGAAGATTCAAATTCAGGAGGTATATAGTATCAATCTTCTTGATCGATTTTCTTGATCAGCATATTTCTCAGAAATCTGAGCCACCATTTTAATGTTTGCAAGACTTTAGTTGCATCAGACTGATGAAATCCAATGAAATCACATTGGTAGAATGACAGTTAGCAGCTGGATTAAAGCAGGACGCATGAGGTAGAAATGAGGTGCAGACCAACCAGGTGTTTACCTTTACCCACACAGGACATACAACAGCATGACACAGAGAACCACAGATGGCACCAGGTGCAATGATGTGAACTGGGAGCCCCTCGTTACTTACTTCATCATATTAACAAAGGTTTAAACAGTGAACCTATCTCTACAGATAATCAATCTGCCATCAATTTTTTGTACAAATGTACAGTACAGGTGACTGCAGGGTCCTCAAACCTCCTGATGTGTATAAAACGTCTTCACATACATTCTTAAGAATGGTCTAATTTTGACTAATAAGTCACAATTAGTTTTTTTATAAAATTGACTCGTTTTGTATAAGATAAACATGATAAGTGCCAGCTGCGGTCACCTAGACAATAGCAGGTATCAAAAGGTGACTGAACCTAATACACATTTTAGCATTATTCAGTATCAAAATATGCTTCTATATATTGCAGAATGCAAAAGATATTTTACTCAAACTTATGATGTTGTTACTTTATAGTGATGTGGATGATGTGGACTATTATTCATAAAAGATCCTAAATGAGTTCAAGGATCAAGAGATCTTTCATACCATCCCCTGTCTTCGATGACAGATTGTAATACATTTCGACATCATATGTAATACAGAGGGCATCTCCAGTAATTTACCAGTAGATGTCACAGTTGTGATAGATTTGCATTTATTGCTCTGACGTGACTGACTGGGCTGTGGCTAAACTTGCATCGTGCTTGCAGCAGCATACAGAGAGCTATGCAGCAGTCATTTCCTGCCATATGTGGTTCAGAGTTGTTTCCCCTTTTACTACTTTATAAGGTTTCTCCTGGAGGCCGCTAGCTCTGGTAGGCAGGCCTTTCCACAATTCTGATAATAAAGCTAAAAAATCCACCATCAAGCCAATAAAAGGGAGCTTTCTGTAGCTAAATCATACGTTTTGATCACTTGAGGTATCAAGTATATGTACTACACATTTCACAGGTTGCAGTTTCCAGGTAAGCTGTGACATGTTGACATTAAGGCACCCTGCTTTTTGGAAGAGGATGTTGGGCGGGACCCGGGCTCTCTTTAAACCACTAATCCACACAGAAGACGCTAACCACCACTGTGATGCTGAACCAGGGTATCTATTTTTAAAAATAGCCGCTGTGGAGGAAGGTTTACTATTCACTGAACTCTACATTCAAGTTTTGGAAAGGCGACTTATACTTTAAGTACATATGATCTTAAAAGGGAAGAACAGCATTATTCTGTCATTTGCAAATGACAGAGTTCAGAAGTTTGCACAGGATATGACCTGTTGTCATTGGAAATTATGGTATCAAAAGAATATGTGTACAGTGTAAAATAAAGAACACAAGCTGTACTCACTCACTTGTTGTATATTAAAGCTATACTAGTACTCTAGGTTGCTATCACCCAGAAAAAGCATTAAAGTCATCAAATACATAGAGGAACAAAAGTCCACAAACATATATAAGTAGCAAGTGATGCAAAAGCACCTACACATTGCATTTAAGCACAGTAAATGTACTTTCACTAAAAGACAGGATGTTGGACAGAAGGAAAGTGGCAAAAATGACCCTCTTGTAAACTGGACCTTTAAATCCTATCTACACCCCTGGACTTCACAAAGAAGTTCCAGACTTTATTATTCTACAGAAAACATGGAAAAAAGTAACTTTAGTATCAAGATATGTTTTATTTTTTCAGCTAACAATGATCAGTCCTTTGTTTGTATCAAAGTTCTTTTAATTGTTCCTGAATCATAATCACTGACTCACCACAAATCAATCGCGTTCGTGTACATTTTAGGCTAACAATTACTACAGAAATCTCTGCACTTATCCCACCTTTTACCTTATAAGGTGATTAAATTGCACTTCAGCAGCAGATTAGTTAAACTGAACAGGTCTGTTCTCCATACATGGATGTGTTATGTGCCACTCCTACCTATGATTGGTTTAAAAACACCTGAGTGTTTTATCTACGGAGAAAGATCTCTACCTCTACCAAACTAAAGCAGATGAAAGGTCAACTGTGTGTTTTTGTATGCTACACTATGAAACACATATATATGCATTGTGATTTAGGCTTCAAATGTAGTGTGATTAAATGCAAATGCTGAGGTTGTAGTACACAAACTGAGTCACACCTGGCACCAGGGGGGTGGGCCTGCACTTGGAGGTGTGCTTATTTACCACTGCTCCTCCTCTGTGAGTCAACCTGCTCTCCTTCCTTATTACCCTTCTGCAGTGTGACTGTTGCTGCCATTTTTCTCTGCTGCCTGTTTCCTTCACACGTCAGAAGCAAAAATGGTGAGTAGCTTCCACAAAGAATTTGAGTAAACTGACTTGTGCTGTGTTCACTAACAACCTATTTGGGGTTTTGTGTGCTCCAAACAACATGTATGTAAAGATGAGGAAACTCTAAAATGCCCTATCCATTGTTTAACAAAGTGTAAAAATGTGTAATCTCAGTGACACCGTGTTGCAAATATCTAGACGGTAAGCTTTTCATTTCATGTTTGTTTGATGAAAAGACTTGTTAAGTGAAGAGAGAGCTTGGTTTGAATGGGCTTGTTCAAGGTGTGGTTTTTGCCTCCAAAATGGAGGGAGCTTTGTTCGTGTTTCAAACTTGTTCTAAGACAATCCCTTGGGGCGGTCTTTCTTGTGCTAACTTGCTCCACAATGTCTGGAATGTGACAAAGCCAAGGCCTTGGCAATCCACAGAGAAGCTACACCCATGGTGTGTTTCTGCTGAAATAGTGGTAGAATCTTTGCACATTAAACTACTTAAATGGCGCCAACACTTCTCTCCAAAGTCTAGTTTTCAAGAACTTCCTGTTCCTTCATCTTTCAGTTCTGCTTTCTCAAAAGCAAAGTACAAGTGAACAGTGTTGACTTTAAAAAATGGCACAAGGCCCAAATCATGGGCCTAAAACCTAAATACTCACACAATGATATTCTACTGGCATTTTCTAATTATGGACGAACTACAACTTGGTGCTGAATTTATTTACTACAGTGGTTAGATTTTCTAGGAAATATTAAGTAGTGAAGAGCTGCTTTGTCACTTTTGTCTGAAATTAAATGCATCAATTTGCATTTTCTCTTTTGTCAAAATATTAAACCCTTTAGCTGAAAGTTTATTTTATAAGTATTATGTAACCTTAATATGGCTGGTACATTAAATAAATTTTGAATTCATTAGTCCACCAACATCTGACGTGTGTTATTTATATCTGTATCTATCTCAATTAATTTTTTTAAACTAAATATTGTCATGTCATGTTTCCTTTTCTCAAAACAGGCATCTGGAGTTAAAGTTGCTGACAAAGTCAAAGCAATCTACAATGAAATGAAAGTAGTGAAAAATGATGCTGATCAGAGGAAACGGATACGACTGGTAGTGTTCCACATCACAGGTGGCTACATTGACATTGAGCACATTTACCGAGAAGAAGACCTGGATGGGAAGGATGTCTACCAGTTCTTTCTGAGTCTGCTGAAACCTGACGAGTGCCGCTACTTGCTGTATGACTGTCACTATTCTACCAATGAAACAGGAATCAAGGAAGAGCTGGTCTTTGTGATGTGGTAAGTCATTTTATTTTATATAACTAATCACCTGCGTCCTTCACTAATAGCAGGCTGTGGAGGTGGACTAGTTATATAATCTTGATAAAGTTCTCACATGTTAAAGAACAAAGGTATTCTGGTGGTCTCAGTATGTGACAGTTGGATCATGATTTCTCTTCATATCAGGGCTCCTGAAACGGCAGCCATCAAATTAAAAATGCAGTACGCTGCTTCAAAAGATTCAATGAAGAAAACCCTGACAGGTAAATATTTCCAGTTTTGTCAGTCCTTAATCCACCGCTTTTATGGTATAAGCTCCATAAATCAAAATGCTGCATAATACGTTTTGTGCTTTTGCATGGCAAAGGATTCAACAGATGGTCCCTTTTTTTTTCTTTTTTTTTTTTTATATAAAGGAAAGTGTCACTAAGTAATTCTTATGTCTTCAACAGGTATGAAACATGAGCTGCAGATGAATGACCTGTCAGATTACGGTCAGAGGGACAATTTTGCAGAAAAAGTGGGAAAAGGTGTAACCCACCTTGAGGGTCACCCTGTGCGTTGTTGAAGCAATGTTTCATAACCAGATCCCTTTTTTAAAGGGATTAAGAGGAGGATAATGGTTTCCAAATCAGTTTTTGTTTTTCAGATTGGTTCAGCAGAGCTTATAGGATGGTTTGGGCTTTGGATGAGATGAGATTTGTGTAACATAAACCTTAAAGAGTCCTGCCCTACTAGACTGTCCATGTGTAATTTTATTCTTTTTTTTTCTTCCAACATATCAATACATGAACAATATCACTATAACTTTTCTATTTCTCAATAAGTAATTTACAGTTTTGTGTACAAGCATACTGTTTAAATTTCATGCATTTTCTGTTTTAGGCCACTTGTCTTCCTATTTAAACTGGTTAATAATATCTTCAATCCATACATCTTTATAACTGTAAAATATCCTGAACACCTTGGTTGGACTCTTAGTGTTTGCCAGGTCAAAATGGCTGGGCCTGTAAATTTGACATAAACCTGTTTTCTAGACTGTTAACACTGGAAAAACAGATGTTTAACTGAAAATGCAGCTGATGGTACACTGCCTATTGGCAAATAAATTCAATGCAACAAATTGTGTATTGTTTTTTTTGGAGAGTTTTTAACAAACTTGTTTCTATTCATATTCCATCACTACAGCCTCAATATTCACAAGGAATAGTCAGAAGTACTACTTAATCTGTTTGCTAAACATGTAGCTGGAGGAAGCAGCCAGGTAGTACTAATAGTAGGAACGGGGGAAATTGGTAATGCTGGCATGTCTGTGAAGATTCTCAGTCATCCAGATAAAGTTATCTGAAGACTGAGTCATGGCAACTGGACTTCTTTCTTTCAAATAGAGACGTTTCATTCTGCATGATAAAGTTCTGTGGATGCAGAATGAAACGTCTCTATTTGAAAGAAAGAAGTCCAGTTGCCATGACTCAGTCTTCAGATAATGCTGGCATGGCTCTGCCTTGGAGTTACTAGATTTTGCTATTTTACACTTCACACTTTTGAGTGGTGCTGCTGTGTGGACAGACAACAGCTGTTGTAGCTTCACTTTGTGAATGAGCAGCCTACTTGTATATCCTTTTGTTTATTTCTCTTAAAATTTACATAGTAATGCTTTTTATTTGGCAACTTTTTTTTTTGCCACGAATTACTTAACATTTAATGCAGCTTGAAATTTCACCTCATTAACTCAAAACCTTGGACGCTACTGAGACTTCTGTGTGAAGTCATGACCAGACCAGCTTATCAATCTTAAAACAGGACAGCTCAGACGCGATGGTTTGATTCTTGAAGCCAAATAGGGAGATGACACTCACGTCTGTCCGAACCGTGATGGCACGTGTCCCACCGCTCTTTAGTTCCGGTTCCGCTTCCGCATCTGTGCAAACCCGCCCCGTACAATTTCAACTTCATGAGGTTACAGTTTAGTTGAAATGTTGCTATTTACCGCAATTAATTAAATCAGATTGATAATTAAGAACTAAGTTAAGTTTACGGTCAGTTTATTTTTTTTTAATATACCACCAGTATTTCAGAATCACAGTGATGTGGGCGTGTTCTGTGACGCAGAGCTCATACCCGAAACAAAACCATAAATGGCGTTAAAAAAAGCCCACAAACGAACTCCATCTTATAATGTGCTTCCTGGTGCCTTCAGCTATTGAGGTAACCATAATCTCAGTGTATAAATCTGCCAGCAGAGCCACGTTTTTAAACACATGTACCGCGAGTGGTGCTTGTAAAGATAACGTCATTTGAGCTACTGCAGAGCGCGTTATGGACACAAAACAAGCCTCCATTTTGATTTATGATCTGTGCTGCAGTGAGGATCCTGCTGTGTACCAACACTTCCTGACAGAAACTTAAACTGTTCTCTACACAGCAGATCTGACCGGTTTCTGTGAGCAGCTTTTTTTTTTTTTTACCATGTTTCAAGTATCAACATGACTCAGTAGTCACCCTGAACTAAATTAACTTTTAAAGGTCATGAGGAGGATGTTTGCTGCAACTATTTGAAGACTAACATCATTTATTTGATCTGCAGCTAAAAATCTACAACTTTTACTGCTTCCAGACTGCTTTCATTTTTTTTTTTTTTTACAGCAACTAATAGAGACACAGAAACAGCCATTACATAGAGCTACACTGTAGTTTATTCATTCATACAAGTTCAAATTCAATGTGTGTTACTGGCAGCCAGCTACAGAGGAAAGCAGGCCCTAAAGGTTCTGTATTGTTGAACTATAAAATGTTCCCATCATTCAACCACATAGAAAAGACATACAAAGTAATTGCACAGGTTGATGTACGTTTGACGTACAATCGGTTTTCCCTTTTAACACTGAACTATGGGGGAAAGTTTGGAATACAAGGCAGGGGGATAAATAACTTCTGACACAGCCAGAATGTTGCTGATGGAATGTGGGTTTGCAATAAAGATTGCAGCAGGAGCCTCTCTCATCTTAATTTGAAATGTTCATAATAACAAACATGATTCCTACACTTGCAACAAATGCAATCGACTACAGTACATTGAAGAAATCGTTTTGGAATGCATAACTATGGTAATCATAAGGCATATTTGGCAGTTTTGTGTAGTGTTCGCAGTAAACTTCTTCTTAGACAGATGTTCCTTCCTTTAGCTCCACGTACTCTCCCTTTAAAACCAAAATAAGGAAAAGATTAGTTCCAAAAATACACACACAAACCATTTTGAGTCGTACTGGTATCGGTTGTCTCACCTTCCCGTCCTTGTGCTCCTGTAGTGTTCTCACTGCCTCCCTCTCTTTGGTCAGTTGCTCCTGAGTGGCCTTGAGAAGCTGCTGGAGCTTGGTGGCTGCCTGGCCCAGATCTTTGGATAGTTTCTTTTCCTTCTCCAGGCGCTCCTGCTCAAGCAGCGGTAGCAAATATTACTTCCAAGCAAAAATTAGACTTAACAAGGAGAACCAAGGTGTTTACAACACACTAAACGTCCTGTAACCACATTTTTAGTTGATCCTGCTTCTTTTCACAGTGTGTTTGTTGCAGGTCATTTTTATTCTTCCCAAAGTTTTTATTTCATGGCACCATTTTCGCTGATGACTGGTCCATTTCATAAAGCTACTTTTCAAGTCAATCAAGGGCAGAGCCAGTTATGTAACTGACTGTGTCAACTTATTCAGACAGAAGTAACCAAGTGGCACTGTGACACTTTAACTGTCACTGGGAAAAGTGGTGAAACATAAAAATACACTCAGAGGAATAAAAGATGCTGAAATAAAAAAAACTTGCTTGAATTAAATAAAAATATCACGTTGAAATAAAATCTGTTGTAAAACTTAAAGATAGTAATGTTTGGGTTAAACACTTCAAGGATCTAATGGTGGAAAATGTAACATCTCCATTCAGTGTGAACGCACAATTTCAGACAATAATGACTCAGTGAATGAAGCTGGTTGTATTTTACTTAGGTGTGTCTAGGTGTGTGTGTGTGTGTGTGTGTATCTGTTGCTTGGTGATACTCTGTAGGGGTGGAGATTTATAATAATCCAAGGCTCTTGAATGACGTACAAGTAATTAATCTGTCAATTTGGAAAAGGCAGATTTTCCTGGCAAGAGTCACTGTAGCAAAATAAAAATAAAAAAAGTATACTCAACACCCTCATATTTAATTACCAGAGCCTTCCATAATAATCTACTTCAGACAAAATAACATTGGTGTGGAGGACTGTTATCAGGTTTAGAATACATTTACCTTATTATAAATTATTTTCCTTGGATTACAATGGAATCACTTTTAGATCTATAGGTGTGTGAGAGTCCTCACAAGTTTGTTCTTTGGGTTTTTTGGTATGTTCCTCCTCATGTTTTTCTGCATTCACAAAATCTGTCAAATAGCTCGTCACATAAAAAAAAACATCACTGCAAAGTTTGCATGCTACTTGCTAACACACCTTGAGCTGAGCAGCATCTTCACCATCAGTTTGTGTTGACTCTGCAGAACCTTTCAAAATATCCAGATGAGCCTGAAGCTCTGTTATAGTCTTCTGGGCCTGGGGGTTTGACAACATACATGTATAACAATGTTACAAATCTTTTGGTGTGAAAATATACAAATATTGCATCAACACAAAGATCACGTCGATACCTGCTCAAACTCCTCTGAAAGCTGCTGACTCTGAGCCTCCTCTGTGTGTAGTTTCTCAGTTGTCTGACTCAACTCGTTCTGGACCTGATGGTAGGCAAACACAGAATAAATATACACAAAGATAAATGGATAACACATACATGTGTGTATGCAAACAATATTGTGCCAAAGCAGCCGCAGTAGACACACACACACAAAAGTTGCTCGACTCGCATACAAAGTTAGTTTCCTCTCAGACTATTTTTCATGTGAAAGGCTGAAGACAAACAAAAAATGTCTGTTTCCCTTAATAATTTTACTAAACAAATATCTGCAAACAAAAAAACAAGACGTGAGCATGCTGGAAAAAGTGAGAAAAAGCAGTGGTTAGAGTTATATCCACTCAGTGCAATCAGTGGTTAGCATATAAAACAGTCTTGTCGGAGGAGAACTGGACAGACTGGAAATACAGCAGTTCATTTTCAGTCATCTGTTTCTCTGTATTCACGTATTGCAGCCACATCCTTGATTTAGCAGTTTGATCACATGTTATCTACATAAGCAAGATCAAAAGAACTTGACTTATTTTTAAAAAAGGAGTAACAAATTTTGGGGGGATTTTGTTTTAAAATGAAAATCTGAGACACAATGGAAAAACAAAGTACAGGTGTCCTAGTCACTGTCCAGTGCTCTCTGACAGGAAATTAAGGATGCCCTGTGACCTGACTGTGTTGAGCCTCAGCTGGGCCATTTTGTTCTCGCTGAGCCCGCATTGTGACCTCGCCCAGCTGCTCTCTGACCTGAAACGGAAGTCATCACTAGTCACTAGTTACACAACCTCCATTCATGATTTCTCCATCCTTTGGCTTACACGTCTCTGACACCCTACCTAGCTGGTCGTGTAGGTTAAGGACAGACTTACAGAAATTCCTTTACATTAATATCTCAGAATTAACATGTCTACCTCTCAATGGTAAATTTATGTGTAGAAGATGAAAAACGGGTCAAGTCACCTTTGCCAGCTCCTCCTTGTGTGCCTGGGTCTCCATCTGGGCCAAATTTAGCTGGCTTTGACACTGGGACAGCTGCAGCTTCAGCTACACGCAGCACAGCACAGAAATAAAGCAAAGTCTGACAAACAATCTCTAAACACTGTTAAACTGTGAAATGAGTGTCAAAATATATTTGAATCAAATTATTTCATTAATATAAGGTAATGAAAAGTCTGAATCCAAATATGAAATGTGTTTAAGTAAAATGTTCTACTTTATGTACAAATATTTTTTATAGACTAAAATTCTGTTAATTTCACCTCTATGGCAGATGAATCTAGTACTAAGTACATACAAATACAATGCCAAAATGTAGCAGTAGTGCCAGTCCCAGTGTGGTTGCTATAATCTGTAGCTTTGACCTGCTCATGTACCTGCTCCATGCCCTCTGAGAGCCCCTGGTTGTCCGACTGCTTCTCCACCTGGGCTTCCAGAAGTATCATCTGCTCCTTCAACTGCAGAGAGAACAAAAAAGATGAAATTTCTAGCCTGCATGCTCAGGGCACTTTTTAAACTTGCATGTAGGAATTCCTTACCTGTTCTACACTTTTGTTTTCTGCCTCCAGTTTGCTGACCTTCTCCAAAGCCTGGTAGAGTGACAGAGAAAAAAAATAAACCAGGAGAAACCCATACAAGACGAAAAGAGAAGTCTCTGGGCAATTAGCAGCTGCATTTGGACATGGGCTCAATCTGACATTATTCTGAGTTTGTTCGAGGGAGCTGGTAGAGTAATGTCTGTTTAATGTCGTGCCAGCTGACTCAGACATCTGTGTTGTCACATACAGCTCCTCTGGGTCATGTTGAACAAAGTTCAGGGTCCCGGTGCATAAAAACAGCTATAGTGAATTCACTTACCACCCTCAATTGTCCCTCTGTGTTAGACATCTTGGACTTCCACACCAGCTCTTCTTCCTCCACACTCTTCTGCAGATGTTTGAGCATCCCTTCCTAAACAGGTATTATTATTATTATTATTATGTAATCTTCTGTTGAAAGTAAGATTTGTTGAATACACATTTTACTTTAAGGCACTTACTGTTTCAGCAAGGACTGTCCTGTACTGTTCACATTCAGCCTGGAGAGAGGCATGGCTCTCCTCAGCCTCCTTCAGTTTCTCAAGCAACTCCTGAAACAAACAAAACACGTTCAGAACCTTATCTGCCAGGTTAATTCAAGTAACGTGCAATGGTAGAAAACTGTGACATACCCGAGATGCTGTACTTGACTCAGACTGCTGGCTCTGCTGTTTGAGAGCCTCCTGAGCTTTCTGTGTAAATACTTGCAACCATTTAGACTAAGTGGGGAGAAAACAAAACACAGGCATAAAATACAGCATTGTGTTCACATCGTTTTACAGAATAAGGAATCACATAATCAGGAATCAGCTTTTCTCACCTGCTCTGTCTCTACGGGTATCTGTGGGAAGAGTGTCTGTACGGTTTCTTTGGTTTCAGATTGGAAAGCTGTGAGCTGTGCCATAACGCTCTGCTAAAACAATGGACGACACAAGCAGTTAGGTAGCAGTAAGTGATTAGGAGTAAAGAAGTCTCAACTGATCAAGCCATCAGTGTGTAAAGAGAGTCTTACTGCATCGCTGCTCAACTTCTCCCTCACTTCTCTCAGCTCCTCTTGTAGTGATGTGACAAGGGCTTCTTTCTCAGTCACACTAACAACAACGAGGACGAGACAAAGCAGACAACTAAGTAACAGACCTAACAACACATGAGCCTGATCTATTCGTATCCCAGACTCACTTACCTGTTTTGTAGTTGTCCAAGCTCTGCGGAGCTATCTGACTGCTGAAACAGAGAGGACATGAAAATGAGTCACTGAGATCATTTTTTGTTCGGCTGTGCAGCTCTAGTAGTGGAATCATGCAACATGCACTTACTGGTGTGTTCTTAAGCTGCACCATCTCTTCTTTGAGGTTCTTTAGTTCACCCTTAAGTGACGTGATAAGGCTGGCATCCTCACTGAAGGGACACACAGTTCATAAACAGAACAAAAATAATAAATAATAAGAAAACAAACAAAGACGTGGCAAGTAGCTAAGATTAGAGCCAAACAGAAACAGCACTATACCTCTTGTTTCTTTGCTCCAGCTCAACAATAGTTTTCTCCTGTTAGGACAGAAGCATGATTATTATTAGCAGCGATTTCTTATACTCTTTGGTAGTAGATGTAAATGTCTGAGACTTACAGCAGCTTCCTTCTTTGTCTGCAGTTGCTTCAGCTCCTCTTGAAGTGTGTTCAACTTGGTGTCTCTCTCCTGAAGGCTGCGGATGTGGCAGAGCAATTAATTAATCAATTAATGGGACCAGATGTGGCTCTGATGTTGACTCTGAAGAAAGATCAACACTTACCTGAGCTTTAGCTGTTCCAGCTCCGCAGTGCTCACCTGCTGAATCCGACATGACAAGTACTTACAGGTGACTATGTGTTCAAATACCTGACCATTTCAGAAAGTCAAACTGACAAAGTATGTCCTACCTGATTGTTTTCCTCTTCCTTTTTGTTCTGACTGGCCTCAAGCAGTGAGTTGATGGAGGCCAGCTGCTGTACAAGCTGGCTTTTCTCTGCTTGTGTTCCCTCCAGCTGGGCAGTGAGTGCATCCACCTGAGTAGAGCGTTCCTTGATCTCAGCCTCCAATCTCCCCGTACGCACTTGAAATTCTGCAGGAGCAAAACAGCTCTCACAACTTTTCCCAGACTTTATATTCTGTAATATAGCCACTAGTGCCATGTCATGAATGTCTAAAATATAATTTCTGTTTCCTATTTTCTCTATTATCAGTGTACCAAATTAAATCAAATCATCATCATCATCATAACATTCAGTTATCATGTTTCCTCAGCCTCTGACCTGAAAGTGTGCTGCTGTCCTGCTGGGCTTTGTCTAAAGTGGTCTGCAGGCTGATGTTTCTGCTCTGTGTTGTCCTGAGCTCCTCAGACACCTCCTCCAGTCTCCTCTGTAATGCCTGCTGGCTCTCCCCATGGTTGGCCTGTAAACACAATTCATCACAATGTGTCAGCAGGTGGCAGCAAAGATTCACACCTACTGGTGGCACAAAACAGTGTTGAGTACATCGAGCCTAAACTATCTCTGCAAAGAAACTTTCCACGCATGTAGAGAAAAATACATAAATAGTATATTCACAGATAATTCACCTATGGGACAATGACAAAGCTATTCGGCTTGAGGTTGTGTAACACAAAATAAATATGTTGTCAACATTATCCCAGACAGTGTGATTAGATTTTTTTCAACGAATGTTTTAAAGGAAGTGCTTCGTGATGATTACCAATGCTTATCCTTGTTGATGCTGGCTGAAAGCTGATCACAGTCTACAACAAAACTGATCTCAAGTCACAGAAATTAGAAAAAGAAACCTGTCTAATATACACTGGTTGATGGCCTGAGCCATTGCATAACTTGTTTATAGACCAGTTTAAAGGGCTGGGAGCAATAGTAAATGATTTAACTAAACTCTTGACTCACTTGCTCCACACAACTTGCAGTAACTCAGACCAACAGAGTTTCATAAGTCAGAGACTGCATAGGCTGATGTGTATATACAGGTATGTCCATTAACACTAAATTAACATAGGGATGTGGTGCGTGTAAAGATGGCTGGAGACGAGAGATGCTCCTCTCCTTGCATTTTGCCTACAGCTCCATTATTGTATGACTGCTTTCCAGCTCAACCCTGGGTGTGTGATTACAAGACAATTAAACTTCCCATAACATTAGAGCCGGTGGTGATAGATGTCTAGGCTCGCATTTTGAGACTCCCTAGCTAATTGGTTGCTCAAACAACAAACATTCTCGAAAAAAGCTGTAATACATTTGTTTCCATGTGGAAACTTGATCATGTGCAGTGTAATTTATGACAGACAGGAAGTGGTGATCCCACAAGTCAAGTCAACCTGCAGAAGGGAGAGTTGCTTCTCAGTAGCTGAGACTTTGGCCTGCAGCCCTTTCCTGATGTGCTCTTCAGCAAGCATACTTTCTGTCTTCTCTCCAAGTTCCTTGGTTAACTTTGCACATTCCTGACGCAGCTTGGCCAGCTCTGCATTTTGTCTGAGGACAGAATGAAACAGAGATAAATCCAAAGAAACAAAGGCAGAAAAATCCAGGACATATGCCTCATGAAAATATCAGCAAAGTCTAAAGTGAGGGATGGTACACACTGTAATCATTTTTTTATTAATTAATATAATGCACAAACACCCATCTCTGCTTCTCATTTACTTTTACAGGAAAAGACTCACTTGCTCTCAGCCTGGCTAGTGGCTTGGTTGAGGGCATCACGGAGAATGGAGTTCTCTTGCTGAATACGGGCAAGCTGAGCATTGGGGCCCTTTTCCAGTTGGTCTTGCAGGCTGAGGACCTGGCAAGAGGAGGAGTTAATAAACTAGGCACACTGGACAGTTTCACCTTTTCAGGCTTCAATTTTTCTCAGAACCAATAATTAAAAAAGAACATCTTCACTTCTTCTCGTTAGACGACAGATCACCAGGGGCAAAACAACAAAATACAAGCATCTGATAAAGTAGGTGGGACCCATACAGGTTCAAAAGAGTAAAATCTCAGTTATACATAATAAATTGCAATACCTGTGCATAGGAACAAACCTTTGCATTGAGCCTCTGACTCTGGGCTACATGGTCCTGGTAACTGGCCTGCATGCGAGCTTGCAGAGCAATCATTTCTTGTTCCCTCTTACTCAACTGAGAATTCAGCCTCGTCTCCACACTGGCCACCTTGGACTTCTCAGCAGACAGCTCCTAAAAAAAAAGACAGCACATTCAGAGTCATTATGATGTGTATGTGGCCAAAGATTTGCTGATGATAATCATAGCCTGATATTTTAACTTTTCTTCATAATCACTTTTAAGATTTACTTTGTATATACAGACTGCTGTGACCTTTGTTGAGAAAAATAATGCCAAACTACACTTTTAGACTCATCAGTTGCAAAAACATAAGAACAACAAGATATACATCCATTTAGCAATTTTATTTCCTGATGTAATGAGTAATAAGAGTCTCACAGAGCTGCCATGGCTACAAGCTGTAACAGTTGCATGGCTAACCTTGGTGAGCTCTCTTAGACGGTTCTTTGCTGCAGATGCATCCTCTTGTTCTGCTGCCAGCTGTTTCTCTCTTTCCTCCACTTGTTTCTTCAGCATGGCAACTGGATCTCCTTTTTGAGTGGCCTGAAAATGCAAGCATACACAGAAAGATTAAAAAAACCACAGTCGATCTTCAGTCAAGTACCATATCAAATGCATTCAGTGAACTATACAGTAAGTGTCTGTACACTCTAGCGAGTCCCACAGGTGTTTTTCCCCCCTCATACCCTGTGCCAAGTGTCTTGAATGATGCCAACTTTCTCAGACAGGATTTCGATGAGCCTATGAGCCTCTCCCTCACTGAACACCATGCTACTGATGGTGGACACCAGAGTCTTGTAGGGCAGGTACAGTGGAGCATCAGCAGAATCCACCACTGTCACTGAAGAGACAAGCACAAAATATTTCAATTAAACACATATTACACAGAATTCAGAATTTATTTCATATTTAAAACTGAAAATCCAGACAGTGTTAAAGCTGTCATAATATAATGTGAATTCCTAAACTGCTTCAGGAAAAGCACAAGGTGCCGACTTGGCCTTTCGGTCTGTGACCATAGGCAGCTTCAGCTGGCAAAATGATGGGGGACTGTAGCACCAGGCGGAGACAAGCCTCACGCCAAGGGAGAACTCCAACTCCCCTCCCATCCCATTGTGAGGGTACTGAGAGCCATTGTCAGTTAACAAAACAGGGCAATGGTGTTTAGACAAGCTGGTGTGCTCTATGCCCTCGAGAGCTGAGTGCCAGACATTACCCACAACTGCCACTGGCACTCCTTTCCAAGGCATGCGCAGCTAAGAAATTAATCAGTACTGAAGGGATATTACTACTTTATACTGAGAGTGTATGCCACCATTCCACCTCTAAATGTGTCCTCTAAACTACTACTACCAGTCTTATGCCTTTCAGAAATCCATGCGATGCTGCTTCCCAAAGTTAAATTAAATCAGCGTAAGAATATTGTTACCTAGGTACCAAGATTGTGTAGTGGCATAGTGGTCACAGCTCAAAGAGCAGGTTCAGGATACCCTTAAACAAATTTAAAATACACACAGGATACTTAAGACTAGCATGTCTCTTTCCATGCTGAGATTACCTGCGTCTTTAACAACTGCTTCAAAACTACATAAAATGTTGTGTTTTACATATAAAGTAAAATGTGCAGATACAACCGCAAAAAAAGTAAGTAAATATATCTAAAACATCTGCTTACCAGGCTCAGCCTTCTTCTTGGATGCCTTCTTCTTGGGCTCCTGTGTTTTTACTGCAACAGCAGGAGCCTGCTGTGATGCCACAGGGAGTATTTCCTTCACTGGAACATCTTTAGTAACAGTCTCCAGCACCGAAGCAGTCTTGGGTGGAGCAGATGCAGACTTAGCTGGGGCAGGGGCAGATTTGGCTGCTGCAGTAGAGGTTTTTGCTGATGCAGGGGCAGAATTAGCGACATGGGGAGCGGGGGCAGACTTAGAAGAAGCTGAGGCGGGGGCAGACTTAGAAGAAGCTGGGGCGGGGGCAGACTTAGAAGAAGCTGGGGCGGGGGCAGACTTAGCTGACGCTGGGGCGGGGGCAGACTTGGCTAAAGCCGGGGCGGGGGCTGAGTTAGGTGAGACGGTTGCAGATTTAGTTGATGCAGAGGCAGCTTTTGATGGGACAGGTGCAGAGGGAGGAGCAGATGCTTTGGCTGGGGCAGACACAGAAGCCTGGGTTGATGCAGGGACTGCAGAGGTCTTGCCTGGTGCAGGGGCAGGAGCAGGGGCAGGAGCAGGCTGGGCAGACACAGACTCGATCTTAGACGCCTTCTTCTTTTTTTTATCTTTAGGTGATGGTGCAGGTGAGGGCTCAGCAGGAGCAGGGCTTGGTTCAGCAGCGGCCTTGAGTTGGGGGTTTTCTGGTGCTGGAGTTGGCTTAACCTCAAAAGCACTGACAGGCTCAGGGGCAGGAGCAGCAGCTACAACTAGGGCAGTGGTAGGCTCAATTGCCATGTCAGCTTCAGAAGCCTCTTCATTATTTTCCTGCTCTGGTATCTTTCCATTGGGTTTGTCTTCTTTCTTCTTTCCACGGCTTTTCTTCTCAGATACTTTGTCCTTCTTCTTTTTGTCAGAGCGAACGACCTGGATCTTGCCCAACTCCCTACGCTGTTTAGCCAGAGCCTCTTCATAAGAAGTCTCCTTCATAGAGAAGGTGGAGACCAGAGCAATCCCAAGAGCAGAGATTACCATAAATCCACCAAACACCATTATCCCAAGGGTCTGAGGGTCATAGATATCCATTGTTCAGTTTCAGGTAACCTAAAAAGAGAGTGGCAGACTTGTCAAAATAAAAAACATTTTTCTACAAGAAACTGCTAATTAGGGACAACCAAACACCAGGATCTCTATAAAACACAAGTTTGTGTAGTATTTCATATGTAATCTAAACTAAATGTAAACTAATGAGTGCTACATGAAGAACAACAGTCTTTACCTTTGACATCCTCAAGGTGTCACTGTTATTCCCATATATTCTTGCCTTCAGGCTACACAAAAGCAGACCAGCAAATCTTATCAGCAAACCGTGTGGCAAATAGCAGCTGTTTAAACCCCTTGTGATACAGTAAAACCTTCCACCTGTGTTCATATAGCTCAAATCTTTCTTTTAATTTGCTGCTTAATGATGCTGCTACCTGATGTTGTAAAAGCACTGAGATAAACTAAGTCCTCTAGGAGATTTCTGTAGAAAAAAAGTTTAAAATTTGAAACATGTAATTCAGTACTGTTACTTAAGGTTTTTTAAACAATATAAAATTATTTTGTATTTATTTATTTTGTATTTATTTATTTATTTACATATACCATCATGTCTACTGTCATGCTGGTGGTCTGGTGTTTTTGCTACTTTAACAAATATTTAAGCATCAAGAAAGAGTTGCATATAAAAAGTGAACAACTAGTATATACATTTTACTCTTATCACTTTACATTTGATGCAGACAGTAAAATTATGCGAGCTGATCAGTAAGTGTAGGTATGAAACAGTCTTAAGATCAATTAAATGTTCACAATTAAACAACCTAAAGATGAATGTTAGGCTGGGAAAAAAAAACTAAAAACCACAGGGGGAAAAAGACTACATTCAAAAACGGATAATACATAAAGTTACTAGCAACTACCATAATTTCCATCAGTTGGCTGATGGTTAGTGTTAATTTTCCTTAATTTTCCTTTAAAGGGTCTTTCAACTATCCCTTTAAGGCTCTTAAAGGCTCCTGTTACAAACCAAACACAGTATTTTGCCAGTAGGGTTAAGTTGGCTGAGAGTAGATGGCAGTTGAGACACACTAACATATTTCTTTGGTTTATTCTTGTAGCATTATGAGTTATATAGTTTATGTCATGGATGGTATACTGTCAGAAAATAGAGAAATGCAAAAGAAAGGCAATGTGGAGCTTTATTGTGTAAAAGTGTGAGACGATAGAGAAAACATATTGAACTATTTTAGTCCAACAGAGTGCAGAGTCGCTGTTCCCTCAAGGGGCTAAAATCTCTAAGCGAAAGAGAAAAGTCAGTCCTGTCTACAAATCTGTCATGTCACACGTCAGTGCATCTCCACTCACACTGAACAGAAGGCTACTTCAAAAAGACTCACTCCGGATGACTTTCTGAGGATGAAACATGATGAGACATGGAACTATAAGGTAAAACTATCTAACATTAAAAAATATTTCAGATATAGACTAGTGTGAAACTAAAATTAAAAGCTGTGAATCTGTGTTTTTCATAGATGTATTATATTTTATTAAGCCATCAAGGTAAACTATGTATAACTACAAAGTCTTCTTTCGACTTAATGTTAAGACATAGAAAAAGATACATCGTACATAAACCTCTGTAATAACCTTACAAACGACTTCCAAAAATAGTTTAAAATCTAGCTAATATTAAAATGATGATACTGAAACCCAAACGAGTACACAAGGACACATAACCTCGTTCTCCATGCAAACATGCTTTAAAACTACTAAAGACTATCTAATCCCATACGTTTTGATGTAATATGGCTTTTTAAAATCAATATTTGAAATTAGCATCGTAGCTAATACTATGAATCAATGAACTTGGCTAACGTCCTGCACGTCATGATTTAAAGTCTCGCTTTACGCTTTAACTGCACTTTAAAGGCGATAAAAATTTCGCAAACTCAGTAGCTAGTGGGGAAGCAAATCTGAAACGATTTTGGATAACTTTAACTGGCTGTTGTAGTGGTTAGCTGAGGAGCAAGCAGTATAGCTGTCCACGCTAGCTAACACTGGTTCAATGAATAAAAAATTCCAAGATTCCCACACTTACCTCACGGGTGATGTAGCTACGTCTGCTGGCTTCAAAATGAATGAACAAAGGGCAAAAAGCTTTGACTAGCTGATGAAGTGACTTCTGTGCACAGGTCCTTTTTAATATTTATCCAGCTATCCGGCTAACTTGATTTTTTTCCTGTACTCTCCCCCTCACTCCGCTTGAGAATCCGTGGTCTACTGTGAAGTCGTGGCACTTCGAGCTGACTAGACGCGCTGGCCCCGTGCCCCAGATAGCTACCATAAACCCAGACGGCTTCTGATTGGCTGTGAGACACCCTACCCGGAAATGATCCTGCTGGGAGTTGCAGTCTTTTATGTTTACTTCTCTTTCACCATTAAGCTGCTTGTTTGTTTTCCGTGAAACAGAAAGTGATTTGTTTGAAATGCAAATTATCTAAGTACATGTATTTAAGTTAAGTGCAGAAGTAAATCTTTCTAAGTAGGCTACAGATCAAGTTCTTAATTGTTTTAAGCTGTTTTGAGTGATGTTTCTTTATACTTCTTTTCCAGGGAACCAATGCATTTTTTTCCCATCAGGCCTGTATAAGCTACAGTTACTTGTTAGCTTTGAGAAACATACAGTTTCCCATTTTGGATTTCCCTTTAGTAGCCTTAAAGTCATTCATATCTTATTACTACAAACTGCTTTATGCTGTCACATACTGCCTTGAGTGTGCTTGTTCATCTCTAGTTGTTGTTTGAAGCCATAGTCTGTGAAGTATACCCTGAGAGAAGTATGCACACACCTACACCTTTTTATGGATGCACTGTTTTACCAGATGGAAAATCTCAAGACACCCCGAGCATCATTTTGTACAAAATTTAGCCTGACATAGCCTACAACATTGTGCTGTGTGTTGAGTTGTGTGGGTTTGAAATATAGGCATACTTGGCAGCACAGATTAAGGGGACATTCCTTGCAACAGTGTTTTATCTCTGATGCATAAATACTCCGCATATAAAATACTATGATGGTCATTTCTACTACCCAAGTACTATGTTAAAATTATGACTTCTACTTTAATTTACTTTTCCTTAATGTGTCTGTTTCCTTTATACATTCAAATGTGAGTTTTTTAAGCAAGGGCAGGCTTCCCAGAAATTATCATCATCAGCCACACCTGAAAGGTCACCTACAAGTTGCAGGATAACATTGTTAGCATTAGTGACGTTCAAGTTCTGACAGTCCTTGGTAGGTATGTTTACCACACCTTCCATTATTTTAACACATAGAAAAGTGGTGCAGGGAAATTATTATGACATTATTATCATGTGATGTATTAGCATAATGTTTAAGTGATTAATTATAAGATATGTAGGTGTTCCCTCAAATACGCAGCTCCTCTGCACTAATAATGGAAAATTTCTTTGACAACACCCCGTTCACCCATTTGAAAACTGTTTTCATAGGCATCTTTGACATAACCTCTCCCTAAACTGCTTAATAACTATTGAGGCATTTCATGCTTCATACAATACTGCACTGACTGACTGTGTGTAAAACCAAACTCTACCCACCCATGATGGCTTTCAGCTTAAACTGCTGGTGGTTTTCTATCCTGTCTGTGATTCTGCCATCACTTTGCATGGCTGATGTAACTGATGTGTGACATTTTCACTCCTTTTTCTCACACTGGCTCTCATCAAACGTTCAGCATTAGCCATATTTTCTAACTAGTTTTTGGTGGTAGTTGTATATTGTGAGAGATGCTCACTTACTTTGTAGCACATAAACAGTGTGAAGAATAAACAACATAACATTCAAGTAATCCTGTTGTTTGATGATATAAAATGCTTGTCTTGGTGGTCGAACGTTATTCAGAATTTGAAATGACATTGTGTTAGAAATAACAAAATGTACAGGAAACTCTAGCCTAGAAAAAAACAAAGCACACAACTTACAAAATGTTTTAATCTTTTGAGCTTCTTAGTGAAGAGGGAAGCAAAGGGTAAAAAATTATGTAAATTGTACCTGATGGGAATCAGGAAGAGGTATCCGGTTCTGTTTCAGTGAGGAAGCACAGACAGTTCAGTTACGTCAGAAAACCCTGCAGGTGCACATTTTTATAATGAGTTGCTTCAGAGGACATGGTTTCTGTTTGAGGCGGCCTTCATGCTTTGTGCCTCCAGTCCTGCTCCAAGGCTTTTGTCTGCACTTATCATGTCTTCTCAGCTGAACAGTGCAGAAATGTGGAACACGAAAGTGGCACTTTCACAGGCTCAATCAGCATATTTAAGAAGTTGGCTTGTTGGTGCTTTGTAGTTCACATACCCATGACTTCAACCAAAGTGGTAAGACTCGCACAACATGTGTCAAAGTACATCAGAACTGATATCAATTTTATAGACTTCCCACTAGTTCTGTCCTTCTTGTTATAGTTATCCATTTCATATTCCCAAATTTCTGGGCTGCTGGTGTGTGTGTGACATGATAGTAACAAAATCTGGTGTTGATGTATTTATTATTGACCTATGACTGACAGTAGCTGGAAAAATGTGTAAACGTTTACAAATTTCATACAGTGCGTCATTGCTTCAGTTGTATTTCTGGGATTAGAGCAAGAACTGAAAAAAATCTTTATCATCACAATACAACATGCAGAGATTCAAAAGATTTTTACTCAACTGTTAATATAAATACATATATAAATATAAATCGTGTTAATTTAAGTTAATTACAAAGTCCACTTTATAAAAAATATATAATTATTATATAAGAGTTGTTAACAAACAAACTAGCATATTAGCAGACTTCCCAGCATGCATTGCTTGAGTGTTAATACTCTCCTTGCATTTTGTTGCTTGAAGAACCATTTCATGATGGAAACTCAGTTGGGCATGTTTTGTTTGTTTTGACTCTGGTGCAAAATGGCTTCATTGGCTGTGACTGTAAAGTAATTGACTCTTTAAACTGAGAAATAGGTCTGTCCATGTGACTAAATAGTGGATTCAGCTTGATAACTTAAGTTCAGGTTTTAAGGGAGCAGGGGAATCTACGTTTCTGTTTTACGTATTACTCTTCATGTTCCAGAATGAGGCCTTATCCTCAGGATCCACCGTGGCAGTAATTCTTTGATGTTGTGCTTTCAAATACTGTTTGCTCTGATCACAGTTGGCAAACTAATGTGTTTGTTACTGATGCCGTGTTACGATCTAATTGGCTTGTAGTCTGTGGTTTCATCCAATCAGAGAACCAACCAAACCATACAGGTCAGTGTGACTGCAGGCTGGGTGATGTCAATATTGACAAATCCATCATTGACAGGTATGTCTATGCACACACTTGCTACAGTGTTGTTTCTCAACGTCTCATTCAGGCCCAGGATTTTACAGGACTGTCATCAGAATTTTCCTTTTTTTTAAGAAATAAATAGGGGAAATGTGCTTAAAATGTTTCCATATGTATGCCAGTTTGCCAGATGCTTTGTCTTTACACACACACATAAAGAAACATTGACTTTTATGAAAAGACTACCACAAAGCGTTTTCTCTGGTACAATCATAACACATTTGGATTTCACATAGACTCCCGTGTTTCACTGCTGATTGTTTTCTTAGGTCATGTCGCTTAGTACTGCTCATACAGTTGGAAATGTGCACTTTAGTTGTGGTGATTCCCATGAGCACTCTGGCATTTCCTCACAGCTTACCTAATACACCACACTGTCCTATCCCAGGATCCACAGTGATCAATGGATTTAACACAAACATGCATACAGCTGTGTCTAAATGCAAGGCTCCACACAAGAAGACAGAACACAGTGACTAAATGGACACTACCATCTAGTGGTAAAATGGGTGTCTCTTTAAAATACAGAATCGGTGTACGAAAACCTGTAACTACCATCCATATCATACATGGAAAATACAAAATAATGAATCAAAGCAAATACAAAAAGGCAGAGATAAGAGTTTGGGAAAGTAGGATTTATTCAACGGCATCATTACAAATTTATAAAATGCTGTAAGAAAAGCATCATGTAAAGGAATTCACACAGTTGGAATCCATTAGAAATACATTCAGTTTCTTAAAAAACTATTATGCACTTTAACACTCCACTGAGCACGGTCATGACTGTAAAGTATTGTTTCACAGTTTTAATGACTCCAAAGTAAAGATTGGGAAAATAAATCAAATCTGATACATGGGCCCCGTTAACAAAGGGGGATTTAGGGCAAAATAATGAAAAACAAGCATAATTAGACACTGAAAAGGACAGAGTGAAAAAGCAGAGATGTTTGAGGTGAAGAAGTGTAGTGCACAAATGTTATAAGTGCTCTGCAAAAATGTAATCAAAATGAAAACTCAGTCATCACTCAGTTGACAAACCTTTTCAATGTTTGACTTATTCTCCTCGCCTGTCTAGCAGAAACGTCCTATGATCCATCCATATTTGCAAAACGAATGTGCACCTTTATTAATGTGGGACACAATAATGCAGGGACTAATCCAACTGTCCACTCCTGGTGTGCACTCATCTAATTTTGAAGATCTGAAGATGATCTGTCTCGTCAGTCAGGAGTTTCATTACTAGAGTAAAGGTTTAGATGAATGCTAATCTCAGAGCCCAGGAATGCAGAGCATGAGGATGTTTTTTTTCCAGGCACTAGTTTTGCTTCTGTAAAACTATTCTATTATCAAAACAAAAAGTCCCCAAACTTTAAGCACATGGATCATAAAAATGGTTATGATTAAGCGTCAAAAAGTTCTCTAAGCCTTTAAAAAAAGCATGTTTAAAAATGTACATGAGGAAGGTTAGTCAGAAAATATGGAGGCAGAAATATGATTGAAAAGGTTAGATTTCTACTATGCATAGCGTAAAAATAAGAAACCAAAAACTCACAAGGAAAAAAGAAAAACCCCTCTGTTCGTGCTGCTAAATATGGAAGACCTTAATGTTGGCAGCCTTGACCTTTGAAGGCATTCACACTGAGTTAGGCTTCCATAAACAATGGAAAAGGATGGACCATGAACCAGAAAACAAGGACTCTGTAAACACATTCTGCTTACAAGACACTTGGTCTCGTGCAGGGTTTCAAAGTGGCACCAGACTCCTGAATGAGAGCAGAAATAGGGTTTGGATTCATGTCTTCAAGGGCCCGTGGACGCCAAGAATCCAAATGCTACTGGTCACTTAGTGATGGTAAGAGAGGAACACTTGAAAACATTTTAGTTGGTCTTGAGCAGGTCAATGCATCCCTGCAATAGAGTTACATTGTTCTGTGGAGTACAGAGAAAACAGTATTAATATTTACATAGTATCAATAACGCTCACTCTAATCCAGAATCGATTTAGTGGTTTCAAGCCCAGACTAGTCAAGTCTCATGGCAGTGTTGTCTTTCAATTCAATTTTCTGTCTTTTCTCACGTTACAACAGGAAAACACAACAAAACATGTAAATGTGTTTGGAGTATAACATCTAAGGTGTTTAAACATGTAAAAGACGAGTATTACTTATGGAAACCTGAAAGAATAATTATTTAAAAGGAAAGGCAAAGCAGCTTTACTTATATAGCCCATTTCAAACACAGAGGCAACTCAGAGGAACCTGAATATGTTCGCTGGCTCATTTTCATATAAGTCAAAAAGAAAATTCTGTGGTGCTCAAACACCTTGATTGGGTTTCTGTCTGACATCTGTCTTCAAAAACAAAGCCTCATTTTGTGTTTGTTGCTCTCAATCCTAGCACACACGGATACAGCAGATCTATCATATAAACACACAGTATCTATTTTTATCATACCACACAATTTATAAACTCTGCTACTATATAACATTGTAGTTCCCAAAATAAAACTGTAAGAGTATTTTTCACCAGTGGAAAAATCACTGCACTTAAGCTTTGTAACTTTAAGTGTATGTAAGGAAGTGAGTTGTGCTGCTCACCTTTGCATGTTTGATCTCAAGCTCAGCCATCTCTATGAGGTTCTTTCTGAAGGCCACAACACGTCTGCCCTTGAAACTGGTGAGCTCTAGGAAGAAACATTGTACAGTTTACAAAAAAAAAAAGACATGCACGGTGCCTACCATTTTACACACAAACAAAATCAAGTACAGAATGAGTCTGCATTTATTACACATGAATGAACAAACCTTTCTTCCCAGACTCTGAGAGCTTGTCAAATTTCTGCAGGCACTGCTGCTGATGTTCTTCTGCCTGGGGAATGTCCTTGCTCTTCAGTCGAGCCTTATCCAGAGCCTTGTTAGAGTTCTCATAGTCAGCTAATGCCCGGGCTCGCCTGTACAAAAGGTCCTAGTGGACAGTTAAAAGTGAGAACAAATGAATACAAAACTTGTAAAGAAACTGCACAATTAAAATAACCACAAATCCATACAACCCAACCCTAATATCACGTTTGATTAACACTGTTGCTGTCAGAAAACAGGGACCAAGATTGCTCCCTGAACGCAGTTCTTAAAACTGAAAAAATATCATGATGATGATCATCATCAAAATTATTATGCTGTATTTAATACATTTGAGGATCTCTAACCACACTGATTGAAACAGTTGACTTGCCAATTTAGATAAATTTAGATTAACTTATAAAGAACAGTGAGGAGCAACACGTTATTATAATGAGCAATGTTATGTCCGGTTTGAATGGGTTGCTAAAGCAAAATAAAGCAGGGTGATCTGCATACACAAGCAACATAACTGTGAATCTGTACATCTTGTATGAAGGCAGAAAATGTCTCACCTTAGCAGCCTGGATGTCCCTCATGTAGTATCTTAACAGCTCTGTGAGTTTCAGCTCCTGGTCAGATGCTACTCTTCCTTCCACTTTCTGTGGAAACACAAATAAAAACATACATTAGCTACCACGGTGAATGGCTACGTGTAGTTAGTTGAGAGATGAGGGTCTACTCACTCTTAGCTTCTCAAACAGGTCTGACAACTTCTCTAGGTGCCTGAAAAAAAATGTAAGCCATAACAAGAAAATAATGGAATTATGGATTTGATAAATATGTGACTGAATACAAATTACTTTTAATTATCATCAGCATCTTGAAAATTACCCATGCATGCGCTGATTTGTCCACAAGACGAGGCCAAAAGAGAACCACTGCTTATAATCTTCATCAACAAGTATGTTTTTGCATAAACAATCATTAAGTTACGTATTACACTCACTTCTTACTTGCTGTGGTATCATCAGCAGAGATACTGTTCAGAGTGGCAGAGATGTGAATGTAATCATCTGCAATATCTGTAATTAAAGAAATGGTCAATTAATACATAACAAGACTGAAGAGTTCTGTATCACTCAAAATCCCATCTAGTATGGTGTTATAAAACATACTTTTGTGTGAGCGGGTCATTTTCTCTGCTTTGGCAGTGGAATCCTTTATCTTACTGAAGTAGTCAAGCAGGAACATCTTCTCCTGCTCAAAAAACTCATCAACCTCCTGTGTAGGAAACAAACAAGTTATTTGGTGAAGTTGTTATGATGCTGGGCCTCGAACGCTGTGCATGTACAGTAAGCAGATAATGCAGACCCACCTTAACACCTGAGATAAGGACCTCATCGGCTGATTTCACCATGATTTTAAAGAATCCTCCAAACATTTCCTTGGCATTCTTTCTTCTCACACTCAGCTAAAAAGGACAGAATCAATATATATATATATACATATATATATTAAATCTATGAGATTTATTGTTTAACATTATTATAAGATGGAGTAGAACTAAACAGAGACTAAATTAATGATTATGTTAGTTTTTTTTGTATATTTGTTGTTACACTGTAGTGCATGTAGCTGATTCTCATTTATCACTACTACCTACTGAAAGTATATAGTGTTTAACTGTGAGTTCTGTTAAAAAACCCCACTGCTACTCAGTGACAAAGGCTACACAGATAAGCAGAATTGCTGATCACAGCAGGATGTAAGCCATGTAGTCACAAGTGTCCAGTAAACTCTACTTCCTCTCTATACAACGGACAACTCAGGAAAGGAAGTCAGCATTATGAGGAACTCACATCCTGGTCATACTCTAAGAAAATCTGGAAGTTTCTGTCTTTGCTTAACATGGGGTGAGAGGACAGTCTCTGCAGGAAGATTTCATGCACTTGGACAGTCTTCTTGAACACAGCCAGGTATTCACTGAAAAATAGAAAATTAAACTGCATATATTACACAAAAAATAAAGAGGAAGAATTTGTTTTTGCAAAACAAGAGTAATGTGGCTTTTGCAAAATATCTTATATTACACTCTCTGAGGGATGGAATACAATATTCTATGTTTTATTCGGGCACCACACTCACGCCTCCAGTTCCTGCTTCATTTTAGCATACTCCTCCTTGGTCATACTGGCTTCACCTTCCCCCAATTTGTGCATCTTCTCTCTTGGGCTCTCAAAGTCTGGTTTTGGGGGTGCTGGAGGAATCTTAGAATGATAAAACAGGAAATAAATTAATTTAAAACAATGTTTCTGTATATTTTTTCCAAAAATAAATATGAGCGTCATGTCTGAAAGTAGTGCAACTCACTATAAGGCCAGCATATTCGTCTGTCTCAACCAGAGTGTCATGAAGCCAGATGAAGTCTTCATGCTGCCTGGGAACGGAGAATTCTGGCTTCTGAAAAGAACTAAGTGTGGTCTGGGAACAGAGTTACATTAATAATACTATGTCAACAGAACCATCAACATAACAATGTTAACAAAGGCCACAAACATTTTTTTACCTTTGTATGGACAGTGAACTTGACTTTGTCCCTTTCACAAAGTGCATCAGGAATGTCAATGAGAAGAGAGGCGTCATTGTTTAGATCCACAGACACAGAACACATCTACGGAAAAACAATAAACCAAATAGATAGATAGATACTTTATTATTCCCAAGGGAAATACAAGACACCCAGCTGCTTACAGACAACAACAAATAATCTAGATGGATGATCATAAAGGCACACAAAACCGTCCCATGTGTTGTTTGTTTGTTTTAAGTTTGATCACAATCCTTGACTATATTACAAATTCCATGTGATTCACTGTAGTTTGTCTTTAGATTTATCTAGTGTCATCTCTCTGGCGGGGCAATGGGGATTTAAAATCCGGTGCAGGTCTGAAGAAAAATTGATTGAATAACACCAATAACTGTAATTTAGTTTTAACAATCGCAGAAATGTCTATATAAGGAAAACCTTAGCCTGTAAAGCAGAGACACTGGAGTGTTTGCTACTTCTCCTTCTGCTTCAAGGACCAACAAGCCTGACTGGCTTTAACAGCACAATGTCACTGCTGATCTTAGGTATGCGCTGTACTTTTCCTAACTTGTGACACTTGTAAGCAATTCGTCAACCATGCTGCACCATTATATACCACTTCTCATTAGCACATAAACATTCATTCGGACATGCTACTGCTGGATATGATATAGGGATGTCGTGCGCGACTTATAAATGGCTATCATTCCAATTCACTGACTGATACCTCTGTCCATTGACATCCTGACGATGGGCCAGCCGTGTTTTTTTATTTATTTTTGTCACTTGACCACTAATGCTTACTCCTCTTCCATCGCCATATAAATAAGCTACCACTCCCCCGCGTTTTTACTGTGATGTCGTGACACTGCAGATGATCAAGGCAACAGGCAATGATTTGACGTTGACTCTCAAATATAGAACCTGCTCAATAAAACTAAGAGGACCATGATATTGTTAGTAAAGTTATTAGACTGCTAACGTTAACGTAGCTTTAGCTCATTGCAACTACTCTGAGTTGTCACAGGCCACTGTGATACACACCTCCGAGAGTTTAATAAAGTCAAAAACCACACAGGCTAACGTTACATTACTTTGTGATACTTTAACGTTACATGCTGCAAACAACAAATAGCGTTAATTTCTTTTCTGCATAACGTTACATGCAGACTCAACCTAACTTACTCGCTACTCCTTAACATTATTCGTTTCTTGATAGTTTTAGCACTAACGTTAAAGCTACACCGTTAGCTAACGTTAGCTTTAGCTGGAGACGAGCGTTGTGTGTGTGTGTGTGTGTTAGAAAAACTACATAAGCTCTGAACACTTGAGGGAAAGCAGCTGTTGGTGTTAGCTACTAACGTTAACGTTACCTTACTCAGTTATGATGCAGTTTAACTAACGTTACATGCAAAGACGATTAACTTACCTTTTCCTTACTGTTTTCGTCTTGAGTAGATGTCATGATGGGACTTAAATCGACGCAATAGCAAGAACAGGCCAAGAACCCAAATAACAAAACTAAAAGCAGGAAGCTTTTCCTCCGCTGCCTGCTTGGCTACCTGACGAGCTGTCAAATCATTTTTTATTCACCCCATCCCGATGATGAAAGATTAGATCCCGCCTTTAAGTCAAAATGACTGGACACTGTCAAATTTACAAACGCTACGATTGGTTTTTAGCCCAATCATTCAGATATCGTGTTTGTATTTGTGGTTTGATACATTGTGGGCGTACCAACAACTTGTTTTAGACAGTAACGTTACAGTTTTTTTTTCGTTTAATAACGAATACACGCAAACTAAGCGGAAAAAGTTAAGAAAAGTAACTAAAATAAGTACCGCTGCCCGGACGGATTTCATTGATGCACCACACCACATGGGTAATGTAGTTTTATGTCTTACGTCTGCATTCATAACACCACACCCGGAACTCAAATTCTCTGCTACGGAAATGTGTACAACCGAAGAGGCGCTTCGTTCAGAAACATCTATCCATGAGTTTGGACGTGTGCTGGGACATGTTGGGGCAAGTACTGTCTCTAAAACGAAATGAAAAATCTTATACGGACTATAAAACATTGTAGTTTTATCCTTCTGGATAGCTGATAAGTTATTGTTTTCCAAGTTTGTCGAGTGGACGCCGCCACAATGTTTATTCTTAAACGTGGGCTATCTGTCGGAGGCATCATTGTCCCTCAATGCACCTCCCACTTCGAGAGAAATTTAAGTGCTTGTCATTGCTTAAGAGCCTCCAAAAAACTCAGCCCATACAGCTTAGTGGACAGCGAGCGGTATTCTTCTCTTGTGAAGTCTATCATGTCCTTCAGGGTCAGCTCCCAAACCCCCGAGACCCTCCAAGCGGAAGACGAGAACATTTATGGACCTGTTGTCAAAGCTCAAACGTCCTCCTCAAGACGAGACACGAGGATACCTAAAACACTCCATCCTTTCTTACACTGCGAAGAGACTGTAGAGACAGAGGAGCTAGAGTCCGGACCTCCAGCCCGGATTTTGTTAAAAAGGGGTCAAGGCAGGCCTTTTGTGCCGAGTGTGACCCGCATTCTCCAGCAGACGCTCTCCCCGGAGCAGATCTTCTACTTGGAGAGATGGAAGAAGAGGATGATCGCGGAGCTCGGAGAGGAAGGCTTCAAAGAATACACTCAGAGTAAGTTTTGTAAAGTGACTGAAACAGGATACTAAATATAAAACTTAACAAAATTTCTTATCAACCAGATTTATTCAGTCGAGGGAAGGATTTCCATTCAGCTTTGGAGGATATCCTGACGTCAGGTGCAACACAGAAGGACAGACAGACCGCAGAGTGTCCACCTGATGTACAGGGATACATGGAGAGCATCTCTCATATACTAGAGGATGTCAGTGCAGTGAGGGCTATTGAAAGCACCGTGCAACATGATACCCTGAACTATGTGGGAATTGTGGATTGTGTTGCTCGCTACAGGTAAATGTGGTGATTTTACGCTGGTAAACTGTGACGTTTCTCACTACCTCCACAATGCTCACAGCCTGTTTTTCTGTGCAGAGGTGTACTTTGTGTTATTGACTGGAAGACCTCAGATAAGCCCAAACCATTCCTAAGCAACACCTACGACAACCCTATACAAGTCGCTGCCTATGCAGGAGCTTTGAACAATGATGGCAACTACAAATACCAGGTGATCTATTAAAATACATGAATGTGATCTTTTAATTCTCAGATTTTCACTCAGGTTGTTTAGCTGTCTCTCAGTTTGAAGTCACATTGCTTATTTAAACATCTTAAAAAATGGATTTTTGTGATGACCTCGTGTCAGCTCCATTGATCTCCTCCTGTTGCAGGTTGAACATGGTCTCATTGTTGTAGCTTATAAGGACGGCACACCCGCCCATGCTCATCAGCTGAGTTCAGAGTTGATGTTGGAGTACTGGAACACTTGGTTGTTACGTCTTGAAGACTTCACAGAACAAAGGTGAAGCATTCAGAACATTGTTATTTTATTTTATTCTTTCAAGATAATTTTCACTAACAGTTCCTCTTTGTTTTTAATACATCAGTTTTATTCAGGAGTAAATGCATTAGTATAGTTTCATTATGTAGTTATTAACGTAATATCAACGCATTGGTCTTAATCACCTAATGAAACTGAAATGAATAATTTCTCATTATATTTAATCTTTTATAAAGCATATTCGTATTTGGAAGAAAAAAAAAACCATCATCGACATTAAGATTGTTTCTTTTCCTTTTCAGATCCAGTGCCGTTTCAGAAAAGAGATGAGATGTGGATGTCCAAAGGCCAAATGTCCAAACTGGACCTGGACTAAAATGACTGTGCTCTCATGTAGTAGGAGGATAAAACATGAACTTTTGACATCTGTGGAGATTCTTCAAACTAAGCTTTTTACAATACTAATAACACTTGTCTGTGTTACAAATGCAAATTAATTTGCTCACTTATTTTTACGACGGCTTCAACTGTTGAGTAGAATATACAGTTTTATACGCATTCAATATCATTGAATGCAAACCATGTCTCTCTGTGAAAGGGATCCTCAGTGAAGCCCAGGTTTGTAAAGAGCTTGTATGAGATCGTGTTCTCCTCCTCTATGAAGCAGTACACTGGGAAGTCCTGTGCATGTAGTCTCTTGGCCATGGTGCTTATCACGGCTTTAGCATAGCCTTTTCCTCTGTGCTCTGGCAGAGTGTACAACATCCCCATGGCTAAGGACGCATAGGTAAGAATCCAGGACACAGGTTTTCCTTCTGCATCCAGCACACAGCAGGAGGGAAAGTTTGCAATCATGTTGCGGATCATCCTAATAGCCACCGTCCTGTTTCCAAACTTCCAGTTTTGATTCACCAAGTGGAGGTGTGATTCATCCAGAGAGCTTAAGGTGATCCCTGAGCTGATACAGAGCAGAGTTCAGTCTTACCAATGAACTAGATACATTTGTTTCACACGAGAATTAAGACATTTAACTGTATGGATACCTGTCTGTAGAGGGAAGCTTGGATATATCCTCCAGTATCATCATGTGACACACGGCCAATCTCTGGCTGGGCACATATTTTTCTGAAGCCACTGCTTTGAATATCTCCACATGGCGAAAATTGATTCCTTGGAGAGAAATAATGAATTTATTTTTTTAAATGGAAAAGCTACTCACTAATGTATCAATCTCTGGTATTTGTATTAGTAGTCAGATAATATATTATTGTAAGAGGATTAAAGATGTTTGTTATCAGACATTATTTCAGCCCTGCTTGGAAACCACAAACGTACAAATGTTAATGTATCTGGGAGACCAATAAAAGGTCACTTAGTTGCTTATATTTTGGATCACGTAGTTAATAAGTAATTAGAAGAGACAGTGTCTACTCTGTTACAGCATGAATATGACATAATTATGTCTATAACCTATTGTTATATGAACTCAATAATTGCACTAAGATACTGATCTTTGCCCTTTGTGCAGGGATACAACATGATTTGATCTCCTCAGATCACTAAATGATAAGTAACTGTGGGGGGACTTTGAACACAGTGAAAGAAAAGAATAATTCACATTAAAGCTAATTTGATATTATTACATGTGTATGCAAAGAACCAAAGTGATTATTTTTATTACCCAGACAGAGGAAATTAGTCCAGTCAATAACAGAGGAGTTCCTTATGGTTTCCTCTAGAATAGCGTCATCGTTTGCAAAAACTAGTGTATCTTTAAAGAGATCACCCTTCTGGAAGAACACGTACATGTTAAGATACTGTTTGAAACAAACACAGAGGAACGACGTTCACATTATGGTTAATACGTACAGACGTACAGTTACCTGTTCATGTTGTGGTTTGTAGATTATTACACTGAACTTTGGCCATGTGTCCACGAAAACCTTTGCAGGGTCTGATTTGAATCTGTTTCTGAGGACCAAACAACCGTAAACCTTTAAAATGAAACGAGAAGCAAAAACCTAAGAACAGCTGATCAGCTGTTGGCAGTGAACGTTCAACGTCACGTTTCCTATATTATGCATTATACGGTAAATGTGACCGGACAGACCTGTTGTGACCGCGGCAAATAGCTTTTCAGCTGTGTCTCTGCCATTTTCAGCTGATCACCGGTAAGTTCCACGAGCATTTTGATCAAACTTCTTCAGTCAGGAACACAGAGGAAAGTGCACGGTGGGCTCAAGTCTGTGAAAGCATGGAGGAGTGGATCAGTGTGACAGTGTCCTGACTGAAGTGGGCGGAGAGTCAGTGGGAGAAGCAGATCTTTTTTTTTGAAACACCTTTATTCTTTATTCGGTTTTCTATTCGCAAGTCATTTATAAATCAATGCAAGTCTGGTCTTACGCCCAGTAAGAACAGAAAATAGTAAATGCATGTGTCCAAGTCAATAAAAGTGGCGTTTTTTTGTTTTGTATTTTCCGATAATTTATATATTTTTGTTCACATGCCATATCATACGTTGTGTTAAGTAAGGTTGGGAGTCTACAGAGAAAAAAGGAATAATGAATGCATTAATCAAATATTACTTCATTGATCTACACAATGAGAAGTCAAGTATCAAAAAAGAGAAGTTTGTTTGTTTCGCAATGCTATGTATTACAAATATGACAATGTGCAGTCAATAGTGATTGAAGAACGATTTTCAAGATATTAAATATTTTGTGCACAAGCAAAGAAAAGAGGCTACAACAGTGTTATTTACAGAGATTATTTTGACTGTTTTATATTTTAATAATATTTGTATCTATTGTATAAGGCTTCCTCACTCAAGAGTCTGTAGGAGACTTGTTGTCCTCCTCTATAAAACTGCACACTGCATGGCCCCCAGCATGAATACTCAGCCTTTCGTCTGTGCTGTGACAGAGCAATACACCCGTGGTTGATCAAGTGTTTTACTTTACTTCAATTTTACTGTAACTTTTGGTTGTTGCCTTGAAACGTCCAGGTTTTATTCAGCATGTTTAGCTCATTGTTATTTAAACAACTACAAAAACTTTCATGACTTGAGCAGCAATATTATTTTACTTCTCGTGCAAATGCAGAAGATGCACTGAAATGTAGACTGTGTGACTGTGCTTTGACCAGCTGCCGAGAAAGTATAACCATCAACACTGAAAACATGGACAGTAAAAATCTTCAAATGTATAGGCCTTTACATATTTATAAAAATGTACTTTAAATATGAAAAGTAAAAATAAATGATGCAGAATAATGTTCTGTGAGATTTAAACCTTTTAATATTATGTTAAATAGGCTAAATTATTATCACTGATGCATTGTTCTGTAACATAAATGCATATTTTTTAATTAATACATTAAGAAAATGTGAGAATTTAAAAAAGGTAATGTGCTTTTTTCTCATAACATATTAATAAATCTGTGGTGATTATTTATATTATTCTTCCTTCCTAAATTATACATTTCAGATAATTTCTTATTGGCCAGTGTTTACTGGCAGATATGAATGGTGTAATAAGAAACAAAACAAAACAGACTTTAAACAAACAATAAATCTGACTTTACAACAGCAAAATGACAATTACCAGTAGTCGAGTTCAATAAATTCACACACTGACACATTTAAGTTCACAAATGCTACTTTAATTATGGGTTATAAACTTGCATTTTCTAATTTGTTCATCTACAATTTGCTTCAGAAATATGTAGCAACTGATGTGTGCTCATTGTGTACATAAAATATTAGTGTGGCCCTTGCGTTTAAAGCTGCATCTACATAGCACAGAGTATGACAAGTTTAAAAAACTACAACTTTAAAACCAAATTTATCTTGTATATAGTGCAATAGCAGAAAAAGAAAATGTAAATGTTAATACTTTTGTAGTTTGACTACAGGATACATACTGCTCTGGTATGAAAGTTATTCTGCAAAAAATGCTAAGACAGGAAAATTCCCACGTAGTCCTCAGTCTAGCATTCCTCCTGCAGAAGATCAATCTTAGAAAGCCATGGTCTGCTCCACACAGTGAACGTACACTCGTAACTCTGAGGGAAAAAAGTTTAGAGAGTATATATTATTAAAGTTACAAGAGCATGTGCAATGATGCTATAAAATGCACATTTTCTATAAAAAATTGTGTACAAATTATTATAAATCTAGTGTAAAAACTCCACTTCTTCTGCTCTGTTTAGTTCCAGCTTAACTCTGGACTTTAACTACAGGTCTAGTGTATGCCACAAAAACAGTGTGTGTCAAATCATTAAAACACTGAAACGATTTCTAATTTTTATCACAATGTTAAACTAAGCATCACATTCACATAATACCTATGTGGTCAGTCACTAATTAATCAATCCCTGATTTTTACATTTAACACATTCTCTAAATACATTATTTTGCCTTGTGTGCAGCTAACATAATATGGTGTCTTGTTGTTGAGCAGTAGAAGTCCAAAATGTTTTAAAGTTGACCTAAGATAATGCAGGAGCTTAGTGTCTCACACTAAGTTCAGAAAGTGACTCGAGAGAGGCGCACTAACGCAAGGTCAGAAGTTTACATGGTGTGCAAAGTTATTCTTTCCATCGTGTCTCATCTCTTTTGGGGAAGTATTATGAACCGAGTCATGCCAAAAATATGTGAAGGGAATTAAGGACTGATATCAGCTACATCTGAAGACTGTGAGAAATATAAAGTATGAGAATACATGGGAAAGGAGATTATCAAGTGTAAAAGGAGGGAGGAGACAGAGAGAGACATACTCTGTTAGGAATTTGCTATGTGTTGCTACATGCTTTAACAAGCTGAGACCTCTGTTAATAGGTCTGGTAGAAGACAGTTCAACCATTTTACGTTTTTAAACTCTTGAAAAGGTCATTACCCGAGCCAGTTCTGGGTCATTGTTCAAGTCACACACTTCTGATGTACTGCTCCTCCTGCAGGTGGTCCTGGCCATCCTCACGGTGATGACGTATTTGTAGCCCGCTACCAACTGTAGACAAAGGGAGGGGGGTGAGAATTACTGGCACTACTGATAATAATAAAAAAAACTAATAAAACATATCACTAGGTAGCTCTCCGTTTAACTACAATGTATTAAACATTACTAACCTGTCTCTGGACCTTGACCACGTCCGTCACTTGGTTTCGGTACATGTCGTTGCTGCGGCTGTTGTGTTCGGATACGGCGTAGTTCAGGGCATTTTGTGCCCCCTCATCACTAATATCTATGGTGTTGAACCCCCCCACCATCTGCGCCCCTACACCGACGGCGAAAACGGCCGACAAAACGATGAAGACGACCTTCCACATCTCGTCTCTCTTTATGCAAAACACTGAGTCGAAAACAACAAAACACCGACGTCGCCTCCCTGTTATGTAAACAGTGACGTCACGGTTGTTTTGCCCTCTGGGAGGGGCTTAACTCACAGCCAATCAAAAGTCTGTGCACGCACCCCTCTGCTCCAGACAGATTCTTGTGGTTCGGACAGGACGGGACAAGGTTCGTGCTGCAGACAGGTTAATCCCTAATCCTGTAGTTAAACCTTCCGCTCGTAGAAAGTCTAGCTCAGGGAGGTAAACGGAGACAAACAAGGTATGGTGGTTGAATTCTTGAATTATGGCGTACATGTGCACAACCTTTGAAGTTCTGTGCTGGAAATGAAAAATGGTGAACTCTGTCCTACAGATCTAATCAGTTGTGGGCGCCCACCTTTGGATCGACACAATGCGAGCACTGCACGTTTTGAAGTAAGGCGGCTTTCACATACGATAGTTTTAATCTATAGATATTTGTACACACATCAGAGCTGTAATCCTCTCCCATATTTCTCCACACCCTGCAGGGAAAGTTTCTTTGGCTTGGATGCTGTCCAAAAGCAAGTACTGATAGGGTCAGCCGTGGCCGCAGGCGGGATACTGACGTACTTAGCACACAGAAGGAGACAAGTCAAAACCATTCCTCTTGGTGAAGGATGGTGGGGAGCAGGGGAGAAACCACTGTCAGAGGACAATAAAATCTACCCCTTTCAAGTGCAAACCTCTGATGAAGAGATTCGGGTCATTTTGAACTGTTATATTACACTTTTCATCACCAGTTAGGTAGTAAAACTAGCAGTAATAAAACATCACCATGTTTAATTATTAGCAGTGTTCTTCTTCAACAGGACCTTCATGAGCGCATTGACAGAACACGCTACACTGATCCTTTAGAAGATAGCGGCTTCCAATATGGCTTTAATTCCACTTATCTCAAGAAGGTGGTTTCCTATTGGAGGCATGAGTTTGACTGGAAAAAGCAGGTGGCAGTGCTTAACAAATACCCACACTTCAAAACCAAAATAGAAGGTACACACAGCCCCACGTTCAATCAGCGTTTCTTTGCTCTGCAGTGATCTCTCATAATTTGAATGTTTGTTTAAGAATCAGATGGCTCTTGTTTGTTTTTTCACACATCGCTTTGATGCAGGATTGGACGTGCACTTCATCCACGTGCGGCCACCACACCGCGAGAACCAGAGGGTTCTGCCTCTCATGCTTGTGCATGGATGGCCTGGCTCCTTCTATGAGTTCTACAAGATTCTGCCACTTCTCACACAGAACCAGGGTGGTGTTGTATTTGAGGTCATATGTCCGTCCATACCGGGCTACGGTTTCTCAGAAGCCTCTCATAAACAAGGTAGATTATTCTAAACACATGCATGGATATATTTCAGTTCAGATGCTTACAGATGTGCTTTCTGTCCCCCTTTAGGTTTTGACAGCCTTGCTGCTGCTCGAATTTTCCTGACACTGATGGAGCGTTTAGGATTCTCTCAGTTCTATGTGCAGGGAGGAGACTGGGGCTCCCTCGTCACCACCAACATGTCACAGATGAAGCCTCAGTAAGACAGTCAGAAAAACAAGCCCTTACTGAAAACAAGTTATTACTGCAGTGGAATTTCCTCTCACAAGCGAGCATTGTGACTTACTTATATTGTGAAACAGTAGTTGCAGTGTGAAAATCGCAACAATTACCAAAAAGTACCAGCTCTACAAATTCCTGGAGACTGGTGCAAATAAATGATAGTCATAGAAAAAACACACTTAAAAACTCATAGCTATAAACTGACACTTAACATCAAAATGTCTTAGGACCTATAATCTTATTTTCCAGGTGTGTGAAGGGTCTCCACTTAAACATGTGCATGTCAACAAGGGGGTTCAAAGTGCTGTTGTCTCTGATAATCGGTCCTTATCTGCCCTTCCTGGTGGGCTTAACTCGGGAAGATGTTCGGAGGATGTTCCCTTACATGGAGAAGAATGTCTGGAACATACTCAAGGAATCAGGCTACATGCACATTCAGGCCACTAAACCAGACACTGCAGGTGAGGAAATACACAGCCAGGAAACAAGCCCAATAATTATGATCATTCAGAGAGAACTCACTATCCCTCAAAGCATTTATGAGGAATGTCCCGAAACAAGCCAATGTTACATTTATTTTGTAATCTCAACATTCCTAATACTCCTCAGCCCTTAATACATCTTAATTTGCATTTACAGGCTGTGGATTGAACAGCTCTCCTGTTGGCTTAGCTGCTTACTTGCTGGAGAAATTCTCCACATGGACTGACATGAGCAATAGAGATCTGGCAGATGGTGGGCTGGAGAGGTACAAGACCGCATACTGTATACATACTGTATTTATGGGTTTGAGATTGTTGCAAGCTGTAATTGAATGCAAATGACTTCATTTGTACAGGAAATTCGGCCTGGATGACCTCTTGACAAATGTCATGATCTACTGGACCACAGGCTCCATAGTCTCCTCAATGCGCTTCTACAAAGAGAACTTCAGGACTAATCCTGACAGCAGGGTGGATGGAAAGTATGTAGCAAAGTGTTAGTACTGTCAGAACCTTTTTTTTATTTTGCAAAACTGAAATTTTTTAAATTCTATTTCGTTATGATCCTAATACATTTTCTTTTCAATTTAGGACAGGGATATTTGTGCCCACTGGACTGGCAGCCTTCCCTGCAGAGCTGATGCACTGCCCCAAGTCGTGGGCACAAATTAGGTATCGAAACCTCTGCTCCTACAACTACATGCCTCGAGGAGGTCACTTTGCAGCTTTTGAGGAGCCAGAGCTGCTAGCCAATGACATTGTGCAGTTTGTCAAAAAAGTGGAGAAGTTCTGAATCCTTTGAAGCATTCTCAAATCAATTTTCAATAATCTCACTGCTACATCTGTTTTCTCATTATTGTTAATCAAGCATTCCAAGTTGTACACATACAGAAATATTCCTCACTCACTACAATATTTGATTTTCCTACAAAACGGAGGCATTGATAAAATTGCATTCAAGTTTTAATAAATGTAAACGTGTACACAAATCTACTGGCACACCCATGTGTCCACAAATTAGATTAAAGACAGCAATACAATACATAAAACCTTTCAAGTTATGTTCATTAAAAATATATTGCACCTGTATTATGTGTTGTCCTGTGTGTGTCCTCAAGAATTCATAATATTTGATGCAAAACATAAAACTTTTATAAATAAAAATCCTAATAAACAGTGTTGTCACACTGATTACGTTTGCGAAAAATTTTTTTCTTGAGAACACATTGAGTATTTAAGATTATATATAAAGAGGATAGTAAAGTATACCGCTTGTATCAAACTAATGTTTTAATTGATACACTTAATCATAAGTTGAAAACAGTTAAGCACATAATTCATTAAAATATATACAGCTCAGTTCAAAATTCTACTATTAAAACTTAACTGTATGCAGAAAGAAATTTAATCTCAGACTGCTTTCAACTTTCTGTGTCAGTTGCTGAAACCCTTAATAGTCACGGGCGCCTGAAACCACACATAATCCTGGCAGTCTGAATCGTCTGCCCTCGGTTCCTTACATGTGTGGGGATCAGTGGACAGAACAATAATTTGGTTCTTTACACGAGTTGGCACTTTAAATTGTAGTTTAGGGCGGAACCAACCTACACTACAGTTCCTGTGAGCCAGCACGAAGACTGTGGTGGGCATTAAACGAACAGGTCTGGCGTCAGACAAAAGATCAGCCACAAAAAGTGTTCGGAAGATTTGCCTTAAGCATGATGACACCCGGAGACACTGATCTCCACCAGCCAACACCAGGGTCTCCATGTTGATTTCATACATCTCTTTGGGAAGAACAATGGAGCCACCCATTAGTACCAACACACGGGGCACTCTGCTAAGAGAAAACAGCTCCTCCAGGTGCTGCAGCACCTCCTCTAGCTCCTGAAGAGTCTGCTGACACTTGCGCCACTCTGTGTCTGCGGACTGCATTGGCCTCTGACTCACTATGTCTTTATCCTGTAAAGCAAAACATTTTTAAGTTTATTTGAAAGTCAGAGCACATCTTAATTTATGAACACTGGATGAGCATTAGTTCCACTTTTTTCTGTTCACCTGCATTAATGCTTGCTGCTTCTTCTGAGAGTACACCAGCTGGTCATACGTCATGGGTAGTTGCTGTCTCTGATAAAGAATGCACTTGAGGATTTCACTGACGAAGCGGCAGCAGCCTTCCTGAGTGACAGTGCCAGGGAAGACTACATTTACACGGCCTTCTTCTTGTGCTCTTCTTAGCACCTCAGCATCACCGACCTCTGTCTGATTAAGTTGTTTATTGGGAGAAATGCTGGAATCTTGCTGACTTCTCTGATCAGACGTGTCCTCTTCCTGGGGATTATCTGTCCAAATAAGGACCAAATTAATGACATTAGGTAGAGCAATGGATGTGACCTCTGCTTTTAGCTAGGTAAATCCTAATAAAATCCAACAAGACCAGTGTTCCAATAAAGCCACTGTACATGCTTTTCTGTAAAGTTGACAAATATAGCTACTGTTGGGCTCTGGAGAAAGAATGTTTAATATCAGTGTATTAAATCAGGCAACTATATATATCATACTACTGCATCTCATAGTATTCATCCATTATTTTCTTTTCCGCATTTTAATGATGCTTGCAAAAGCGGGGTATATGTATAATAGGAGTTGCATATAATATGTAATATATGTTTGAGATGACAGTGAAAAGTAACACACACAAAAAAACTGAATAACTGCAAAGGATCACAATTAAGATACTAGAATCCTGACTGTTGATGACTAATTAATCATAGTTTAATATCTAAACTACAGCTGTAGCTTATAGGTCAACGTACCACTTAAAGTGCTTGTTACTATCCACTATTTACCATGTAGAAACACGCTATAAGCTGGTAACACTGCCACCGTGAACTGGTAACTGTTACTGGGAACAACACTCGTTATGTCTCCTACCTGGAGTGATGGCTGCAGAAGGCAAAGCGGTGTTTTCCTTGTCTTCACTGTTGTGGACACCATGCTGTTCTGTTTTGTTGTTTTCAGTGGAGGCATCTTTCAGTTCAATAGCATTTTTCGTCTTTAAACGTGTATTTACGGTCGGTGTTAAGGATTGTTCGGCGATTTCCGCAGACGACTCGCTCTGTAACGTTGTGATTTCACATGTCATATTCGGTTCGTCCTGTGTGCTAATACCGTTTTCTGACGAGAACGAGAGGCGCATTCTCACCCTGCTGCCTTTGCTCTTTAAACCCGACGTGTTTTCAGAGTCCTCAGAGTTTGATGTTAGATTAAATTCATTCGAAACTCCTGCCATAGTTTTGAATATCCCCGCCGGGTCCTTACCGCGCTGCATCATGGGAAATGTAGATAAGCAATGTCTTGTTCACGTCACATAGAAAGATTCGAAGTTAACAACGTCCTGGTGTGAAAATGCTGTTCATACAGCAATGTGTGCTAATAAATACATGAAGACGGTCATGTTCATATGTGAGCCATACTTTGTACAGCTTTCTGGATTTTGAGCAGTAGTGACTGAAACGTTTCAGTCACTTTTTAAGAGCTTCGATTATGCTTTGTTATAACAGCGAAACAGACCGTGGCATGTACTCAGTTCAGCATTAACGTTTTTTCGTCAAATTAATAATAAAGACAAGAAAAATACACAACCTTGAATTCATTAGATACTTCGATTTACGCCCCAAAATCGGTTTAACCATTGACGACACTGTGCCTTCCCCTATTCCCATGTGTCGCAAATGCAGCATATTGACTCAGCTATTCAAATTGTACCGACGATTGTATAACGCGATGGCTTTATCGATTATAACTTCTGAATATAATTTAAAGTTTTCAATCATGTGTGTAATGTTGTGTCACTTTTATGTAAGTGTATATGATGTTTACGCAGCTATTAAATAATAACACACACACACACACACACCGTGGCTGTTTCGTGTAGTGCATCGACGCACTGAACAGGCCCCAGGTGTAATAATTAGGTGTGAAGCACGTTGCATTGATATTCACGCGGATGCCTTCATTCGGAAGATAGATTTCGTTTTTAAAAGCAGGAGCAAACAGGCCGGGAGAAGTTGTGTCTTATATTGATTAATAATGGCTTCAGTAAAAGTAGCGGTCCGGCTCCGTCCACTGAACAAAAGGTAGGTGGAATTATTTTCACTTTTGGCTGCTTTTCAAAGAAATGTTTAAACACTGATACTCATCGTTTTTTCCACAGAGAAAAGCAGTTAGCTTCGAATGTGATAGTTCATATGAAGGGCAACACTACGTCTATTAATAAGGTATTTTACCACAAAAATACAACATACACCAGTTAATTTAGGTTTTATTAATATTTCTTTTTTGTTCATTTGAAACTGTAGTCTTCACCTATTCGGGGAGAGGAGGTAAAGAACACATGCAAGATATTTTCTTTTGACTTCTCCTATGATTCAACTGACAGTGGAAGCCCCACATTTGCATCCCAGGAGATGGTACTATTCTTATGTTTACCATTATTTAAAGGTATTTAATCACCTTAGTAAGAACCAGGCTGCATTAATTAGATGGTCTTATGTGTTTTTTTTTTGTTTGTTTTTTCTAGATTTTTCATGACTTGGGGTCTGATGTCCTGAAAGCTGCATTTGAGGGTTTCAATGCCTCCGTGTTTGCCTATGGTCAAACGGGGTCAGGAAAATCTTACACCATGATGGGTCATAAAGTAAGTAATGTTTCTCTGAACTTTCTCAGCACCTGTGAAATAGTCTTTAAAGATTTAAAAACAAATGTTATTGGTTATATCCAACTTAAATGCCAAATTACGAGGGTCAACTTGGTTATATTCATTCATACTCAACACCACAGAGTATTTCGATTGAACTTCAGTTCTTGCCTATGTTGCCCATGAGCCAGTTTTCGGTTGGAATTTAAAGGACTATGGATAAGATGGATGGATATGGACTAAGAAGTATGAGGAAAAGGGTTCTTTGGTCTGATGAGATTAAATTTAACTCTTTGGGCAGAACACCAGTCACTATGTCTCGCACATGCCAGGCGGTGCTTATCACATGCTGATAATCCCTACAGAGAAGCACAGCGGTGGCAGCATCATGCTCATAATTGAGGGATTAGATTAATACAGGCTAATACATACAAACTGTGACGCAGGTTAATGTTTTATCACAATAATGACTACAAGTGAACAGTCATGGAAATGCTGGTGTTGCTTTGGGAAAACTGTCCTTGAGTGGCCCAGTCAAAGTCCAATCTTAAACCCCATACACTCCGCCCTCATATGAGATGGTGTCACCCAGCTTCTGACTGATGGAACACACCTGATCATGTAATCACCAACTAGTAGAGACCTGAAGATGGTAGTTTATTGACACCTTCCTTATAATCTGAGCTTGAGAGGATCTGCCAGGAAGAAAGGGACAAATTACCCAGATCCAGTTGTGAGTTTGTAGAGAGGGTTTGAATAGTTGTGAAACACTTCTAACAACATGTTTCCCTTTAACGTTAAGGGATACAGACTAATGTCAGTTTTATCTATTTAAAATAAAATCTACAAGGTGTGTGTGAGATGGGTTGGATTTCTTTCTGAAGCCCCTGTAGTACTGACTCCTCATCCCATTAAGTTTGGAAAACTAACTGATGACTGTTTTGTCAGATGCCCCCCTCTCCTCTCCCCATTTATCTTCATGTTTCTGTCCACTAATCAGAAAATGTGATGAGGGCAGCAACCCACAGCTTTTCTCTCCTCACCTTGCACAGCAATGAAAATTTCACATTACCAGTGAGGTTTCTGCTTGTCTACCAGGAGACTTGTGCAAGGTCATCAGCAAAGCTGCTGTCAACATCCCAGATGATTATATATATGGCTCTTAATGCTTACTATCTGTTACTTTGTAATTAAAACAAGAGGGCCTGCAGCTCAGAGTGGAATTGCTTTTATGCTTCAGTAACCCTATATCAGATTTGCTGTTTGTGTTGTTCAGCAGTCTTTACATGTGCTGAATTGTGGTCACAGCCTAGTATAGATACCCAAATTAAGAGAACATAATGGGAGTAAAATTGAATTGTCATTTAAAAGTACAGTATGTTTAATGATTTTGTAATAAGGGTTCTCAATATACCAGGGAGATGTTGGTTTAATCCCCCGGATCTGTGAAGGCTTGTTCCAGGAAATATCTGAAAGACGCAAGAGTAATGCTGTGTCGTTTCGCATGGAGGTCAGGTAAGGTCATACATACAAACCGCATACATACAAAGACTAAAGAAATTGTTAATATGCTTAAGCCTTTAACTGACCAAAGTACAAAGAATAACATTTTCACTGACCTTGAACTTATATTGAAATTATATTTTTAAAATATAAGCAAATTTTGTGTTTGATGTCTGCAGCATACTCGGATGCATGTTTACCACTGTTACATTACATTTCTCTTTAATTACGCTTTCTAATTGTTTGCAAACTGAAGGTTCCAATTGTACTAAATACTGAAGGAACTGAGTCCTCAAATGAATTGGATATTTATCCGGTTTTGCTGGGTACAAAACTTCAACTGGTCAACTTCTGTGGTCAGTGTTGTCTGATTGTCCCCTTCATGATAAGTCTTACATTTTCAGTAGAAGACAAGTTGAAAGTATAACAAACTAGCAGGAGCGTGCCATATAGATTTATTTATTTTTTGATACCAAGCATATAAAACTTGTAAGACAAAACTGGTTTGTGGCCATTCAAGTGTTAACTGTTTAAAGGTGAATTCTGGTAATGGCAATTAATCTAAAGTTATAGAGGTGACACTCACGCCCATCCCCACCCATACTGAAAAATGTTAAACAAATACAAGATGCTAAAACAAACGTAGTGATCACTTCCCCCACAGATCTTTCAATTTATTTAAAGACTTCAAATAGGAGAATAAAACCTAAAAACATCAATTGATAATGTAACACAGTGTTGTATAGAGATGGTGCATCAGCAGTTCTGTCACTTCAGTGTAGCAGTACAGCCTCAGCTCGTCTTTTTCAGTGAAGCAGTGAAGATCTGCCGAGTAAATGTTATGTTTAATTATCTTAGAATTACTCAGAACTGCAGTACATTTCATTTCCTCCCAGAAAGAGAAGGAGAAGAAAGTGTACTTCACTTGGGCCTCCATTCAGAGTTAAAGATGACAAAGCATGACAGGTGATGCCTTTTTGTTCCTGTTTTTCAGTTCTGCACATGATGGCCACTGTGTTTTGCAGTGCTGATTGCTTGAATTTTGTTGCATGAAGGGTTTTGATATTTTTATGCAATGTTTTTTACCAATGCAATGTTTTGCAGATAGAGTTGTACAGTTATTTAATAAATCTCTGACCTTACTGTTATAGTTATGTCTCTTTTTAAAAAGACATTGAGGTTTTATTACTATAACACAGTAATAAGATAATGTCTCATCACAATAGCGGTTTCATGTCCCCCCTCCCCTCTAAACCTAAATGATTTTCTTTAAAATCGAGGATTTTAAGCCACTGTAAAAATAATTTTTCAACATTTGATATCACATGCGCTCCTGGCACATCATTTGGGTTTTATTCAACTCTAGAATTTAGTTTTCATTTGAAAGGCTCTGCCAGGCTGGAAATGTTAAATAACATGAAAATGGCTGAGGGATGGCTTTTGACAAATTAGTTGGTGTCCTCAAAATGGGTTTTCTGTAAAATGGGAACATCTATGAATTTGGTAAGTTTTATAGGAAACATATTTTTCTTGCTGACATAGACACAAAGTCAGCATCAGGGTTTTTTTTTTTTTTGTTTCCAATTTTTTTTTCTACAATTGGATAGGATATGGTGATATCATGATAACTAAATAGTTTTTATTAATCATGTTCAGTGACCAGAGCAGTAGACAGTTTACAGCAATTTGGTGGTGCATAATTTATCATTTTGAACAACCTTATGAAAAACCTGAATGTGGGTAGCCTATATTTAAGATTCCTGGCATGGACCTATATCTTGAGCATGGAATGGTATTGGTCTCCGCTGCTTGCCTGCTATGCCTCTAGTCATTTTGAAACAACTGAAAATTGTAGTATTGCCAGAAAACAACCTTCAGGGTACATCCGCAGGATATGCTCTCTATTGTTTATTACTGTAATGTTCTCAAAGCCTAATTACTCCATGCTGGCATTATTTTTGAATTAGCCATTCAGACGAGACCTTTCACTTCTTGCCTAAACCACCACAGTAATGATTTGAAGTGCTCTGCCAAAACCAACTTTGCCAGTGCAATCACAACAACCTAAGCACAATAACTGTGCTTTAAACCTACTGTGAATTTCTTTTGTATTGTTCTCATTTGGTGTGGTGCCATTCACATGACAACCCTGAGACTCTTCATTAATTTGTCTGCAGTCTTGGATCAGATTTTTCATTTGTTTGCTTCCATGATGTCAGCTATTTAGAAATTTATAATGAACGCGTGCAAGATCTTCTCAAGAAGAATGGTGGAGTGTTGAGAGTGAGAGAACATCCCAGGGACGGGCCATACGTAGAAAGTAAGACAGGATTTTATTCTCAGTTCATCTCAGTTCAGTTTGTATATAATGCAGAAAACTACTACATGTGTAGATTTGTCCAAGCACTTGGTGCATAACCATAGTGACATGGAGGACCTGATCATTCTTGGTAATGCCAACCGCACCACAGCCAGAACGTGCATGAATGACGTCAGCAGCCGCTCCCACGCCATCTTCACCATCAGTTTCACCCAGGTGAAGGGTTTAATCATTCTTTCTTCCATTGTACCATGGGGATGTGGTGGTAAACTTTTTTTATTGAAAACTCTTTGTGTTAAGCTCATCCCTCAAGAGCTCTAATTAGTCATATTTATCCATTTTGTGTGATCATATTTTTCCCCCAATCTTAAAAGGCTTTTTCACTTTTTTTTAAAAAACGGTCATAAGCAGCACTTTTGTTGTGATTCTGGATATATGCCTAATTATTCCTCTGTGATGTTGCCTCTTTTGAACTGAACAAGGGTTTCTAAAGCTGTTTTTTATGCCACAGGCATTGTTTGATGTGGAGTTGCCATGTGAAATGTTGAGTAAGATCCACCTGGTTGACCTGGCAGGCAGTGAAAGAGCTGATGCCACACGCGCCAACGGCACCAGGCTGAAAGAAGGTGCCACCATCAACAAATCCCTTGTCACTCTGGGCAGTGTAATCTCTGCTTTAGGTAAATGGTGCTTACTGCTTCATTGATGCCATGACACAAGTCCCTTTATAGTTTTATATAGAATTAATTCAACTATTTCAAGAGGTCACTTTTATTATAGGATTTGTTTTATTTTTGGTTCCACTCTGTTTTCATCATTTGAAGGGGGGTAAAAAAAATACAATCATCACTATTGAATAGCGATGGAGAACCTTAAGCCTTAGTACAAACTAGTACACTTGATTCATTTTTGACAACAACCTCATTGCTCCCAAAACTGATCTACGAGGCCTTAGGATGAAATATTTCATACAGTGAAGCTCTCTAGTTTGACTGAGTTTTTCTTTGTGTGATCTCTCAGCTGACCTTAGTGTGGGAGGGCTGTCAACAAAAAAGAAGCAGCTCTTCATTCCTTACAGAGACTCTGTGCTGACATGGCTGCTAAAAGACAGCCTGGGTGGAAACTCCATGACTACAATGATAGCCAGTATGTACTGTAAAGACATTCCAATCTGTTTCCCTTTTTATTATTTACCTCTTAATTTGTCTCACCACTTCTCATCAACCTGTGTGTTCCTCTCTGGTCACCTCTCATGGCAGCGGTTTCCCCTGCTGATGTGAACTATGGGGAGACCCTGAGCACTTTGCGCTACGCCAGCCGAGCTAAAAACATAGTGAACTCTCCCACGGTAAATGAGGTTGGCAGCGTGAAAGTAATTAGAGAGCTGCAGGCGGAGGTTACCAGGCTCCAAAGGTTGCTAGAAGAAGCCAGTCAGGTACTGCATGTGTTCAAGATCACGCAAGGCCATCAGATATACTACAACATGTATGTTGACAGTCTGTTATTTAAAGGCTATATTTCATGTTGAGCTGTCTTTTCATTATTATAGGTTTCCCATGGGGGTCTGTCGTCTATAAAGGTGGAGCAGGAGCTGCATCAGAATGAGGCAAAGGTGAGTCATCCTCTGCCAAGTGGAGGACAGAATGGGTTTTGAGTTTATTCTCTGTAAATAACACAGCTTTGTTCTTGCTATTTCCACAGGTTCTTGCGTTGACAGAGGAGTGGACCAGCAAATGGAGCGAGAGTCATCTTATTCTGCAGGTATTGTTATTTTTAGCAGTTTTAAAACTGCACTTTAAGTTTCACAAAAAAAACACTTGCAAGTAGGTGGCAAGTTGTGTTTCATATAATTGTCTGTTTTGCTTCTTCTTTGTCCCTGACACACATGACTAAGCCCGGGAGATGCCTCACCCACCCATACCTTTTAAGCAATAGGAGTTTTGTTTTTTAACAAATTGGTCATCAAACCAAAAAAAAACAATTTATATACCCCCCCAATTTGGAGTAAATCCCTGTAGTAAGGGTACCCATGTTAGTTATATTTTATGCAGCTTTCTTTCTCAATCTTGTGTATGTTTTTATTGTCCACCTAAGGTCTAATTTTTAATTTAATAACATGCCACAACAAATTTGATGCAGGGAGTGACATTATGTGGAGATTTACTTCTTCTTAACATTAACAATCAATGAAGCAGAAAGCTCCCAGTTGTTTTGACGGGTGTTGCTTAAATTGCAGTAAAGACTTCTACCAGTTGGTGTCACTGCAAGTCTGACGAATAGCCACAGCCACTTCATAGAGTCGAAAGGGTAATGAGTAGAGTCAACCTGGCATTTACATTTAATTTTCCATCTATTTAGACTTTAAATGGCATTCAAAAGCCAAGTTCTTGTAATGATTGTGAATTTAGTGTGCGACAGTGTTTGGGAAGTCAGAAAAAGGAAAAACGGAACACACATGCCTTCTTCCTCAACCCAATATGGTTTCTCTGAGGCTGGGACAGGGTGGCAGGATCTTCTCAAGACCCCAAGCAACAACAGGAAAAAAACTGCTGTTGGCCAATCCAGGCTTTACATTGCACCGTTCTTCTCTGTTGAATGTGTGCCCAACCTCCCAAATAACACCAAATGTCATCTGTTTGGTTGGGACTCATCATGTTCAGCCAAGAAGCCTGTTGCATTATGCATTGAATTGAGAAGCGTGCCAGACATAAAAAGTATAGTGACTTCTTCTCTCTATTATATGTGATAGCAGTACATTCTCTCCAGCAGTTTAAGTATAAGAAGTTATGGAAGTACTCTACGCATGAATGTTAGTTATGTCTTTGTTGGATAATTAACATTCTGTGCTGTATGGTGGTTGGCAGGTGACATTTAGTGGCTCGACAACCCTTTCATGTCCCCTTTATGACTGTATAAGAACTCATTAGCAGCTGTCACTCCCCCTAATTAAGAGGTCTTGATTGACATAAGGCACTTTTGTTTCTGACTGTCCAGCATATTAAAGTTAGTGTTGTAAATCAGTTTGCATGTTTAAGCAGTGGTGACTTAACACCCTGAGGCAACATTGTCCATTTCAATTGGCAGAGCTGAATAATATGCGTTTAGCCCTGTGATCATTCATGTCGACCTGTAGTGATGCATGATACAACAGGACAGCTTGGTGAAACACCTTAGTGAAAAGGCCACAGTACAGGCAGGCATACTGGTGTCTAACTAAACTAAGTGTTTGATGGATGACTTTATAGATTTGACATTTGTCTTCCTGTGCATTTGCATTCTGTCTGGGTGAAAAATGATAAGTGGGAATCCTGCATGGACTGTTGCACAGACATTAGATTTGGTGTCTGAGTTCAGTAGAAAAGCACATTCAGCCCCAGTTTGACAATGCAAAACTGAACAAAGCTTTAACACAAAGTGGGGTTTAGTAATAAAAAAAGAGAATAGTACTGATAAAATACGTTATATTGTGCGTCTCTAATTTAGTTTTTAAATTAAGTGCAGTGTTCAACTTCTCAAGTCTCATATTTTGTGCTTAATTCAGTTCCTACTGTTGCTGAGAGCTAGATGAAATTTCTACTTGGGCTGTAAGGAGACAAGTTGACCAAGAGCGTTGTAAACAGAATTTTGAATTCTGTATTCAAATAGATTTAGAATGCAAAGTTATTCGTCAGCTTCCCAGATTGGTTATAGGGCATGTGGGAGAGAGAAAGTAATTAATATGAGATGGATTCCAGAGCAGCCTCTTACCAGACAAACGGCAACAGATTGAGAGAACAAAAAGGCAGGAAGAGGGTAAAGTGAAAAGGAGTGTCTGTGTGTGTCTGTGTGTGTCTGTGTGTGTCTGTGTGTGTCTGTGTGTGTCTGTGTGTGTCTGTGTGTGTCTGTGTGTGTGTGTGTGTGTGTGTGTGAGAGGAAAATGTAGCATTGTGCTCCTCCAGCCACCCTTTCAGGTCGCCTTGTAACACAATGTGGTGTGAGGAACCTTCATTTCAGTAAGGTACAATAAACCAGTGTTTCTTTGATCCTGGTGGTCTTTGTATTTTTCAAACCTCCTACATTCAGCACGAAGATACAACTTCAGCTCTGAATTCTCTGAACCATGTTCCTTTTAATGTCAGTTTGCCGCGTACTGTCAGCGCTTATGTCATAGTTAGTCACTATTAAATTTTCATGATCTCTATATTATCATTGACTTGCTACTTGTTCTTGTCTTTGCCATTTTCAACCCAGCCAACAGATGCCCTCTTCGTGGTCATTTCATCTGTGAATTATAACCAAGAAAAACAGTATTAACGCTCCTGTCGTACAGAGGTCAGCAGACTCATTCGGTAATAAATGTACAGTATATTCAAAGTTCCATCAGTATTTATCCCTGTCTCTTTCTACGTGCAAGGATGTCATGGGGTTTTTATGGGTTGACATTCATACTGTAGATGGCTGTTTTTGTTTGCACACTAAAGTTACTCTGCTCCTGCCTCTATATGCGTTTGGGCTCCCCCTGTCTGTGCTGCATACAACAGTCAGCATTTTTTTCTTTTTTAGATAAATGCCATGACAAAGATTATAAGAATCTGTGAAATTCCACAAGCTCTGAACAGAAACTGACGATAAGGATCCTTTTAACTAGTCACTAGCCTTGCAAACAATGATTTCTACAACTTTCCTAACTGGCATTCCATCTGTGTTCATTTTAGGAATATGGAGCATTGGTCTGAAATATAAATGCAGCTCTTCAGAGTAGATTAACTTTCTAATGCAACAGAGCAATTTGAATGCAGATGCATTTCTCTTGTTCTGGCTTCAGTACTTGTCTATTTTGGCAAGTTGCTCCACTTGACAAGACTGATGGGCAGTCAGGAAAGAATGATTAGGTGGCCTAGTATGGCAGTGTTTTGAAATTCATATTAACCAAGCTGGAAACCTGAACTGTCAAAGTGCTGAGAAAAATCCATTAACTTCTGCCCAACCACAGATGATGGCTTTTAATGGAAGCCTAAATGCTGCCTGAGCCTGGCTGCTGGTCTAGGCCACAGTTAATTACACTATGTTCACCAGCTGCCTCAACCAGAAAGCAGAATTTTTGTCCTCACAGCACATGCACACTGACTGCCTGGGTGTGGTGAGGAGTAACTTTCTCTGGGATATGTGCGAATGTGAGGAGAATATAAGAGGATCTCATCTGCTCCTGGTGTCAGAGGAAAGTGACACAGTGCATTAATCTGCCAGGCTACACCTCACCTCTAATGAAGTCTGTAAAGAATCCCTTTTAATTAAGTACAGGGGCTGGGGTCGATGCATCTCCTTCTTCAGGAGAGGAGGAAGGGGGGCATTTCTCCCATCTCACAACTGCCAATGAGTGAGGTGGAGCTGGCTGTGCACGCATCTTTGTGGTCCAATCTATAAAAGCAGGAGGAGGGTGACAGAGAGGGGAACTAGTTTATGCAGAGTGTTGCCTCTGAATCTTCCATATGTGAGATTTTCTGCTCTGCCTCCTGGGGAGGTACTTATGATAATCCATGGCAATGTGAGCAATGCAGCTTAACAGATGAATACTTCTTATAGAGCCACTCATACTTGGCTAGACTCTGGGTTATTGAACCACCGCCATTGCTTTGGGAGGAAAAGGTTACCAGCCTTAAACACTTGTAGTCTCTCTTTATGGCCAATGTGTCTTTTACCCCCGGGTGACCTGGGATGTTCAAATGTTAAAGTGATGACTAATTGGCAAATCTGCTCAACAAACTCATCAGTCTGTAGCATGTCTCTTTTCTAAAGCTTAATTCATACCTTTTTAGTCGGAAGTGAAAAAAATAATCGCTTTGTCACACAAGGTAAATGTTGTGGTATAATTTGATTTTTTTTTTTTTTTTCTTTATTCTAACTGTGACGTAACTGTTACTATAATTATTCTATGTGCAATATTAGTTTTTCATAATTTGGCATTTGTACTAACATGCAGTACTTGCAGACTAAAAGAAAATTGCTCTATGAAAAGGTATTATGATTCTTGTTATGGTCTTCATGATGGTCAATGTACATATTGCACTGTTTTTGGAAAATAAATTCTTTATAGCTTTATGCTTTCATTTAATGTCTAACTTTGACCTTGCACACAATACTTCCTTCAGACACTCTGTAAATGACAGAACCAGCTGAAGTTTCTTGCTGTTATCTAAAGCTGACATACTTTACAAGCTTCAGAGTATTTTAATAGCAACATACAGTGTTCATAGCAATGTATCAATAAAGGCAATGGTGTGTGGTATACAACCAACCTGTGTGTGTGTGTGGGCGGTGGTACAGCGTCTGTTTCACTTGCTGAACACAATGTACAGTTTGACTCTCACCACTATAATCTGAATGATTTATGGTGTCTCTCTCTCCATTAGCCACTCTGCTGCTTCATGGTGACACATGGTTTGAACGCTGCTATTCTTCCTGGCCTTCAGGCGAGGAAGAGCAGTCATAAAGAATTCAGTTTTTTTTTGCTGGTTGCCATTAAATGTCTGTCAGCATTTTTATTTTATATTGTGCCATTCCAGCTATGGGCTATTGAAAGATATTTTTTATTTTTGGTTCAATTTCACAGTATATTCTTATGTCTTATAGGAGGATACTGTGGCTCTCAGAAAGAAGGGAAGTGGAGTGGTCCTGGACTGCCAGGTACCTCATCTGATAGGCCTTGATGAAGATGTATTCGGCACTGGCATCATCCTCTATTATTTGAAAGTAAATACAGAATTGCAACTTAATATGCTTCACACATTGTTTATATTTTTCTGAAACCCTTACCAGCCAAGGTCCACAGTTAATTCAAATAACAGCTTTCAAACTTACCACCTCTGAATCCCCTGTAGGACGGCAGAACCCTGATCGGAAGTGAGAAAGCATCATGCAGTCAGCATATTGGTAAGGGGTGGGTGTGTTTGTCCATTTAACTAACAATAAGCTCTACTTATTTGTATGCTTTCATATTTAATTGTATTGCAGTACTTCATGGGCCTGGGCTTCTTCGTGAACATTGTGTGCTCGAGAACTGTGCTGGTGCTGTGACTCTGATCCCTCAGCATGGTGCACTCTGTTCAGTCAATGGCTCTGTGGTCACCAACTCCTGCCAGCTGACTCAGGGTAAGTATTTCTGTAAAGCTAATATTCTCCTGATATTTTCAGTGGGGCAGGGTGAGGGTAAAGCATGTGTGAAATAACGAAGACTTCTCTCTGATTTCCAATTATTTAGCTGGTAGAAGGAAATAACACTTTCATCCATTTTGAATGGAGCTATATGAGATCACTACATCACATCTGCAAATGAAATCCTAGTTTATGTCCCTGGCTCTCCAATGGCAGCACACTCAAGGCATGAGTGAATAGTGAACACAGCACTCAACAGGATAGATGCCATTTCTCTTACTAAACATTTTGAAGGGCGAGAGGCCCAGGACAAAGGTGCAGACAAAGCCCCAGGCCCTCCATTTAATTGGCAGATGGAGTTGATAGGGCCAACAGGTTTGAAGTGGGCCAGAGCATTAACCTTTCAAAGGACAGAGCCAAGCAGAGTTGAAACTCATGCCCCCCTGAGCAGACTCTGCTTGCCAGGCCTGGGAGCTTTCACCGCTTACTTTCTCCTCGTCCACACTGCCTTGCTTTCCAGAGATAAAAACTGCACACAGAACCAGGCAGCGCAAGGCCCGGCTACACTAGTCTCTTTATAGCCATTTCAATTTATCCAATATCCCCTTCAGAAATGGTTGCATCTGAAGCTATTTTCTTGAACAAATGATAGTAATTTTCAGTCCAACTGCAGCTGGAATCCATCACAGGATGCCCTCTAAGGTGCTTTGTCACTCGTCAGAAGTCATTAGTAGAAGCAAGATTAGTATTTGCTGTGTTGAGAGAGGAGGAGGAGAATGGTGAAGAGACCTGAAGAAAATCTGTGGCTGTGGCCAGGTGAGCATGAGTCTGATAAATAAACCTTAATATCACTTCAATTCTAAAGCTTTACAAGACTTCTCAAATTTCTGTGGACCATTTTCTTTGGTAAATCATCCTTCAGGTCCAGGTCTCTGCCAATCACATTGGCGATTGTGTTACTCGTAGCAATTTATTCACTTTACCTCAGCAGTGGAAAATGTTGGTGAACTTTTGTGCTATTTGTCAAGTTTTCAAAAAGTTCAGTGCAGAAACAGTCCACTACAATCCTACAAGGATACAGACATTTTCATTTGCTTCTTACCTTTTTTATTATGCAATATAAAGTGCCACACCTCCAATGTTTTCCTGGCAAACTTTTAGCACAGTTACTATCATTCGCATCTGTCTTCAGACGCATCACATTTAGCCTCTGCCATGCTTTGTCGCAGTGTGATGTATAATTCAGTGGTTGGTGCAGCATTAATACCAAATAAAGTGTTAATGTTGGTATGTGAGTTGGAGATGTCCACATTTGTATGATTTTCCTATTTGTTTCCATCCAGGTGCCAGCATAAAGTTAGGAAGGGGAACTATACTCCGGTTTAACCACCCATCTGAAGCTGCCGAACTCAAAGAGAAACACCAGGTACAGACCACAGCCAAACTCTACTGTGTTCTTATACTGTTATGCTGTTTTTCTGAAGCTGAGGAAGTGTCTTTCAGAAAAGATGCTGCCTCAACTTCATTTTCTCTTGATAATTTTGTAAAAGCCAGTGAGCATCATCAGCACTTTGTTTCCATAACTACCAGCTCTAATACCTGCTACCACTGCTCATGTTGAACTCTAGCTCACACGTCATGCTACATCTGAGACAAAAAACCACCACTGTGATCCATGCAGATTCTTTCTGATCAGAATAATGACTTCCACTTGCTTCTGAATTGCTACTGTTGTGTTTAGTGTGAAACTCTGCTTCATTCTCATGATTTTGCCCACAAAAAAGCAGCAGAGCAGGACATCATAAAGTCTCACCACAATGTTGAACAGTTTTCATCCGTAGAAAGCTCTCCATGTTTCCTGAAAGGAGGCCAGGTACAGCGGCTTTCAAAACTGGCTGCTTTTCATCCATTTTGCAACAGCTCCCTCTTGGCTTTTATATACTTGAATGTGTTTTTAAAGAATCATTGTGTGAATGGACACTTTCTTGTGTGTTGTATGTTCTAGGAGTCTTGAAATTTGAGTTCCGTACTTTTCCAAGAATAAAAACCTATAAGTATCTGTGCTAGGCGGTTTTGTGGCATTTATTACGTGCTTAGTAAGTAGGCCAACAGGGATTGACATGCAGCAAAGGTCCCCAGCCAGAGTCGAACCGAGGATGCTGCGGTCGGGATATCCAAGGTGCTCAAAGTAAACGGTAAAGTTTTAAAACTGCTAAATAAAATTTCTTATTTATAACATTGAGAGTAGAAAGATTAGAGCAATTTTTGTACATCGCCTTTCCTGCAGGGATACCTAGAAACTTATTATATATTAGTCAGTGCATATGCAGTGAAGCTGCCTTGAGATTTTATATGGATCAAAAATTAAACATCACTTGCAATATAGCTCCCTGTTTAGTTGAAGTGCTGTAGCCTGTATATTTGGAGATATAAGCTTCCATTTTCTTCCAAAAAAATTGTCCAAGGGGGTTAATAGTTTTTAAACATTACATTTATTCAGTCAGTTATCAAATCTAATATTTTATTTTTAAAGTGACAATGTTATGCTCATGTTCTGAAATCAGTATTGATTATATGACGTTAATGAGAACGTTTCGAATGTTTTAATATGTTTAATATAGTGAAATGAATGACTTGGTCAGTAAATGTACTGTAAGAAATTAAACTCATTAAGTTTCCTTAAGTGCTTCCGTCTTATGTTGTAAAGTTCACACACCATTTTATAGACACAGCTGCACTTCTAGTTTTTGACAACTCTCTCCTGTCTGCATTATTGAGAATGGCACACTATAACAACCAAGTAAAGCACAGACATCCAGGCTCCACTGCGATTCCAAGAAAAGTATTTGCCATTAATTTTTAACATCTTTTCCAAATGAGATGGTCTCAAGAGTTCCACATTTGCGCAGTCTGAATGTGTGCTGGCACACCCTGAATGCAGTGTGTCGCTGGTGTGTAATGAAATGGCTTTTAAATGGTCTTTTTCAGTGGCAGTAAATTGTATTACACTCTGTCTTAGTTTTAGTGTGAAAATGTGGAAATGCTTAAAGTATAGTGTGGCACAAACTGTAAGAACTATATCAAAACAGAGTGGGCAGAGTTATGCATTAAAGCTGCTCTCTTGCCAATCAAAAATGAATGGCCCTTTCATTTTCCCTTATGGTGTCATACTGCATGTGCTTATTTTTGGCTTAGAATTGGACGTTTTTCCAAATGTTAAAATCTGCCAGTGTCAATGAACTGATGATATACTCTATATGCACTAGTATACAGTACAGTGGTTGAATTATAGTATACTATAATTCAACCACTGTATATTTGCAAATCAGCAGTAATTTCTTATACTCACTTTTACATTTTAGGGCTGTTTCATTCTGTTTTGCAGAACGACTTGCTGCCTGGCTTGAGCCTGTCTTTGACTGACATGTCCAAACCTACTGAGAATCTGTCCAAAGTGATGCTGCAAAATCCAGGGTGAGACTTATTTAGACACATGTATTACAGTTGACCCAAGCATAACTGAACCCTCCCCTCCTCAATGTCCCTGCTTATTGAGCAGCATTCATCAGGCTTGTAGACAAAATCGAAGCCATAAATCATTGCCACATTTCTGTAAAGATAGTTGGGAGCATTCAACGAGCTGTCCTGAAGTACTTCATGCTGTGCCAGTGGGAATAACACTAAGGAAATCTCCTACAACTGAGGCATGTCCCAGAATGTCCTTTAATTCAGTAGGTAGTGAACTGGCCAATGTCACATTTCCAAAATGACTGCAGTTCATCTGAAGTTAAGCTCCTTGGAAAATTTCCAGAATGTTCTGTAAAAAAAATAAAAAGCGCTGATGGAAAGTGGCATCATTCCACCCATTCAGTACATTCCCAGCAGATCACTTGAAGTCTTTCCAATTTGTGTCTGTATTTGTGAAATATCAGAAATGGTTCAAGTACATTGTCTAAGGTAAAGTCAGGATATTTTTCTTGTGTAAGATTTTCAGTAAGACAGAATTGCAAATGTTATAAAGATGACGGGTATATCTGTGAAAGTGGACATTTCTGGAAAAGTTTAAGTACAAGTAAAGCAGGTTTACAGTGTCATGACTGATCAAACTCCCAAAGATACAAATGCAAACTTGGCATACTGTATTGAGAGATGCATATAGTCAAATTGGGTAGACATAGCTGCATCTATAAAATACATTGATCTACGTAAACTGAATCAGGATGCAGGTCAGTCAAAACCACTGAAGTGAAAGCAATACATAGACTGTATCAGTTCATCTAGATTTTATGTTTCTATTCCCAGGTGAGCAATTAGGACCATTTAAAAATCCCGCACAGTGGGTTTTAATAAACTCATGGCGTGTAATACATTTGTCAGTTTTAGCTCTTTTAGCCTACCTGAAAAAAACATCAATACTATTTTATTAGCAGGGTTGGCACCACTACCATTACCTTGGAACTGTGTGATAGGGTCATTGATCTGTCATGTCAACTGCTCATTGAATTAGTGCCCCAAAGCCAATTAATTCTCTAGTGATTCACTACCTACTGAAATGCTGAGCATTTGACACACTCTTACCTTGGTAACGCTTATATTTTACAGCATGTAGAACTATCTGACATGTCATTTCCCTACCTTTGCTGCATTCCCAAAACACTTTGGCTCTGGTTGTTCATATTGCTTTCAGTTCAAATATATTCAAGTGCAAACCAATTCTCGATCTGTGAATCTGACACAAAATCAGTCTGAAAATGTAAATGCATGTCATACGTGAAAATAAATCAACCATGCAGGATTAGTGTGAGCCTACTGCTGATTGACAACACAGCTGAGAATGGTATTTACATTGTCAGTATATGGAGACTCAGCAGCAGGACTTTTGTTTCCACAGTATCAATAACATGCAGCACATACACTTCGATTATTGGATTTTCTTTTTTTAATTTCCCTTTCAAACTGTGTCACCTGGCACACAACCTGAAGCAGAATATGGGCTTTGAAAGGTCTTTCTTACAAACGCATTCCAGCTTTGTGCAGCTTGTTGTTCACATAAAACCGTGAGAGCAAATGCAGAAATTATCTTGAAGTCTGACTAATCAAAATCCTCAGTAGTAAATAAGAGCAAATATTAAAAATTCAAACGTGGCTATGGGTATGGAGTCTGCTCTGGGAGTGACACAAGATATCAATAAGGTGACCTGCAGTTCCTTGAGGGGTGCTTCATCTGAAGAGAAATGTCAATTATCTGCCACTGGTTGGATCACAGGTTTGGATCAAGAGACTCTGTATTTAAAAAAAAAAAAGAAAAAAAAGTGTGACCTGCTCTTGGGCATGAGTCCACTTCATATGTATATCTATCCAAATCTTGTAATTGCATTAATGTCATTTTAATGCAAATGTCTTGCCTTGCCTTACCTTGAAGCGTAAGGTCTATACAATGATACAAATCTACATAATGTGTTAATAAAATTAATCTCAGATTTAGCAGTCATTTAATTGCTGTTGCTTACATTTTCTATAGCCACCTCATTTTATGTTGCAAGACGCAATAGCACTATTCACATTTTTTTTTAGTTTTCTGCATAAATAGGCTCTGAAATGTTATCTGATCTTCAACAAAGTCACAAATAACAAAAACATTTCTAAGCTGAAAAAATGCAGCTTCTCATGTCTTTATTGAACACACCCAAGAAACATACAGAGTGATGGTAGAAAGGGTAATGACTAAAGTGTTTTAATAACTGGCTGAACCATCTTTAGCAGCAATAACCTCAAGCAAGTGCTTCCTTTAGCTGTGGATTAGATCTGCACAATGTTCAGAGTAGAATCTTTGGACCATTCTTCCTCACAAAAGTTCCTACTTTTCTTGCACTTGTATGTATCCTACTTGAAAATGGGGTTTTATAACTCTAGTTATGATGTATTCAATCTATGAATACAAATTGTGAAGCTTGGTTGTTGGGTAGCTGAGGTGGCTTGCTGTGAACACGCTGAATTACCAGACTGTGTGGACAAATTCAGTGGTCAATTCTGCATTGATTTCATTATTGAACATGCAAACAATTTAGTTGTCTGTTTGGGGGAAACATGAAATATCCCTAATGTTTAGTTTGTGAACTTGCAAGATTGCTAAACCCAGCAGAGGAAGAAAGTGTTTATTTTTGTGCTTTTGTATTGTGGATAAATTTATGAACGTCCATAAAGCCCTGTTTTTGTTTTATTGTAAAACGTGGACCACTGTTTTTGATTCAGTCTTTATTAAATGGACTGTGTAAGAGCAACAGCCAAATTGATATGCAGCGCTTTCAAACCTTGCAAGTTTGTACTATAAGAGCCCCTAGTGATAGAGTGGGTTAGCTTCTGTTTGACCCACACTGCCTTTAATGGACACCTAAGCTTGGAAAGTCCCTCATCTCTCAACCTTCTCAGTATCTGCTTTCTGGCCAGTGGCAACTTTACTATTTGTTTTATAACCACCAACAGGCTGTTATTAGGAGCATGCATCTCCTGAAATGTTTTTTTTTCTAGAATGGTTAACATTCATCACTCCAGGGGCTCCTGGGCCACTGAACTTGTGCTGTCATAAGCTTTACTGCAACCAGAACAATTTTGCATACAAACCTATTTAAACCTATTTTTTCTCTGCATCACTTTACTTAAAGCTGCTCTTTTTATATATAGTTGATATTTTATATGAAACTTTCAAAAATTAGGGTTGGCAATAAAAAAAAAAAAACTGACTGTAGGACTTATGAGATGCCACACATATGATATAAAATGTGTGCATGTATGATGGAGAATGAAAGAGCTGCTCAGCAGCAGGAGGTGGCATGGCAGCAAGTTCAAGGAAGCCTGAACAGATGCAACTGAGACATCAGTAGACTTCCAAAGAAAAGGCTGTGGGGCTCCCCATCAACAGAGCGCAGCAGAGCAGACAAAGGGGGCAGAGATGGAAGAGACTGGCAGTGGGTAAATTAGGGGGAGGCAAACTGTGCTCTCTGTGGTGATGTTAATGAATCTGTTTGTGTACCAATTCTGTTCAGTATTTCCACAGCAAGGATACTGTCGACCTCTACATGTGAGGGAGAGGGAAAGAAAGGAGGGTGGGGGGGTGGATGGTATAACAACTGTTTGGTCAGATGCTTGAACTGGCAAGCCCAGATCAGTGTTTTTCTATTTACTCATGTGAGTAGACAAACATCAGTGAGTACAGGACATTCTCTGTAGTGATCCTGAGGATCTGCAAAAACCCTCAAATTCTCACGAGGACCTGCACCATGCCCTTCTTGTTGATATCGGTGCTTTAGTGCTGCTGTTTTCTGCACTTGTGTACCTGCTGCAACACACAAAGCTCAGCCAAAGCTGCTGGTTTGTCAGAAGTCTTTGTGAGCTGTATATATATTTGGTTTCTGCTCCCCCTCTAGAGTTCTGAGTATTCTATGTAAATCCTCAAATCAACATGCACAGATTCTATTTAATTTCACAGCTAGTAGAGTGGCTCTAATCTCATCCAGCCATTTGGGCTGTTTGCTTTTCAAATCTAATGGATGTTTTTTCTTTTTTTGTGTGGTGGGGGTCAGGAGGGTTAGGTTAGGTTATTGCAATTTTGTCTTCAACCTACAAACTGTCTCTAGTGTCAAACTACAAATACATTTGCTTTGGAAAACTAAGCATGTCAAGCATGTATGAGCATACAGTAGAAGCACAGCTGTATTGTGCACATGCACTCTCATATCAAGACACTTTTTTTCTTTTTAATGGAATGTGAAATGCTTTTTTTTTTTTTTTCTTTTTTCTAGTCTGGATAGGCTGGCAGATGCGTCCCAAGAGTCCCAAGTGCAAAGCAGCTGTCTCATCTCTGCAAAACAGAAGATCAGGAGTGCAGTATGTATTGAGATTTTGTTTGTACAGTTACAACAAATCACATTTACTCAAGTTATGGGTAGTTTCTGCATCAGATTAAATGGCTTGTTTATAAGCAGTTGAATAAAGCTAAAACACTGTGCGACTATTCAGCAGTTTTTGTGTAACGAGACACTGTGTTGGCACAGTGTAAGCGTTAGTCCCTTTTTGTCATAGCAAAATAGAGCAAACGGCAATATCTCCCCCCTCTCCAGCCAGACCCAGTACAGAGTTTTTTGAGGCATGAAATACTTTTTCCCTTGGCTTGTTATGTATGTTTATTATGCACATATTTAAACCCTATTACACTTTCCTTTAGGGGTTTCAAAGAAAATGACACCCATTTTGTGAAAGCATATTGCATTGACAACACTTTTGAAATTTTTTTTTTTTTTATGCGCCTTGTTCTTCACTCGGTTTTCTTGTACAGAATTTACAGTAAGTATTCATATATATAATTGAATACATAAATGTAGTTTAAGGAACCTGGGTGTATTCTTTAGTTCTTCTCAGCAATTTACAGAAACAGGTATTTAATTACTCTGTATAAATTATTTTTCCTTTTTCTTTCTCATTCATCCACCCAATGTATACTAGGCTGTGCCTGCAAAATATCCTGTTCCTGACACCTGTTTTAAGTTGGATGGAGACACACTACTGGGTGGGGTAAGCACCAGAGAAGGCCTGGAGCAGGAGAGGGACTTGTGTCATAAATCAGGGCCAGGGCTCATGTCTGAGGGGCCATGGAGAAAAGCTCATAGCAGGGCTGAAGCTGCAAGTTATAAGAGAAAGGTTTGGCCAGGGGATACCAACCTCCAGCAGACAAGTGTCCTGGGCCCGGGTGATGGATGTGGCACAAAGCCAGAGGGGAATGCTAACGAGATCCAAGGTGTTGTTGCTGAATGCTACAAGGGAAGACCTGACTCTGATGGGAGCTCATTAGACAGCATGCCTCACCTGCAGAGCAGTAGAGGAACTAGCCCCATGTCTATCCTCCCACAGACCAGCACTCATTTTCAGCACTGCAAAAAGCCTCTCAGCAGTCAGGTGGCCTGCTGTCCACTGGAGAAAACTACCTTCAAGGGCCAGTCCAGCTGTGAAGAGATGGATGAATATGAAGGTTTAGAGGAGATCCCAGGAGTATGTATGATGGAGAATGCAGCAGCCCCAGTTCAAAACTCAGGGCTGAGCTCTTTGTTCAGCAAAGTTTCTTTGATTGTCCAGGATGCAGGTCATCTGCTTTGGCGTTCTCCTACCGTATTGCAGCAAGTTAGGAAAGAAGGACTACAGCCTGTCAGAGCCCGCTTGTCCAGTCATGTTGCCTCTCTAGTGAGGGAAAGTAATGTTTTGTCTGTGGTGAAAGACAGCCAAGTCTTCTCCATGGTTAAAGGGAGCTTTGTCTTCTCCTTGTTAAAGGACAGTCACATTTTTTCCCTGGTGAAAGAACTACCTCTCATGCAGCACATTCACATGGAGATAACTCAGCACCTCCAGCTTGAGGACGCGGCTCAGATAATTCGGGGATGCATTAATCCTGACATCACTACACTACAACTCCCAGTCCTGACACCAACACAAATCCGTAGCAAGACTAAAATATTGCCAGATGATATGCCACTAATCTCAGAAGATATCTGGGTTAAAAAGAAGAGCACTGGGGATCTGTTACAGCAAGATCAAGACGTGGCTGATATTCAAGCCAAACAAAGCGACAAACTGATCACGGATAAACAGAATTTCAAGAACCCCTGGACTGTGAAGAGCAAAGAAGCTGTCCAAAGTTTTACTCAAACATTAATAGAATTTCCTGATTTTCTTTCAAACCTGAAAAACCTGTCTTTGCCAAAAATCATGGATGCTTTACAGTCTGTCATCTCCACCTCAGTACTCGCGCCACAGAAGATTGTAGCTTTCTATTGCCTAAATGTGGCTAAATGCAGCCAACCTGAGCCCCATCCTGCCCTCCTGATACTGATGGAGACTGGCCTTTATACCCTGACCACTGACTCTGGGCGCTTGGTTTTGTTCCATTACCTCCCCTTGTTGCAGTTGAAGGAGGTGCAAATCGGATTAGCTGGCCACACTCTGCGTTTGATGGGCACTACTGAGGAAAGCATCTTGGGTGTCTATACGCACAGCCAGACGATTACCAAAGACCTGTGCTGGGCCATACTTGGTGTCATCTGCCCTGGTGACAACAGGGTCTCTCATCACCCACTGCTCCAAGAGGACTTGATGGAGATGTCTCTAAATTGGCAGGCCTATGTACCTGACCTCCTGCTGGATGCTGGTTTAAGGGTTTGCTGCCACTTTCAGAAGAGTCTTGCTGATCTGGTTTACCTCCTTCACTGTAACATGGATCAGTCAGAAGAAAGAGTCAGTCTGGGAGAAGTACAGATACTGCTGTACACAAGTGTGGGCGTGTGCATGAGCTCCAGCAGCAACACGAGGCGTCTGGCCCAGTTGTTACTTACCGATACCCACCTTGGCCTGTTGCAGGAGGATGCTGTTTTTCATCCGACTCCATGCCATGTCACCTCAGCACCCTGCCGTCCCCAATTTCATGATTTAACTCTTCGTCCGCGGTCAGATATACGTGGAGTGCTGGTATGTGATGAAGACGAGCATGGAGCTGTCAGACTGGATGTAATTCTAGCAAATGTGAAGGACAGAGATCGCTCCCAAAATGTGACTAAGGCTGCCACCCTACCTGCACATGTTTCAGATTCCTCTCTGCATGCAGAAGTGTGGAAATTAACTTTTAGTTGCTCCGCTGAGGCAGACTGTCTGATTAATCACTTGTCAAATGTCTGATCAAGGACTAAACAGCCAGTAATGAACAGCCCAGCATGAAAACTCTCACAATGGCAAAAGTGCATCCCAACCAGACAGTTCAAAGGATGTCTTCACTGTTAAAGCGACAGGAAATACTATGACCTACTTTGAAGTGTCCTTATTGATTTGTTTTGCAAAAAGTTTTTGCCATTTTAATATTACACAGCTTTAGCACTTTCAGATTTTATCTTTTAAGAACAAAGACATCCTTCTTTACCCACCACCCGATTATTATTTGTGAAAGGGCGGATGATTTAATGGAGAATGTTTTTAATGGGACTTCAAGGTTCATCACAGATCTAAAAAACATAATAAAAAATAAATACAAATTGTCAACTTCATTTCTTTCATAATATTTTAAGATTTTAGTAATCTGTCTGTTTGAATAATCTATCAGTGTTAATTTGTATGTTTTATGTAAAAATAGCTTTGCTATGAAATGTACATGTATAAATATGTAAGTAAAAATAAAAGGAAGGTAAATCCACTACTGCTCTGGAATTTTGTTTACCACTTAAAATTCAGATAAGCTCTGATAGTGAGTTTTTCAACTTGAGGAGGAAACAAAGAATTCAGAGTCTGATGCATTTCACTGCTCTCTCTAATGTTTAATATTTGTCTTATCTGTCAGGCTTTTCTTTTTCTTTCTACCCTCCTCGTTTGCCTTGGTACAGACTTTTTTTTTTTTTTTGTACTTGCAGACTCTTCTCACTGTCTGGGACATGCATTTGTTACAACCAGTGTCCACTAGAAAGACCTTGACCTCTTGTCTGAGGTTAAAGTAAACTTCCACTACACGATTACCTGTAAGATGGCTCAGTGCCAGTCATGATCATCCACTCCATGACATGTTCATTGTATGAGATCTACTATAAATTTTGGACAGGCTGAGTATGTCGCATCTAAGAGTGTGATTCACATCTTAAGAGTTGGTGCTGTAGACTGTCTGTTCATTTTCTTGACTGAGTGACCCCATCCAGCATGAGAAAATTACATGGGCAATATGGTGCAATCAGTCCTCTTTTTCTGCTCCAGCATGAAGGATGGAGATTTGGCCTCGAATGAAGAAACGCATCACATCCCATATCAGCGAGCTTTGAGCCAAGATGCAAGTTCAGGGATGTGAAAGGTTTATTTTTTTTTTTAGATGGTTAATTAGCATTTAAATACTCCATTGCATATCATGCCTTCCCGGAAATAAAAAAAACAAAAAACAAAGGCAGACAAATCATGATATCCTATGAATTGAGACTGGTAGTCATATGTCCATGAAACAGATTAGAATTGTCGAATTAATTTCCACATTTTCAGATTGTATCAAGACTAATGTATACATATATTTTTGCAGGTTATAAATAGTTTAATATAGACTGTTGAGTGGCTGCAGGTGTTGTTCTTTAGTTAAATCCATAAATTGCATCAGTATTTGGAAATATGAGTTCAGCATGCTCCTCCATCCAGTATAATAAAACTGATGATTAATGAAATGGAAGTTTTAGTGTTTCCTGTCGCTGTCAGCATGTGCAATGTGGGCTGGAGAGTTTGTTCCTACTTGAGGCAGTTGGCTAACATCTCGGTAACCTTTTGCCTTTCCTGTACCGTATGTGGTGCCTTGAAGTGATTCGTTGGGAATGCAAATTATAGGCTGTTGAGTAATATTTGATGCTAGTGGTGAAGTGTATACAGAAAACATATTGGTGAGAGTAATTCAAAGTTTCTGAATATGTTTTTCTGTTGAAATTGAAAACTGCCAGTGTTCATGGTAAGTTCACTGACTGGTTCGTGACTGAAATAGATACAAGCGCTAGTCGGGCACAGCCTGGTTGGGGGTGGGATGGGGGAATTCTGGCTCTCAGACAGCAGATACACATACCCACTGGCAAGCTCGGAATCTCTAATCATTACTTTGTGATTTCCCACTGGGTTTCTGGCCCTAATACGCACCGTCATTGACAGCAAATAACAGGATAATTTGTTTTCCTCCTCCTTTGTAAGCCTGTGTACATGACCTATTCACTTCTCTCATTGCTCAGCAGTTGGTGGGCTAAATCTTTTCTTACATCACTCTTGATCATTTGGGCTGCCTGTAGTAGCCACAAAAATCCAATTATTTGCCCATGTTTTCATTCAGATTCAGGCGGTTAATATATCCCTGTAATGTTTTATAATTAAATCTTAGCTTTCTCTGCTTTAGAGAGTTTTCTTTGGTTACAAATTAGAAAAAAAATTAAGTTAAGAACTAATGTTTTATTGGCCTCCAAATGTAACCTATTGGTAATACAGCGCCTTTAGGAAACTGGTAGTAAGTCTTGCATTGGAAAAGCAAAACAAAAAACGCAAATAAGGGAATTTGAAGAATCTTGAACCAAATACCAAACTGATATGGACTGGTATTCAGTCTCCACCAACCACTTATAAAATAAAATAACACAGCTTAAAATACAGGTTTATGTATGTAAAATAACAGTTTACGTAGCCTGATTTTTCCACAAGATGGGATATAGGCCTGTGCCTAATACTTGTTTGACTTTTGACCACTTAGTTTGATAGCGTAAACAGTCTAGTAATAAAATCTGTGACTGAAGGGTAGCCTGTGAGCTAATTTTACTTTGCTAGGTGAATATTTAACTGCCCTTGGTGTCCTGGAGGTGTCTACAGGTCACTCTCTGAAGCTAGACAAGCTGTTGTGGTCCACAGGACTACAAATCTCCCATGATGCCCCACATGTTGCTGTTCGTCAAATTCCCAGCAGACCACTGGTGTACTTCAGGGAAATCTTCTGTGATGTGTGACCCGTGGTGTGTGACAGCTGTGTTTTCTTCTTTGATGCGATGCTGGGGGACCGCAGCCTCACTTCAACAAGCTAAGTACCCGCTGCTTGTGTTAACATGTTTATTCTTGGCTCTGTGGTGCCGTTGGTGCGTTTTTAAGCTTTGACGGTTCTCGTCGAGCTTGAGGCGCTTGTAGCCAAATATTTCAATGCTAATGTTTCTCACGCTGTTAACGCGCCTCTCGTTGTACTTTAGCACCTTCTGGTGTGAATGAGGAAAGTTTTTCTCAATAGCTGCTTCTGTGATATTGGCAGTTAAGCACGAAGCTGTGTATCATTATGGTGACGTCACTGCAGGACGAGGCCAGGTGTGAGTGATGACGTTAATGAGGGCTCGCGCCCAGTCAATTGAAGATGCAGATCAGTCGTTAGTGATATTATTGATTCCACCTGTGCCTGTTTCGTGCTGACGTAGCGAAAGGCCGAGACGGTGTTTGTGTTTTTTTGAAATGTGCAACAGTAACCTCTGTTGGAGGGTAATCTTGGTTGTATGATTCAATACACATGTTCTTAGTTGCTGCTTTTGACACTAAAAACCTGTGTGCACGGTTAAATAATTTAATGTGACACCTCTATGTTTTGCTGCTGTGTTTGTGTGTGTGGTATTGTTGCACTGCATATCTCCTTATTGGCAACATCATGGGGTTTGCTGACTGCTGTTTTTTTCTGTTAAGCTGCTGCTGCTGTCTATGTAGTTATGTGCAATGTTTTCCATGGTGTTAATTGTGATCTAAGTCCTTGAAGTGGCTCGGTTTAGTTTGCTTGATTTTAGGCACATAAGTTGTGACAGTTTCATACTGGGGTAATAATCAAATATTTATTTGTGTCAGTTCTCTCACATTTGTTGCCGGTGTTCTGCAGTTATTTCTCAATGTAAACTGGGATCTTAAAAGACCTACACAAACATGTCTTACACATGTGTCAATCACATAATCACCATGTTGTATGGTGAAGTCATGTTTTGTGCATGATAAGGATACATTCATTTTCTTCATGTTGTGTTGGATCTAAACTGCTGAGCTCCTGTTCTGTGTTCTGCCCCTGCTACACAGGGCTGCACCAAATACCAATTTAAGCTTATATACCCATGCACTAATGGTTATTATGCAACATAGTTTAAGAGATTATTTGTTCGAGGCCAATAAGCAGTGATTATAATGCGTGTCAGGGACAAAAGTTGTGGTTGTTATTCCCTAATCTCTGCTGAACTAAGTTATACTGTATCGACTCGAACATTCACATAATCTGTTTATCATTACTTTTACAAAGTGCACACTGTATTTCCTTACACTATTTAATCAACTGTTGTGCACTTATCTGAAACTTTGAAATACTGACTGAAACATTGGTGCTAATTATTATAGAGTTTGATGTGTGAATGTGTGATGTGAAGCAGTAGGACGTCTGGATATGTTCATTAATAAATAAAAACTAAAGTCGCGTCAGTATTCTCTTTTTGAAGGCTTTGTGTCAAGGGCGCCGTTTCAAGTTCTGTTCCAGCTGAGTGGAGGTCTTGCATCCCCGCTGTTTTAATGAATTTCACTCAAAAACAGCACATTAACATTAACTTCATCAATATAGTCACGTCTAATGAAGGCTAGTGTTTGCCAGCAGTTGCGAGTTGTCTCTAGACCTCCACCTCTTAATTTCCATGAAATTGCTATTGGGGGCTGAGCCTCGAAGGAGATGACACAATGGTGACCTGAATGTCATCGTATCTTTCAGTGGCATTCATTTATGAATATCTGTCGGCGGGCCAGAGGAAACTCAGTGCCCTGTAGAAGGATGAGTTTCACACTGTCATTTTTAAATTGGAGTCCATCTCTCCCTGCTTACCCCTGCTCAGTTTTGGATCTCGCATGAGCTTCATTAGCATTTGCAGGAAATGCGAGACATTTACCAACATGGATTGTGACAGATTTCACAAGCTCAATTTTACTGTTGCCCCGGAGGCGAAGAGGCAGTGCTCACCATCTGTTGATTGTGACTGTACTCGGCATTTCCATCAGAGGCTGCCTTCCTGACATTGCTGTCAGTCCTATGACAATTGTGGTATCTCTGCAAGAATTGAGCAGAGATTTGTTTGTGATTTGAAGTTGGTGTAAAGAAATAACTATAGTTCTTTTCATATCAGTATTTCGTGGGTATATAATATTTAAATTAGGTAGTTAGTTTAAAAATTTATACGTATTAACGTTTTTATTAAAATTCACTAAATTGCTATTGAAAGTGTACTTCAGCAGTTCATATATTATTTTAAGTAATGTTAAGTCAGGAAAACTGAGTCAATAATAATAATCAAAAATGATTTATGTAATAAAAAGCCTTTAGTAGAGGTGGAGGAGTTAAGGAATTAAATGTTTTCATAATGAAATTAACAATCGATTTTAGATTGCTCTGGCATCCAGGTATGTTAATTTACGTGCCACTTACTTCTAATTAGCCTTCAATTTTATTCAATTTAATGGCTTTGTGTAATTTTTAAAAATATTTATAAATTGAATAAGCAGTGTGCAGGCTAACGCATTAAAACAAATGGCATTTCTGATTATGTTTTAATAAAAGGAGATGCTGAGTGGCTGTGCTTTTTCTGAAGACACCATTAAAGTTTGAGAAAGAGACACAACTGAAAATATTTTTGAGCAGTGCTTAACTAAAGAGCTTTACATATTCCATAAAATAACTTGTAAAGGAGTTAAAGACAGCATAATGAGAACATAAGAATCATGCAATGTTTTGATTCACTGAATTATGTAAATTAACAAACCATGATAAAATGCTTTAGAAGTGTTAACGTGACTTTTGACTTCTTTGTGTAGGATGTGCATTTTTAAAATTGGTGCCAGCTGAAATATGTAAATGTTTTGTAAGTATGTATATGCCATTCAGTAAACCTCAGGTGTCCTGTCAAATATTTAGCTCACTGTAAATAGGCTGAGGGACAAGTGAGTGCTAAACTTGGTTGGTAGTCGGCGTAGTTGCAGTATGCACGGCTTTAGAAAGAGTCTGACATATTGTTAATGCTGATTCAATCTGGGCACCAGTGGAGCACCAGGAAGTAAGATGAGTACACGGTCTAGAATAGTCTTCCCTCTTCTCCCATTTAGGGCCACCTGCAGTTATCGTTGTTACATTACATGGAAGCATGACATTAACACAGGACAGTTTATCTGCTTATATAACTCTGCTTTAAGTTTGGAAATTTGGAGTTTGTCATTCTGCTTTGTGTGTCATAGTCAGCAGGATCAAATCTAAAATATGCAAAAGCAGATCAAACACACATTATCACATAATAATAAGTAAGTAACTGATGTGCACAACTGCACTGATATGCTTAATGTTAAATGACAGAGTTAAATGCCTGGTCAATATATGGTGATTCGCTAGAATAAAATATAATAAAAAAAATCATTAAGTCAATAACCACTAGATAAACATTGATAAATCTCTGCGAAGGTTTATAGAAGCCTTTACTTGAAACATACAAAGGAAATAATACTCACTAAATTTATTCACAGCACATATGAGCAAGTTGATTAATTATAGATCCAAGTGAAATCAAAGTAACAAATTATGATAATCACGGTAATGTATCGCCCCCCGCATGTGAACTACTTGGAACATTTGTTTAAAACAGAATTGGAGTGAGTGACATATGAAAGCCTGATTTTCCAGATCCTAAAGTAATCATTCATAATTTCTATTGACTAGATCAACAACTCTAACAAAGCTTGCTGATATAAAAATCCAACTCATTGACACTGTAAGTAAGTGATTATCACTTTGCAGAGCAACAAATTAGCACTATCTGAAACAATCCTTCACACTAAGTGTAGCTGGCACCAGCAGATGAAGTGCCATGGTGGTGATGAGTGCTATCACCAAAGCATTCTCCTCTGGGGCTCGACAAACACGATATTTACGACAAGCTCTCTGACAAACGGGACAAGGCTGTTTTTCCAAACCTGCTGCATTTTACTTTTATGGGAAGTGGTTGAGAGCAGTGACAGAAGGAGCAGGTCCAGACTGCTGATGCTGGCAGTGTGAGCTCCTTCTCCACACCTGCTATTTCTAGGCTCCCAGCTTCCAGCATGGTGCCATTAATCAAACTCCAGAAGTTAAGTGTTACTGGAGGCATAGCTGTGTTATAAATTGCAAAATTGGGAAAAGCACAATTAGTTAGCAACAAATCTGTGTTCCAGTCTCCTATATTTTCCAGTCATAAGTTCAGTTGGGTATGCATTTTTTTCTACTTGCTTTTCTACAGGGATAATGATCACTGCTTTAGACCAGATGTATTGCTACTTCACCTGATGCAAGTGAGAGCAAAAATACTTCTGAAGCAACAGAATGCGTTTGACCATTCAGCTTCTCTTTACCCTTTCAGATGTCCTTCAAGTGTGTAAATGACTGATAATCCTCTGATCCTCTTCACAACACACATACCAATCTTTGTCCAGCTTTGCAGAGTTTTGGCATTTCCATGCCAGTTCGCAGACTTCTGTGTTCCATATTTCATCTGAACTCTGAGATGCCTGTTCTGCTTAAAGCCCATTATTTCCCATGTCTTTAGCTTATCCTCAGGCAGGGACTATTTCCATGTAATTGGCGCTGATGTTGCTACTGTTTCCATTTATATTTTTGATATGGTCCCGCTTTCTGAAAGCAAGGAACAGGGTGCAAAGTGTCCCTCACTACAGGCGGCAAATTACTCCTCAGAACTCCACTAACACCCCTGTGCGGTGCAGAGCTGCCATAAACGCAAAACAATTTGTCCAACATGAATAGGCTCCCTGGAGACTGTCTTAAGTGTTAAATGACCTGGGTGAACCCAATACTAATCCGTGGCTGAGAGTTGTTCAGGCTTGGATGGCTCACACTTACACCCTCTGTACAGCAATTTGAAGACTGTTTATGCAAATTCAAGGTGATCTGATTTTTCTCATGGCTTAGTTTACTGTCGCTCTTGGCTCCCTGGAGATTCCTGCAGTCACTCGGCTCGCTCTAACTACCTGCCTAAACAGATATGTCAGTGGGTATGAATATAATGTAGCACAGGTGTTTCACTCATATTTAAGCTTTTGAGTGATAGTTTAAGTTTTCAGGGGTTTATTGTAATTTAAAAAGTCACAACGAAAATGTCAAACAAAAAATATCAGTTAGACCTCATGTTGTTCTGTGTATTCTCTGGATATGTGGTTTGGTCCCACATAACATGTTGACACATTTGTACTTACAGAAATCAAACTTGAGACCTTGGGCTACAAAAAAATATTAAGAATGCAACTTTTAATTGTTGTCCCGCTGAAAGCATTCAAGCTTCTTTGACAATAGGCTTGTGTAGTACATTATTAACAAAGTACCAGTGTTAACACAGTAGGGGGCAGCAATGAGCCATGTCAGGTTTGACTTCCTACCTTTCTGTTCTCTCGTTTCTCATAAACAGGGTTGTTGTCTGCCCTCCAAACATCTGCTTGAATAAAAACAAAGACCTTTGAATGATGCGCCAAGAATTTATGTTCCATGCAAACATATATTCAGTTTCAATATTATAATCCTTATTGGTACATTTATTGTTGGTATCAGCGTTTACGTGCATCCATGTTGTTGTGTTATGTCTGTAAAACAAAAGGAGGACAAGAGGACAAGAAAAGAAGTAGTCTCTGGAGAGTTAAGGCAAGTAAGGATGAAGTTAGAAAAGAAAGTATAAGGTGATAGGCAGTCACTGTACAATACAGAGAACAGATCATTAATTACTTCTGCCTAAAGTGTGAAGTGAATCGATTCACCCGCTGAGCATGATACGCAACACCACCACCGTCTAACAGGCATGCTGGGGGTTGGCTGGAATGGTGGTAGGGGAGCCCACACTCTTGTCAATTCACCTCTGTTATAATCACTTCTAATTGTTTGTAGTGGCACATAGTAAATATCTGCTGCAGGGTGAATTTAGTATCAAGAATGTAGTACACTCATACCTCCTGGTTTTTCTCATCAGGTACCTTCCTGTCTTTCACGTTTTTTTTCTTTTTTGTATTTTGTATGTGGCCTATTCCTTTCCTCAGTCAGTGAGTGCTGGATGCCTTGATTAAAGTAGTTGTTTTATTTCATAAGTGGATTTTTTGTTATGCTGTTTTTGTGTGTTCACTTAGCCTGTGTTGTCTGTACACACGGAGGAATGTGTGTTTGTGTGTGACAGCTGGCTCTTTCTGCCTCCTGTCACAAAGAGGCTGTGACTGCTGGAGTGTGACCAGGCTCTCACCTGCCTGCCCGCCTTACAGCCCTCCACCTCCACCCTTACAGCCTGGCCTGCCCTGCTACTTGGGGCTTGTGGCCCTCTCTCTCTTTAGATCTGCACTGCATATGAGTCTGGTCAGCCATGGAAACCTGCTCAGCCCAATTAGAAGCAGCCGCCAGCTGGGCTTCCCCTCCATTCTTCCATCCCTCCTCTCTGGCCCTGCCACATCCCTCTCTGTTCCTCTCCAGTGGCTTCACGCTCCAGCATCCCACAATCAGAGCCTCGCTCACGCCCGTAATCATGCCAAGATGATGGGCACACTGTCTCTGGTGTGTGGATGGAAGCAGCGATTTGTGACTCGTCTCGTCTCTGCACAGCCTACACACACATCCATGCTATTGCATCTACACATACCAAGACAGACTAACAAACACAGGCATGCTGTGGTGAGGGGTCCACCCTCTCCCCTGCCAGATGCTGTGTTTTGTCTCCGGCCCCACCAGCTGGTTTGGACCAAATGGCAGGAGAAAATAAAGGAGTGTGTTATTGCGTTATATCTTTGTGACTGAGCTATGGTGAGGACAGCGTCGCTTAATTCTCACCCCTTTCAAAGCACTTTATAGAGAAGGTTACTGGAGGATGTATATACGAAGTGTCTGGTACAATCAGAGGTCACTTGCAATTGGAACAAGGGTTCTCATATTCAATATAGATGACTGACTTGTTTTATTGAAATAGTTTTGCATTCTGGCTTCATTTCCACTTACGTAGCATTCATTATTGCACATGGGGACATGAGAAAAGTGTTGGAGCGAACAGTGACAATCCAAATACAGCTCACCCATTTAACTGATTATTTTTTTTTAGTTGGAAAGATTTGTGATAATAAATTCTTTTGTTTATTTAACGGCTTTTGCTTAATTTCAACCACCTTATCTGCAGTTCAGGTATTTGCAGAGATTTTATGTAATGCAAAATAGAGAGTCATTAATGAGCATTTTCATATCCTATGTAAAAAGCACACAGTTGTCTTGTCAGTCCTTGGTCTAGATGTTTGACTGTCTTGTTATTGTGACTTAAATTGAACTGAATTCTTATATCTCAGAAAAATATGCAATAGTTATAAGAGATAATAATTTTCAGGATGGATTTTCATGTATTCTAACCTAAATGATGAAAGGCTATATCCTCATGCCATATTATTGCCCTATTGCTCTTATATTCTCCTCTGTAGTGCATCTCCATAGCTTATTGTGTAACTCACTCATCTCAAAGTTTTGATTGACCACTGAACTGTTAGAGAACTTAAAGGGTCCAAAATGGTTTCACTTTTCTGTCTTAGCCACTTCTCTGCCATCTTCTCTCATATTCTACTCTGTGGTCATCAATCACTGATGTAGGTCTGATTGCACATGAAGTGGCTAGATTCCATTTTGAGGTGTGACAGGGGCCTATTTTGCACTGGTGGCAGTGATGGCTGGATGTCAGAGCTCGTGACAGGATGCTCTCCACCCCGTCTCCTGAGATTTGGGAGTTTGAGGGGCCACAGACCCATTTTGTCGACTTTTTTTGGGGGGGTAGATGGTCTTCAACATGGCTTGTTTTAGGCACAGGTAAAGGCAGTAATTGATTTCTCTCTCCTCTCTGATTCTACCGATGGCTCTCAGGAGCTGACTGCATCTTTCCTCTGAGAAACATATGAATAAAAAGACAGACCGTGAAGTTTATATCCACCAGTCGTACTGTTGAATCTGTCAAATCTCACGTTATCAGGGCCTGATAGAAGTCCGGAATGTGGTGGTTAGCTTCTGAAAGGTTTGGTCATATATATTAGAGCTGAGTGTATTGAGCCGTGAAGAGATGGGAGATATTGAGGCGCTAAGATGCTGAAGGTGAGAGGGATCTTAGCTTGGATCTGACGGGCTACATTAATAGATTGGTGAACTGATAGATGCACAATGTAATGCTGCGATGAATAGGATGATTCAGTACCAGACATAGAATTTTCACTCCTTTTTCCTACAAGCGGTGGTAAAAAGTTGCTGCAGTGTTTACCAACATGTTTGGAGATTCGTCGAACTGAATCTCAAAATTACTGTGAACCATTAGTCTTATCACGTGTTGACTGACCAGTGTAATTCAACAAAAGCAAATTAAAGCCATTTTCCCCAAGTCTCCATTATATCAAAAGAATAAACAGAGCATTCATCATAATTGTGACCTTGTGTCTTCTTGTCAGCAAGACTGACTTAATCAATTGCAGAAGTTGTCAGCTGTGACAAGAGGCGTTTAGCCTGGAGACGAGGGAGACAGGTGGCATGGACTGTCTGCAGACGCTCTAGCCTCTCTCCATTAATGTCAGTGTCTGTTCCAATCCAGACAGCTTGGCTCAGACAAGCTCCAAAACTTTGTTATCCAAGTTTGTTTAATCTGTGCTCTTTTTCCCCCCACTGCACACAGGAGTAAATGAGCCAATTAACAGTGAATGAGAAAATATCTCTGCATGTTACAATTTGAGGTGTTTTGTGAGTTGCATCTTGCAGAGAGGCTGTGGCATTCTGTGACAGGAAAGCCTAAGAAGTGGTTTTGGTGTCATTTTAATAATCTCTATCAGCTCATTAGAATTGTTAGTGCCTCTCCAACACCTCAGGCAATTTGACAATGATGCTAAATGAATCATATTTATTAATGAAGTTCATACAGCTGTGCATCATCAAAATAATTACACTGATGTTATGCATTCTGAATGGTTTTCCCATTATTGATACAGTAAACAAGGGTGAAAATTCTCAGTTTTAATGAATTGTGAAAACTATACTGAGTTATACAGCCTAATGAGAATAAAGAGCATAAAGAGGACATACAGAGGGACCGACGACAGGCACACTGACATATCTCTTTATATGTTGTCCTTTATCCTCCACCTGTCCTACAGTAGCTTGCAGAGATGGCTGGTGTGTCTGTGTGTAACCCTCCACACTTCATTGCTGAATGATTGGTTGTGAAATGGCACATTTAAATCACATGCTGTGCTGAAGTGATTTTCCTACCTACTTTGATGCTTATTTTGTTATGGAAATTCATGATACATTAACATAACCAGCAGGGGTTTGGAACAGAAAATAATGAATCCTCATAGGAAGAAGCAGCGCTCTCCACTCTTAACTGGGAATTAATACACATATAGTATAGTAGAGTGTCCTGAGAACTCATCCTTTGGTACTAAGCCAATGTCAAGTGATGATGCTTGTACATACATAGAGTAGGTACTAGAGATATGATTATTCTGCAACTTATAGCTGCAACATAATAATCCTACAAGTTTTTAGTCTGACGTGAAACAATAAGGGAGGAAGATAGAAAATTGGAGCCACTAACCAAACTAAGTGACAAAACACTTTGTCACCAATTTGATTAATTGCAGTAGTAGTAGCGGCTCAGTTGGTAGAGCAGTTGTGTATGCAGGGTCAGTGGTTCGACTCCCCGTTCCTCTTGACTACATGTTAATGTGTCTTTGGACAAGACACCATAGTAGTGCCAACAATTTCCCCAAAGTGATAAAGTATATCATTCTTATTATTTTTGGTTTTTAGTATTAAAAAAGGTGGAATTTGAATGGTATTGGTACCAACTACCAAATGTCTGGTATTGTGACATCCCAGTACACTATGTACACTCACTGTTTCTGGTGAAGTGAAGGATTTCCATAGTGAGAAATTAACGTAATAAGACATGTAATAGAGAGAGGTGGGAGACAGTATCAACAGGTCATGGTGTTCCTAAACTGCAGATCAGATTAGCTAAAGTAAACAGACTAATAACTCATGAGACTAATCAGCAGCTACCACTACACTGTAACTCGCATGTGAAATGCTTGTCGTCCAGTGTCACACTTTTTCCTACCTTATTAATCAGCTCATCATGTAAACTCAAACATTTGCTCACCAGGGTTGAACTGGACAGTAGTTATCATACAGTATCTGGGGTGATCTATTCACTTTTTCACCTGATGCTGAATGCAAACAGGGCTTACTCACTTACTACAGCCTGTTGCCACGGCAACAGTTCTTTAAAGCATCGGAGTACCCCAGCCTCCATCAGCGCTGACAGACAAGAAGCTGAAACGCAAAAGCAATCAGGCTTATCTGTTTTCTTGTAAAAAGGTGATGTAATTTTTCAAGTCAATGCAATGCTTAACAAAAAACAAAACAAAATGGCAGCAAATAATATACCAGTAGATTTAATATGACAGGACACACAGGGATTTGTTGAATTTTAGCACATTTGTTACTTTAAGTTTGTGGCAACTTTTTTGGCAACAGTAATTAGTGACAGTGGCCAAGAAGTTGCCTAGAGTGGTTAGGTTAATCACACAAGCAGAGGCTGCTGCCAGGATTAATCTGAATAGCTGTTACTACAGTGACTCATTTTGTTGATTAGTGCTGTGAGTTTGCCAATCTCCAGCAAAATGCATAATATTAACACGGTAAACTTGCACACAAAGTCTTAACTGGTGATGCTGTTTTAACTCAAACTAATTCAACATATCCACAGCATCAAAATACATAAATTTTAAAAAGAATCATTACCACAGTATATAAAATGCACTTATCATTTAGCAAACACTAATTAGATTAAAAATACTCATTAAGGTCAGGGAAATGTGAGCCATTCCCAGAAGGTTTCTGGCAAATTATAAAGCTTTGAAAAATATATGTTCAATTAAAAATCTATTTCTGAGCTTGTGACAGACATTAAGTGGAATCTCCTAATAGCACTAGTATATACACATAAATGCAATCAGGGCCAAACTATTGTAAATTATGGTTGTGCTTAATTTTCTTCAGGTCAAGGGTAGATTTGGTATTCATAATGAAGCCCACCTTTGAACCTTGAAGGTGAATTATGTAATTACAGTATGAATAGTTTTGTGCATTTTGAAAAACATTGTGGTTCTCAGGTAGAAGGTCAAAATCATCCTTAGGATTAGGTGTTAAGACTCTGGAGCAAACATTGCAATCGATTGGTCAGAGATACTAGAAAGTGAGCCTGTTAGATAAATTTTAACTTAATCTGATCCTTCCTCCATAAAAAAGGTAAAGAAGTTTCAACAAAGAAGATGCGTTAAAGAGGGGTTTGAGTTAGTAATTATTAAAAAAAGAGTCAGAAGCCACTGCTCCAGAAGCATATTGGGAATACATAGACCCATCGGCCACAACAGTGACACCAAATACAGGTGAAGAATATCATTGATTGCCATGTTGCAGGATGGGATTTACTGAATACATTGAAATTGATGTGCTGAAGGCAGCATACGGATCTTTATAGTTTAATCGTTGAACAGATCTTCTGGACTGTTCTGCAGTGGTCAGTACCTACTCTGCATGCAGCTTTCAGCGTAGTCGCAGGCTTCCACCGTTAAAAGAACCAATAGAATGGGAGTATTAGAACTGGACCTTGGAGCAGTGGAGAAGGTGGCCTGGACTTATGAATGAGTGTCAGTACACCATTAACATGGGTAAAAGATGCTGCCAGGACTCACCAGGGATCTAGTTCAGTTCTACTGTGTCATGTTTTACTTTCTGGCAAGTTACATAGATGAAACCAGTGACTTGAAAATACTCATGTTATTTATTTACAAAGAGTGTCCTAGTGAGTGTAGAAAAACTGTTAAAATTGAAAAACATTTTTACTGCTGACCTCTGTTTCTCTACTGCTCTGCTTGGTTTCAGTATTTGCAGTTAAGTGCATTCATATTAGGCTGGAGTGAAAAGCAGCAGGGCTCCAGGAGAAACCCTGCACTCCCTCAGCTTGACTCCTGGTCTTTAAATGCATTGCTGATGAATTCCCAGAATCACTGGAAACTAAAGATCCAGGTGACATTTTGTTTTAATGAGTTAGAAAACATCAGCATAACCAAACTAGTCACAAATTTATGGCTAAATAAGACTAACGCTTTTTTAATGTCCAATTTAATTACTGTGCATTTTAGAGCTGTTGCTTTTGATTTTCTTTCATTAGGCAATCTGGGTGTTTTCTCCTGTAGGAAAAACATGGAAAGATTTTGACTTCAGAAGTAAATTCATTAACAAGGGAAACAACACATTGAGTCTTTATGCCTTTCCTAACTGCACTCAGTTTATTAGTGTTCTATAAAGAGATGTTATTTAAATCCCTTGTTTTAATTTATCTCCCTCAAAAAGGGCACATTGCACACATTTGTGAAAATGTAATCCAAATGGACGCCTGTTCAGCAACATAAAAGCTTTGACCTGCTGGATAATGAGGACAGATCAGAGCTAATGATGCCAATTTAACAGATATTGTTGATGGGCCTCCAATTAAAATAAATACAGGACCGTATATTGGTTCCGGCTGCTCTTTATCAGTTTTGGTAAGCAGCAAAATAAGTTTACTGCTACACACTTTAGTTTCATAACCTATCAAAATTTCTCATTTTACACTGAATCAGGCTGTGTTTTGTATTTTTAAGAACAGCAGTAAAGTTAATTCAGGTGTGGATGTCACTCTTGTGATTTATCACTAAGTTGTTATTCTGAGCAGCGTTGGGGGCATTAGATAACTCCCCAACCATGATTTACAGTCCAGTAATTAAAAAAGCTGAATATATATAAAAAAAATGAACAGACCTTGACTTGAAATAGATAACTTCATGCTGTACGTTAGAGATAGTTCCAAACCTTTCTGTACTATAACTACAATAATAGAGAATTTGCTTTAGCACCTGAATAAGAACATTATCAGTTTGATTAGAACAACAACGAGAGTGAAAGAGAGAGAATTAGTTTATTAATCCTCTTTCTCTTCTGTTCTCTTGTCATGATTGGCCATCGGCATGAGACAAACGTGCTTTTTTTATTCAGACAACAAATGTAATCTGCATAACCGTCTTGTGCTGGTGGAGTTTAATCGACATATTCTCATTTGTTCAAAGCAAACTAGCAACGCTGCAAGTCAATTTCCTTTCAACATTTCAGTGGCTCTCGCTGCCTTTGAAGGCAGACATCCATAATGAATGGCGTCAATTTTCATCCCAATTAGAGTGTTTATCTCTGCTTAGTTCACCTATAGTGTTGCCTTTGCCTCTTGTTAGGGGAGATGAATTTTCATGAAGGACAAACATTGTACTTCAGATAAAAACAGCTTATCTGACACTGGGATTTAAAGCTTTAGAGCTGGAATTATTTTTCTCCAATTTGTTTGTGCTGTGTTAACAACCAGTGTGGTGCTGGGTCTTTGTAGTAAGGTGGGAGGTGGAGAGGGTGAAAGAAAGTGGGAGGAGTTTGCAGCAAGAAAGCAGTGGGAAAACTGGAAAGAGAGAGAACATGGTAATGCATGTTTATAAAAGAAGAGGTCCACAGAGCTTTCATCTAGATGGAATAAAATGAGCACATGATATCAGTCCATTGCTGTTTGATGAAACCTGACAGATGGAAATGGACAGAAGCATGGCTACTACACAAGTCAATCAGCACTGCTGTGGTCTACATAAATACTTTATTGTGTTTTATGTAATGTGCAGCTGCGGACACTGTTCCTGTGAGATGTTTTGCAGTGCCCTTAGGGATGTGAGTGAACAATTTCAGACTTCTGATATATGCCAGAAAATTCACCATTGTTGGGAATAAACTAGGACAGCAGACTGTTTTTGTGTAACGTGTGGTTTGTTATTTTAGCACTGATGTATTTTGTATGCTACGGAGCCTGCAGAGCAGCAAGCCTGTGCGATGAAGCTGTTTCCCCTGACACTACCTACTGCTCAAGTTCAGGGAACCCTCCACTCTGACATGCAACATTTAAATGAAGACATTAAAATTTAAACAGTCTCTGTTCCAGGGACAATCACTGCTGACATCTGCCTAGCATGCGACAAGTTAATAGGACGGAAACATGGTTGATTCTACGGTGATGTGAAACTTTTTTTTTCATTGACAGATCGAAAACCTGTTGCCATTATGTTATCTAAAAATAACAATGTGTGACATTTGTACTTTTAATTCAGTAAAAAAAATTCTTGAGATGATGTTTAAAACACTATGTTCTGAATTTAAATGGTAGTTTCTGCAGTGAAGGAGCACTACTTGCTGATATTTTGCCCATTTTCTGATAATCTCCAGAAATTCTTTTTCCTTATTTTGTTTAGATTAGCCCGGATTTGCAATGTATGAGACATCTTGGTTAAGTCACATACCACAAACCACTGGATCTTTTGATTTTGACAAGCTGCAGATAAAAAAATAGCATCATGTAGTGGTGTGCAATATTGACAAAAAATTATATCTGAAAATTTTCCAGCATTGACCAGAGTGTATATTGAGATGTTATCAATATAGAATTTACACCAGAAAATGTCACCTTGAGTTCTTTGCACAGATCCGGGTGTTTGTGTCTTTGAGATGCTAAGTTTGAAGTCATTCCACCTGTCGTTCCAAAACTGAGACACTGTTTGAATACCAGCTTTTGGTAGTCCATTACTGGTCCCTGTCAAGGAAGTGTTAGGGCGGTCCAGTTGACCTATTGTTGCACTTTTGCACCATCCCACACTTTGTTGGTGTTTCTGTGCACCCTGTCTATGCGTTTCTTATTATGATGACCTCACCCGAAGCTACAGCAGCTACTGAGATGCTTTGGTACTTTTTAGTACAATAGAAAACTTATATTGTCAGGTTTTTTGAATTTTGGTATTGACTTATGTGTGTGAAATATGTGTCTTTGTTCCACCCCTTGCATACACCAATAGCATGGTAGCACACTGCATACACTCTCTACTCTGCATATGCTGAAGTAAATTCTTAGTTACGTCATGCAGTGCATGTGTGGATAAACTTGTAGGAGATATATAATAAAAATAACTGATACTTTATTGATTGATTAGGGAAATTGGACTGTCAGACAGTTCATATCAGTGTTAGTACAGGGTGTCAGTGTCTTGTCCAAGGCCCACTTCGACATGTAGTCTGGCAGGACTGGGTCTGCATTACCCACTGAGGCCATATATATCGCTCATCCCTATCGAGATGCATGGAGCTTAGAGAGTGACACAATACATTATATATAATAAGCATTTAAATAATTATTTAAATGTGTCATTACTTCACACATTATTAAATATATACGTAACTAAATATATTCATTGTATTTAAAAAGTGTATATATATTTATTTCACTATTTATTTAATTAATTCATGGTCTGTGTTGCTGCACATCATGAATTTATTTTATCTGTCAACTTTGCCCTTCAAAGTCAGTGGGCGGATCTAACACTGTTTTTTAGTCAGACAATTGGTCTGAAGAGATTTTTCCAAACATGGTGGTTCTCCTTATAGATGATCTGAATGAGTTTCTTAACAGGTTTGGGAGAAACTTTCTAAACTTGACATAGAATCTGGAGTTGCTGACACAGAATATGTGACCAGTAAAACAGAGGAGTTTATTGAATTTTTGGGAGTTTTCAGCTTTGTGGTCTGTTTACAGCAGAAAATGTGTGTGTAGCTAATTGTCTCATCAAACGCCTTCTCACCCTGCCATTAGCAAAGAGACTCGCTACCTCGGCTGCAACCCAGAGGAAATGTCACAGCATTAGCACTTACTTAAAACAACCAAATCAGCCAGATTAAAATTATTTGAAACAATAAACATGACAAAGCGTCACAAAACTACTCACTGCAATGCACTGTAGTGTTGCAGCTAAATCGCTTTTCTATTCTGTGTCAGCAACTCCTGATTCAATATCAAGTTTAGAAAGTCTCTCACCAACCTGTTAGAAACTCATTCAGATACCACCATGCCTGGAAAAATCCCTTCAGATCAGATCAATCGTCTGACTAGAAAACAGTGTTAGACCCGCCCACTGACTTTGATGGGCAAAGTTGACAGGTAAAATGAATTTATGATGTGCAGCAAGAAAGACCATGAATTAATTAGTGAAATAAATAAATATACTTTTTTAAAAATTAAATGAATATATACTTATATTTAATGACACATTTAGTTATTTAAATGCTTATTGTATTTAATGTATTGTCACTCTCCACACTCCATAGAGATGTCTTGTCAGTGAGAGAATAGCTATTTAGTAAGTTTAGTTTAGAGCTCACCTGAAGTTTAGTTGTATGTTGCCCCAGTGTTAAGTCAATGTTTTTCTTGTGAAAACTAAACTTGTATCTTAGTGTAAAAACTATAGATTTTGTATGTATAAACTTTTTTTTTGTTGTTGAATTAATGGACAGATGTGGTGGAAACTGCTGCAGACTGTTGTTTAACACTGCTAAACGTTGCTGATTTTCAAGTTTCAGGCAGTGGCTTCAGTGACTAATTGTTGCAAAACAGTAGGTTTCCAAGTCATGAAGTTTGACTTCAGGAATTCTGAACATACGGAAACATTTAGCAAAGATTAAAAAAGTTGCTTAGATAACGTTTCCTTTATAGATATGAGGGGCTACTGATAGAGGTTCTGCTCTGGAGAGCTGTAGAGTCTTTGATAAACTTCTTGTGAGGTTTCCAACCATTAGTGAGTTTCTCAGAGGGAGGGAGAGCCCTGGGGTCTGCCAGAGATCTCTTATTTGTTACAGGAGGTAGCCTGGGGGTAGAGAGGTAGCATGCTGGAGATCACAGGACAGAGTATTTGTTTCTATCTACCCAGAGACACACTACTGATCCCTGTGTTACAGTTGTTCAATTTCACACATGAAGTATGAGGTGAAAGGAAATTAAGTGCAACAGCTGCTATTAGAACAGACTGAAATATCAGCTACCGTCATGAAAAAACAAGATGCAAAACATGGTGCATTGAAAGCTTAGACATGGCTTCCACCTTAAACTTTATTTGTTATAGTTTAGCAAAGCAAACATCAAAGTATGAAGGCATCATTTCATAGAACTTTAATTCATCTGATCTTTAGTGTGGCACCAACGAAAATAATTCATGAATCATACCAACATTTAAAAATAAACCAAAACCATTTTAAAATTAAATGAGGGAAAAAAACTATAAATCATTAACAACAGGTATTAGCCATTATATGATGTACTGAAAATTACAAATCATCTGCAAGCAATACACAACCAATAATTCATACCTGGACCACCACCTTAGGTCTGTGATTGTGATTGAGAAGTTTGATATGAAATAAGGCAAATTTCTTCAATACAATTATAGACAATCTGGTAAGGAGACAAGCGAAAGCGAAGATGATTGTAATTCCTGTTTATGTTGGTGAATTTCAAAGCAATTTTTCTGGCATGCACTGGAAACGGTTAAGAAGGGAGAAAAGAAGTATTCGGTTTGTTAAAAGACACACATCCTCTTTGCTGATGAATGGTTTGAGGTTAAGATGAGTTAAGCTGCAGTTACAGCAGCAGCAGAAATCAAACATTATTAGTGATGTTCACAGATGAAAGGTGTGGGAGTGTCACACTGCCTTACAGACTGTGGTCTGAATCAAGGTATTGGTTGATGTGAGTGGACAATAGAGCTTGAGCTGCAGGAGCATGTGGGGTGACATGGCAGGTGTCAGTGTGTTGCACTCTAGAGATGCTTAGAAACACAGGGTGTTGTCAGGTGTTTCACTGTTGGATGTCATCATGACTGTGGCGGTGGTATTTGTTTTGTAAGAACAAAAGAATGGTTGATGTAAAGCATCACTTAGCCTGGGGTGTTAACATGTAGGAGTTGTGGCTGTTGTCCTCTGACAGCTTGACCATGCTCTCACAGTGGGTATAGATCAAATAAATAGATTTGAACCTGGTTTATCTCATCGCACCCAGCTGAGAAAATGATGAATCACTCTAACACACAGTGAGGTATGGCTCATCTTTTCTGATTGATATGTTCAAGTCCTATAGTAAGATTTTGTACATACATACATACATATACAGTACATACATACTTGAGGGATGAGTAGTTTCTTAACAAAGAGGAGAAAGGCTAAATAAAGTTGGGAATGTGAGCATCTTGTGAGTAACTGGTTGTCCTGGGCCATTGTCAGAGCCCATACTGACATGGGCCAGTCTGACACCAGTGCGGTTGGCCTTCGCACAGTTTGTTGTCTGTCAGATGAGGTTGATTGTCCTTCCCTCAGCTGGTCACTCTTTCTTCTCAACAGTTTCTGGATAGAAAACAAATATGAGAAATTAATTTTCTGAATTTAGCTAAAATACTGGATCAAGAATATTCACGTTTCAAAAACAGTACTGTGTTCGTCGCTGGTTCTCATTTCTCTCATGCAATAAAAACTGAAATCTTTGATTTGTTAATTCACTCAAGCTTTTATTTAATCACTCCCTACTCCCATGCCAGTGAAGTGATTTAATTTTTTTTCAAGGCTGCATGGGGGATGTCTGCAAAATTAAAAAGATTTTCAACCAATTTTTTTATTTGAATGTATTAACCAAATTTGTTTTTTAAATCTGAAAGATAGAGAGTTTGATGCCTCCAGCATACTAAAAAGCTGGGACAAAGCTCTGTTTACCACTGTGTTACATTAGCCTTCCTTTAAATTAAACTTAACAGTTTGGGAAATTAGAATATTAATTGTCACATTTTAACAATATTGTGTAATATTCGCCCATTTTTGTTGGATACTGCTCAACGGTCTGATTCTCCTCTCCCTAATGTTTCATACATTTTCAATAGGACATTTTATGCGGTCTTGTGTTTATACTTGACTTGAACTGACAATGAACAATTCTCTCACCATGTTTGGTAAGTGTGGTGGTAAGCCATGACCCAAGGAGCCTTTCATCTAATCACTCATTACAGTTTCTTCAGTAGTTTCCAAACTTGCTTACACATCATTTTTTACCAGATTTATAAAGACACATGTATACCTGGTACTGTTTTCTAAATCTCAATCATTGTAGAAAGGAGCACACATGCACAGGCCTCATTTCCCCTCTTGAAGTTCACCATTAAGGGAAGAAGAAAAGCCCTTAAAGATCAGTATTGATAGTATTGACACCCCTCCTCTGCCACTCATTAGACCTGTTAAGATCATTAGAAGTGCTGGTTTACTGATTGTCCTGCATTGGTACGTTATCTTGCCAAGGTTTCCCCTTCTCCGCCTGAGAGGACCTGAAGACTTTTTTCTTCCTTTCTTCAATGATCCGTTATTTATCTTCAAGAGCAACTTCAGGCTTTCTGGCTCTGTTGGAAGTGTGACACAGTCCTGTTGTCTCTTTTGAAAGGATAAGGGCAGTCACATTTCTAAATTTTTTACTATTTTTAACAATTTCCATTGTGAAAAATGTGAGTAAAATGTGAAAGCCACATTTTTGTAATGTCTCACTGATTTTCATTTTTAATTGTTTTTCCACAAATATGGTGAATTAAGGCAATTCATTTGTTTTATTTTTTCCTTTTATGGGAATATAAAAATAGTAAAAATATACTTGCCATCTTTTTTCAACAAACACAGCAGGCTGCACAGTGTCATGTGTTTTGATACTGTACTGTGGCTAATTTTAACTTAACACTATGCACAACCCTATACACCATTCAACCCTGATCCACACGGTTGTTCGACAACAAGCCTTTTCTTCTCTGGCGCTTTGTCTGGCATTGTTTAAGCTCTCTCCTTTCTAAACCCCATTTGGGTCTGCCAAGTTATTTCATATGCTGCTAGCCTGTCCTATTTATTCAACCCTGACAATCTGTTCACAACAGTTGCTTAATGAATTTTTTCTACCTGGAAACTGTTCGATGCCCAAATCTGAATCCCATTCCTTGGCTCAACAACTCTATAGACACATGCACAAAACAAATGCAGATATAGAAATTCATAGCACTCTCCACAGATGTCTCCTTTCAAATTAAGAGCCATCTTATTATCTTAAGTCTCAATGGAGACCTGAGAATAATAGCAGTGTGGTATCCTTATCAAATATGATTTATTGGCATGATTATTTCTCCCACACTGTTAAAACAATAAACATTGCACACTTGATTTATGAAACATCTGATAGGTCGCTGGTAATTTATCACACTCAATCTGAAAAACATGCGTGACACGTTTATACCAAAAATATCAGGGTCATAGCTGCAGTTCTGAAATGGGAAAGGATTTACAAATTCATTTGGCCCTGGAGGAGCATGTACAAACTGCCTGCCTGCCGCCTGCCCCTACAGAGCGAGGGAGGTGGAGACAGGCTGGGGAAAAAATGAGACAAGGAGACAAGAAGCTGGGTAACACTTGGCTGCACAGCACCGAGGATTCTTTGAAGGAAGTGAATTTTAATTCTGCAGCTGTGGCCTCTAATAAGAATCTGCTTATAAATAGACATGTGCAAGAGATAAGTGCACAGTGTGAGTGCTTCCTTCGTGCCCTCACCTTTGGACTGAAAGCTGCCAGTTGGAATTGAATCACGTTCTTCTGAGCTCTCAACAGGATCTTTCATCTCCTCTAGAAAAGAGTATGGGCAGAGGGAAATTATGAGGAGAGGAAATGATAATTAAGCAGAGTGCAGAAAGGCATCAATTTACCTCAACAGGCTGCCCTGCTGAATCAAGCTGAGTGGGTTTATAGTTACAATGTAGCTAACAAGAGTTTTCTCATAATAAACTGGATGTAAACAAGAATCTGCATTAAGGCCATGTCACACCAAGCCCTTGGCCAGTCTCCGGCCATTGGGGGAGTATCTGTTTGCCTACTTTTTAGCTGATTCAAGATGTTGAAATTTGTGAGAGAGACCACTGTAATTGCCTCTTATCGAATCACTGCATGAGTAGAGAAATGGACCCTAATGTTAGTTCTTATAGGAAATTCTCAATTAAAAGCTATAAGCAAATTCTGGATGATCAACCTAATCACAATCACATCAGCTGACACAGTTATACTGTATGACTGTAAAAGGCTGTGATTTAGTTAACTAAGTATAACAATGCTCCATACCTCAGTTTTGTTTTGTTTTTAATTTTCAGGAGGCTCTGAAACACAGATGACCTACACTCTGTACCGTCCCTGAACACAACCTGCTGCAGAAGAAGATGATGGCCTGCTGAAGGTAAGCTGGTTACTTTCTTAGCGTAAGCCTACACACAAAGTGACAGGTCCACTTTTACAACAACATGAAATATTACATGATCAACTTTGGGGCATCGAGAGAATTAATTATTAATTAATTATTATTACTCCACTGTGAGAAAAGTGTGATGTCTCCAACAGGTTGACTGGGAAATGGAGTTCTTGGGTTAGGGTTAGAGGTTTTGGTCTGGTTACAATATAGTGTGATATTTAGGATTCAAACTTACTGTTAATACTTAACAGAGAGAGCTACTGTGTGCAAAAGGTACTGGAAGTAGTTACATCACATTGTTTTACAACAAGTTTTTATCAGCACCTTAAAGGGCACAGAGGACGTTATGATGAAAGCCCTAACTAGCAAAGAGACAGAAAAACAGCCTGTAAGCCAAACAAACAAAACACGAAGTTCTCACGGAAATGTAAAGAAATCCAATCTATTATGTGGTACTTGGTAAGGGACATGGTGCACATACTGTATGTACCATTAATAAAGTGAAATTTTAGAAAATGATCTGCACCCTGGACAAGAAGTACTAGATATTTGTATGTTTGAGTTGAGAAATTCAACTCAGAGTTATTTCCTAGTACCACTTTTTGACTCTGAAGATGATGCAACAGGTGGTCTTATTCGCCTCTAGTTCCTTGATGTTGGCTTGGTGTGTCATGGCCCTTCCAGCCCTGACGTCTGATGCTGGTTGGAGCTGCTGCTGCTAAAAATTTAATCCATTATATAAACAGTAATATTGCTGTGATATTTTATCAGCTCAAGCAAGTATGTTGACAGAAATAACCACCCATGAGTAGCAGAAGCAGGAAACCATAAAATGGAGGAAGGGTTGTGGGCAGCAAACAGGGAGAATTCTGTTAAGTGGCAGGATTTCAGTGATGCGTCACAGCACCCAGAAGGGTAGTTCAAGGGGAAAAATACAATCTTTACTTACCTCCATTGGTGGTGCCAGTGTTGTTTGTCGCACCAACTGTAATGTGGAACACAGATACAGCCATGTTACTCAGACGGATGATAAATATTAAGTATTAGTAAAAGTAATCATTCATTGACTGTAGCTTTTTTTCTCTCTACAGTTTTTCTAAAATTATAGTACTTTGTGTTTAAAAACTCCCGGAATAAAACGCCATACTGAAGGTTTCACATTTATATTTGTAGTGGTATTTAACAGTCTCTCATGCCTGGAAATCCAGTGCCTTTCTAAAGAGTTATACTTCAAAACAGAACAAAACAAATGTGAGAAGGAAGAGAGATGCATGCAAAATTAATTACACATTGACATCCCTGTTACGGAGCCTGAGACCCTACCTCGCCCTCTCTCACACACACATCCTTCCCTTTACCTCTGAAGCCACACAACTGTTTCTTTATCACTCTGTGGGCAAACCTTACTGCTTCCCTCTCTGCAACAACAAATGCCCAAACAAAGCACACCATAAAAATAACCGCACTCCCTAGGCAGTCGAGTGATGATGTAAACAAATACAACTGCTTAGATGTGAGAGAAGAATGTGTAGAATGAAAAGTGGTTCAGTGTTTGGTGTTGTTACAAGATGTCTGATGTCATTATCATTTAGTCCTTCATAGGTTCTTAAAACATGTAGACAGCTTAGGCTTTACTTACTACTTTTGCCTTTCCAGCTTTTGACCTGCAGGCTCCCAACTATGGGCAGCATGCTTGTCTCTATCTCTACACAACCAGGACTCAAGGTTTTGTTGCAAAGCAGGAATCATGAAGCAACAACAATCTCGGTTTTTGATCTGAGGTGTGGATCTGTCCATGGGGAAATTAACATTATTTTGTGCAAAACTATTTATAACAGGATGATTCTTGCTATTTACAGCTTGGATGTTTTTTTTTGTCCATAGTTTTGGCCCCGATTGTAGGAGTAATAAGTAACTGTGCCTGGAAACCCACACACATTGTATAACATATATAGAAGAGTAACAGGTATGGGGTCAGTAGAAGCGATGAGATAAATTATGGACAGACATAAAATGATATGTCATGCATTAACACTTTCCCACATACTGTTAATAAAGCTGATGGAGGGAGGGTATGAAACGAGCCTGATGTTGCGACTCATGTTGGAACAGTCTTCATCATGTCTGCCTTTTTACAGGAGCTAGCAAAGGAAGCCTGCGTGGAACAGCAGGAGCTCACTGAAGCACTGGCCTCATTCCAGATGCTCCTTTCTTCCTCTCTCAGGTAATAACAGCACAGTCTTGGCACTAGGGTAACATCCTCTTCCTCTAATATCTAGCACTGATCAAAACAAAGCAAAAAGCTCAGAATTTCAATTGATTGCTTCCCCAGCCTCCCCTGCCTGCCTGAAGCTCGGCGGGAACAGCAGCTCTGGTCTGTCTCACTCTCTAATTTGACTCCTGTGTGCTGACAGTAGAGGGGCAATCATTTAAGTGAGGATGTGAGTGTGCTGTGGTAAACACATAAACAAGATGGGGGGAGAGAGAAAAACAGGCCTCTGTCAAGGTTCTGGTGAAGGAGAGGCAAGGTCCACAGAGGGCTGATAAGGAAAAGAGGAGAAAAACAGTAGATTGAATTGACTCCCTCAGCAGGAAAGTAGACAGCTTACACCAATGGTTCTTAAAGCCAAGACCAAGGACCCTGAGGGTCTGCTTGACAGTGTGTCCCGCCCTCCATTTTGATATGTAAATTACTGGTGCACATGGTAACTCAATTTGTATATGGGTTGTTCTAGAGGTCTACAGAAAGAGGGCATAAAATACTTTGGGGATTTCAAACACAGCAGTTTCCATCTTCTGGCTTTTAGTAAAAACATAAGTTTCTTCAAAAAGAAACGGTAGACAACAACAGAAAGGATAACTTCTAATGAGAGTCACCCTTTTTCCTTACTGTATGTTCCAGCTATAATCTGCTTGTCCTTTTGTTATCTAGATACATTTAGAAATGATCAGAAGTCACACTGAAGATCAAGAACATTCAAGACGTTTGATAAACGTCTGTGAAAACATACTGGTGAGAAAACCCATCAAGAGGTTGGATGAGAAAATGTGTGTGTGCTCACATTTACACACATAAGAGAAAGGAGAGGAAGGAAGAGAATTGGGCATAAGTCACCCTGGTATGCAGACAAGCAGAAAATTACATCCCCCCCACCTTCCATTCATTTATTAGACAAGAGGTAGTTAGCGTTTTGTTGGTCAGCATTAGTGTACTGCAGCACAATATTCAACCATGATAGAAAATGTTTGAATTAGACAACAATGGCAAGTTAAGGTTTTTTAGATTTTTAAGATTATACTAAATTACATTTTTATTTGATTAGCTGTAGCGTTAGCATGATAAGTTTTCTCATTACACTGCATCATGCTCAAAGAGCATTTGTCACGATCTGCAGCAGTGCTGCTGCACCACACTTGATCTTGTCATTCCAGCTCAGTCAGCCCATAGGGTAGACAGTCCCTGTGGGTCACCCACATGGCAGCATGGGAACTGTCCCTGCTTAATGTTCCAGACAGGAGCCTTGGGCAGAAAAGGAGTTCCTTTTGTCCCTCAGCCACAGGACATTTCACTGTCTTTTATTCAGCTACTTTTTTCTTGAACAGTCGGAAAATAAAAATCGATGGAGGTGTAGAAGTGTCTGCGTCCTGCAGTGTCATTTCCCCAGGAGAGTTTCATCTGTTCATTTGATCCTAAAGCATGATGTGCCGGGCTAGGCTGCAGTGTCTGAACAGGTCCCAGAGATTTAATCCTAGCCAGCTCACACAGGTGTCCAGCTGCTCAGCGCTAAAACAATGGATATGACCCATCACAATCTCGTCCCAGGAGCTACTGACAACAACAAAAACCTACTGTGACTTTGAATAGTTGCTCAGAATCTTACAGTGCTGTGGAAGAAGTATTACCCTCTTCCTGATTACATTTTCTTTGCATTTTTGTCACACTTAAAGGATTCAGATCATTAGATAAACACGGTAAATACAAATGCAGTTTATTAATGATTTCATTTATTAAAGGAAAAAAGTTGGGATGTTCGATATTGGCTTTTTTACCGATATAGTCTAACTCTTAATTTCCGATACCGATATAAACCAATACGTATATATGCGGGGTGATGACGCGTTTTGATGATGTCAACAATTGCGTTTAATGTCTAGGTTGCCAAACAAACACAAATATCTAAAAACCGATACCAATAATTTCCGATATTACATTTTAATGCCAATATTCCTAAAAACTGTCGAAGCCCCCCCAGGAATTGGACAACTTGCCATAATTGATGGAACCATAAATTCTTCGCTCTACCTGAAAATCCAGAAGGAGACTTTTTCTGACTTCAGGCTCCAGTGAACTTGGGTTATGTAGCAGGACAATGATCTGTAACAGACCAGCAAGTCCACATCTGTTTCGGAGTATCAAAGGTTTAGAGAATTAAAATGACTTTTTTACATACTGCCAGGCAGGTATGGACAGATTATTTCCAAAATTGTCCAAATTTATGTACCCCAATTGAATATACTCACTGAATCACTGACTGCATAGTATTTGTTTTGCTTGATTTGACCAAATAATCTTGTAAAGGTTTACGAAGCAGTCTGAACAATACTGCATGCTCAGTGGCACTTCATCTTGAGAGAATAAGAAATCAGAGTCGGTACCACTATCTATTGAGAAGGTCCATTCCTTTCATGATAAGAGCAGAATTTGTTTCAGAGGACAAACTGGGTGGCCTATGAGATACTTGAGCCTGGTCTGCATTGGGCCATGTATATTAAACAAGTATCAAAGAGCTCCTCATTGAACTTTGCATGGACTAATAGCTTTGGGCCTGATATGCCTACTGCTAAGATAATTAATCATCTCCCTGCACAAGCAAAACAAGAGCAGGTGGACCTCAACAAGTGCCCAAGCAAAAGAACTAATGAGCTGGTAAATGTAGAAAGCAAAGCCATTTTCATATGTTAATGTTAAGTTTGTAGTGTGGGCTTGTGGAATAGCTTAGCTACATGAGGTGCCACTCTCAAAACAAGGAAAAAAGGATATTGTGAGGAGGGGGGGGGGGTCACCATTTGATAGCTGAAGTTTTCTTTGCTATGAGATGGAACACTGTTTGACAATCGGAGCCAATTAAAGAGCACTGAGCTGTGACCTGCAGGCTAGGGAGATGAAAACAAGCCTGCTCAGTAAACACTGCAACTGCCCCTCTCTACTGCTGTCCTCCTGAAAAGCCAGCCATCTTCATTAATATTCTGCCTTTCTTCTCCTTAAGAAAAGGCAAAGGGTTTGTGGACACTAAGTAGCATTGTGTTGCCCTGTGGGTTTGAGTAACCTTGCATTGGATTATGTAGTGGGGTTGCTCCAAGTTGGGTTAAGGTCCACTAAACAGACTGAAAGGGCCCAAGCTCATTACAAAGGCCTGGCCCATGCTTGACAAGATGAAAAAACACAAAGTACTCTGAATGACTGAAAAGAGAACAGGATACCATCTGGTTTGGGGTTAAACTACAGCTACAAGAAAGTGAAAATGATTAGAAGGCAGAGAGAGGTGGCAAGAGAAAAGAGGGCAGAGTTGACAACATATGTTACAAAACATGAAGGGACAGTGACCACTGGCAAACCTTTAATACAACATAGGCTTGAAAGACACAGGATAGGCAGTAAAACTGTTGTCTCTACTGGCATTGTCTTTCACTTTTGATCTCTCATTTTTAAGTCTTTTTGAATTCCCCACTTTGTCTGAAGTAGTGTGAGAGCGTCACAGTGGTCTGTCAGAATACAAAGGAGAGAGAAGAGTGAGAACATTCAGATACACAGAAAGTATGTGAATAACTAATTATGTGAAGAATTGAGGGAGACAACACAAAAATAGTCATGGAGGAGAAGAATGCAAAAAAAAAAAGCCTCTCCCTGTGTGACCTACATACCTGCTAAACCTGCTGTCAGTGGTGGCCTGCTCCACTCTCATCACTCGCTGAATTACTTTACATAATCTTTAGAGTCTCCTTGTGCTTCTAGCGGGGAAGCTGCACACTGCTGTCTTCTCTACCTATTGTGGTGGACTGTATCACGCCACAGACAAGCAGTCTTTGCAGGGGGCTGGTGAATCTGACGCAAGGTGATCTGTCTAACCCACAATACATTAAAATGGGACACACTACAGGTGGGGGAGATGCAGAAGCAGCGTGTGCAGAGAGCTAGCTCTGGCTGTTTATGTGTCACTGAGGACATGCCTCGAGCTAGCTGACTGATTAGCAGTTATGAAGTGATGCTTCTTCTGGGCAGCAAGGTTTTCCACAAGAGATCATGGAGGAGATTGTTCAATATAATCAAAGTGCTTGTCTAGACTGCAGTGAAAACTAGGAACCCTGGCAGAGCAGCTGTCTATCATTGAAAGGTCAGCAAGAGAGCAGTTTGGTAAACCTCAGCACCACAGTGCATGTGAGTTAGCAATGTGGTGCAGGCCTAATGGAAATATACTTATAGGCAATGAAGATGTTCCCAAGATAATACACTGAATTGTATCATATCACCTAAGCTGCAACCACTGATTAGTTTAGTATAAAAAAACTTTTTGTGAGTAAGCAACTTATTTATATGCTTTAAAATGTGGAGAAGTACATTAGTAGCCTCCTGTGACTAGACGTGGCCTTCTAACCAGTCAGATAATTTATTATTTATTAGTTATTTCTGTTTGGTTAGTATGTTTTGGAAGAAGATTGAAGATTCTCATTAGGCTACCTGGGCAGAGTATGGTGCAGCAGGGACAGGGAGTGCTGGCCAAAGCAGAGCAGATTGATCTAGAGCAGGGGTGTGGACTCTGGTTTTCGAGGGCCACTGTCCTGGTGTTTTCAAACCATACCTGCACTTACAGCTTCTGATGGATTACCTGAACCAGGTAATCAGCAGTGGGTAGGGCAAGTGTAATTGGGAAACAAGCCCTCAAGGATTTGAAACCCCTCATCTAAAGTCTCATGCTAATGCTAGCTTTAGTTGTATGTTGCAGCTTTAAGCATCAATCCATTCTTAAAATTCTTGGCAATGAATTTGTCAATCTACTAATCCAATATATAGACTAATTGTAGCATTGCATCATCTGTGATGATTCTAAATAAACAGACAACAGAAAGAGATCATTATCTGCAAAATACTAGGAAAGAGTTAAGGACTCATTATATTGTCTGAGTTTGAGAGACTGTTGTTGTCAGTATCTTGCTTGGTTTTAGCTCTGTTTCTCGCTGATGAAGGGCTACCATCATATCTTCCTAACTGCCTTCAGGAGACGGCAACCCATACAGAGATCACTCATCATTCAAACAGCATACATGTGAGCGAGAGACAGACTAAAAGTTCGTTTTTGTGTTCAAACACACATTTGTTGCATCTCTGCTGGCTGACAATTTCTCACTCTACTCTGAGTTGATTCATTTGCCATTTTTGTGAACCAAACAGAGGGGTGGAGAAGGAATACGAAAACTGATCAAAAGAGGAGCTTCAAAGGATGACAGAAAAAGTGTGTCCCCTGTAGACTCTTAGATGAGGCCCCCTCCCTTTGAAGCCGGATTCTGGGCCAGAGGTGACCAACATAATGGACATTGTGCACAGTATTGCTCTGTTCTCCCTCTCCAGCTAAATGACCAGAGTCCTGCGTTTCTCATCAAAAGGAAGACATTACAATATGATGAAGGCTGCTGTCGTGCTGGGGTGTGATGACAAGAACCAAACTCACTAAGACTCCGAGGAATCAACAGACTGGGGGAAAAATTGCTTTATTTTTGAAAAGTGAAACTTTTTCATATTGAAATCGCCAGGAAAGTGGCACAATTTGATATTTATATGATCTAAAATAACAAAGCAAGTCAAAATAAGGAGTCAAATGGAGTTGAAGATTGAGGAGCAAGGCCAAATGGAATTCAATGATAAAAGCTGTTAATACGGATAAAGATAAGACTGTGGGTAGTCTCCTCAAGGCAGTTCCACACACAATGTCTCAGCAGGGCTACGATTGGTGTAGCTGCTGTTACACTGACTTTCAGTCAGTATAAAAAAAGCTATAAAGCACAAGCATAGTCTAATGTCTTTAGCCAGTGGCAGCTTGCTCCCCAAGGAGCCACTCACTGTTACAGTATACAATGTTATCCCAAAAGTTAATTGTGTGCTGACAACTCTTAGCCACAGGAAAGACCGCATTGCTCTCCAGAATTAGATTTACATCACCAATATCCCATTGTTCACAAAAGACCAAGACAAAAGGGCACAAAACAACCAATTAAGCAATGCTTCAAATCCTTTTGCTATTGCAGATGGAGGAACATAAATGCAACATGCACTTCAGCAGCAACAAATTCTGAGAGGAATATACCAATTCATTCTGGATAAATTATTTACACTGCTAAAAAGACAAAAAAATCTTTTGATGTGCAATTGGTTACTAAGAAATTCCACATTTTATACTTCATGCTGTAACGAAAGAGCGACCACACAGGGTCACTGTGCTGTGATAGTTCCATTGCCAGTGGCAAATTTGCTGGATTTCACAAGTGCCATTTGCATTGGCTTGTTTCCTGTTACACTCCAGCTGTAACACTGCGGGAATAAAGTACACCGAAATCAATAATATCCCTCATATAACACTTACAAACAAGAGAAAAATAATTCTCATGGCAGCTGTTAGAGGCAATTTGTTGTCTCCACTTTGATGCATTTTTTGATTGCTTGTGGATGTTGTACCTGAGAGCTGTGAGTACATGATGTGCATGTGGTTTTTGGGCACCATATAGCACTTGGGGATGCAGCTGGACTTTCTACTCAGGGCTTCACATACACTGAGGTGCAAATGGTTGTGACAGAGTCGCAATGCTAAATAAAGCAGTCACAGCCATCAATACTTAACACATCCTGGCCACCCGGGGGAAAAACAACATTTGGAGATAGAAAGTCATGAAATTTAAAACAATCAAGTAACCATACTCACTTGAGTGCTGAGATGTTTTTTTAACAACAGGTGTAAGGAGAGAAAGGGGAAACAAAGAAAAATCAGGCAGAGACGAGCAGTGGGAATGTCAGCTCCAGCAGCCTCTGGGCTGATGTAATGGCACCTTGTCTCTCTGCTGTGTTGAGACTGAGATTGTTGTGATGGCCTGCTGGGTCTGTCTGCCTCTCCATTCGCTTTCTCTCCATCTCCCCTGCAGGATCCCTCCTGCCTAGCTTTAGTATGCTATTACAGTCTGTTCCTTACTCGTCCGTCTAGTCTGCAACCAGCTACGCTCACTAAAGGCCACCCTTTTAAAGTATTCTCTGTAGCGTCCTTCTACAGTCAAGGAGCTGTTGTCATCTCACAGTCAGCCTCTGGCATAGTCCGGATTTATTAAAGGCAAGGAAATGTAAAGAAGACTGTGTCGATAATGGCCACATACTAAACGGACTAGCAGTGTAATAGGAAATCAAAGCACTGTTGTGCATATGATAAATATTATTAAGGACTATGCTGGTGCATTGTATGACATGCTAATACTTAAAAGTGGAAAGTTTTTGCAAACTTGATAGGAATATAAGTGCTGCTGTTTCCTCTGCACTTAATCTGTGCATCCATTAAATCTTACCTTTGTAGCAAATAGCTATTGACTCCTATAGGAGAATTACAATGCATGAAGGAAAAACAATTTCTGTTCACAAGTCAGATTTATTCATTCCTAGCTTTAGGCAAAGACAGTCTTATTTTAATTTATGGGTGTTCCATGAGCTTACTGAAGCAGGCGCCCACTCTCTCAAGTCATCAGAACAAGGCTTGCTGAATAGATAAATCAAGTACAATAGCACAATACTGTAGCCTCTGTCACAAGTATGTTATGAATATTCATAAATAAAGGCAGCCTTATTCAATTTGGGGCCTTTATGACATTTCAAATATCAGACTGAGAATCTTATTGCCTGTGCAGGGAGATATCTAATACATCTGAGTCATATAGTGAAGCAAGCTGCCTGATTTAAAATACACAATCTCTCCTCTGCCTACCTCTTTACATATCACTTCTCCACACAGATATTCTAGGAAGCTAAATAAAATTCCGAGATTATATGTGTTATCTATTTCTTGGATCTTATGGCTTTCGATAGGTTCAAATTTAGCCGAAGTCATTTGTAGAGCTAACAACATCACAACTAAATGCTTAAACATAGCTACATATTTATATTGAATGACCTGCAATGTAAACAACAGATGGTATAGTTTGGTAATATGAACTGATGAAACTTGAGCAAATGACCTAAGCAGTAACCCTCTCATCTAATATAAGACAGTGTTTGTAGAGTGAATAAATTATTACATTAACAAGTTATAATGATGACAAGAGTGCGAATGAATAAAACACAAAGCTGTTTTCCTTAGCTTTGTATTATTTAGTGTGACTGAGCTGGGACTGAGATACTTAGCTGTGATACACACTTCCATATGTGCAATATTGAGCTACGTGAGAACAGCAGGGTGTCAACAGACATTGCCAACAACTGGGAGCACGTGGATGTGAATGTGCTGTGATATTCGAGAACGCTGCAGAGACATGTTTTTCTCACACACATACTACAATGTGGGATCACTAATACGTACAGTGTGACCTGTTCATTATGAGATTAATCAGTGAAGCCTCCAGCTGTGACAGTGTTCAGAAGACCACAGTATAAGTCATCAAGCTAGTTTTTTTCCATAATCGAATGCGACCACTGCCCCAGGTGAAGTATATCTGGTTTGATGTTAGCTACAGTACTCCAGAGGACTAGAATCATGTATATGATTGAATGGTTGACCTACCACAAAGTATTATTTTAACAGCAAACAGGTGTATCCTCATTATTAAACATAGCCCAGCAACTGTAAATGATGCAATATTTGTTCATTTGACTGCAAAGACTTTGCTCAAAGGTATGATTTTTTTTTCATGTACAAATTTGCCACAAAATATAATTTTCTGTTTTGCCTGCAATTAATTAAAGCCTCACTCTTGTTTCTCTAAAATCTACATCAAACAACCAAGAGAAGAAAACATTAAATTAAAGAATGAATACAAAACATATTACATCATCATCTGAGTTATTTGTAATTGCAAATTACTACCTGATTGTGAGTAAAATACTATGTATAAAATATAAAACATGAGGTAGACTTGGTGCACACAGAGAAAAGCGCTCTGACTCACATAGGTGTATGAATACTGTGTGTGTGTGTGTGTGTGTGTGTGTGTGTGTGTGTGTGTGTGTGTGTGTGTGTGTGTGTGTGTGTGTGTGTGTAAGCCTCCTATTCAGCTGTCCTCAGATTGTTTGATTCATTACTCATTCCTCCCATCATTATGAGCCATTTTATTACTTCTTTCAATGAAACAGATTTAACCTCTATGGCCATGAGCAGCCAGCCTGATTACAGTTATTATTTTTAATAAAGGGTATTGACTCTGGAATCATTTGGTCTTGTCTTGTGAATAACCGGTTACGCATGGCTGAGCCGCACTGTGTTGGCCTGCATGAGATTCAATTTCCAAGACAGTTTGGGTCTGCACTCGCTCCAAGGCCCTGCTCTTCTATACAAAATGCAATCTGCCTGCAATCAGGACTGACACCACTGTTTACTGCTTGACAGTGCCAGCACACAGCCCATGGTAACCCTAGACAGTGACAGGCACCGGCGGGCTCAGCCAGGACACAATCAACAGGCTGGATTGAAGCTTTCCACTGATGGAAAGCCTGTAGTGTTTGTAGGACGCATTCCAATGGCATTTCAGAGAGGATGGAGAAAGCTATCTCAGATAGATCTATCTGGAATGTTCACTCTCACCCTAAATTAATTGAATGTCAGTCAAAGAGAAATGGAGGTGAGAGAGTGACTCAGACCTTTGTATTAGTGCAGTGTGGGGAAGGGTTCACAAATCTAACCCTCAACTTCTCCCTAGACTTCCCTTAATCAGTGGCAATGTGAGCCGGAGAAAAATTGGATAAATAAAGACACATTATCTATTTTATTACTATTACATTATCTATCACATTTACACTATGTGTAAATGAAAGAAACATACATGAAGGCTATGCAGGAAGAGTAAAGATTTGAACAAGTCTCCTGGCTTCATTGTGGAGCTCTTTTGGACTTAGTGAATACAAATAAAAGCTACAGTAAATATAAAATGATATATAAAGAGAGAAATGAGAAGATCTATATAGCATAATATGTCAGTAATAAAGGGGGAATGTTTTCCCCCAAATATTTAACATAGATTTCTTTAGTTTGAATTGTTCAATATTATTGTCAGCAAGACAAAAAACAGTTTCCAGCTCTCTCACACTGTCTGTGCCACTAAGCCTCAAGCTGATATGTTCCTATTGCACATGTACATTTTTAATTTGTTTCTAGCTTTTGTGCCTCACTATGTCATCCTGGTTCTTGTGCAGATCAGATGCATTAACTCCACACTAGAAATATACAATCATGGATTTATGAGGGACTGCAGAAAGAAAAACCTTTGCAATGTTAATTTGGCTTCAAGATCTGCCATGCTCCCTTCCTGAGTGATAAAGAAAACCTTAGACAGAAAAATATTTTGACTAACAGCAGACAACAAAAACAACACTGACCAAACTAATTCAATACACAAGTATACAAATATATCAAATTCAACAGGAAATTCATATCGATTGTTAGAAGTCAGTCAGATCCAAATCAGATCTTACCTTCCATCGGCACAGTGGACTCGGCTGTGTTGTTGTCTTCTGTCTGTGCATCAGCTTGCTCTTCTTCTGCTGCACAAAGAAAGCAAAGCTGTGTTGTTTGTTATACTACATGACATCCGTGACTTTTCAGACAAGTGATTGCACCTACAGCGTATGTCTGCAAAAAAAAACCTGACATGCTGTGTCTTCATATCGCCATTGTGTAGCAATGTTTGAATATGTGAAGATGGTTGTATGAAGAGATAAAACTACATCTACAATCTCTAATACTGTTCACATTTACAACCAAAAATATTTTGCATATTCTGTGTTGAAATAAATTTGCATAGATTGAAATGCTCAGAATAATAATAATAATAAAAAACTCTTATAAAGGAAACTCTTATTGTACATTCGTATTGTTCCATCTGTACTGTATTTATGACTCATGTTTTCATTGTGTAACGCTGCTATTATGTCAACCATCAGGATTTCATGCTAAACTGGCTTATTCATATCTGTCTGCCTCTGTGCCATTTGGATATGCCAAGTCTCTTGATGTGACACACATGTACCCATATGTACATACCTTCACCTGCTTCTGTATTTTTATCGTTGTCTATGCCTTCATTTTCATCTTCGGCGCTGATGTCTGTATCTCCCTCTTTGTTTTCATCGTTATCCTTTTCTTGATCTCCTTCCTCATTTCCTAAATTGTCGTCTGTAGGCAGACAAACATTGAAATGTAAAAAGACACGGGGTGTCAGAGCCTTCACATTAAATCCTATAACATATGGCATTAAACAAACCATCCCTCAGTGCTGCTGACAGAAATCTCTCAAACATTAACAGGTTGCTCTTTTCCACTTGGAAAGGTACGGCGGTTGTCAGATAAGAAGGAAAAACTTCCTGATATGAAAGCTACTGATTTAGTGCTAAAGTATATGTGGACTATTAAGTGGTCAAATGAGTGTGAAAGGAATAGTACAAATGGGAAAGGAAAAGAGTACTTGAGGTAAATAAACATGCTAATGTCACCAGTCACCAGCAGTCACCCGCGCAGTCCAGAGATGGTCGGAGGAGAGCAAGGAGGCTCTAAAGGACTGTTTTGAGTCTACTGTGTGGGATGTGCTGTGTGACGACCA
>JAUYWH010000007.1:7140571-7143558 GCA_034779795.1 Ctenopoma multispine | reverse complement strand
TCCACTTTCTGCCGTGACAATGCAAATTTCCCACTTGTGGGACTAATAAAGGATTATCTTATCTTATCTTATCTTAATGAAGTTCTGTAGTATCCAAAACCGCATTTTGAACAACATATTGATCTGTGGTGTCTTCGTTTTCACCTGTAATGCACAAATCCAGGCCGGAGTGATGCAACTTCTGCTTTTTTGGATGAATTATCCTGCAGGTGTTGTTTTAAACTGTATTTCTTTGCTCCTCCCAGTTCCTACCTCTCTGTTTGTGCCTCATGAGAAAATAATTACATACCTCAGGTCTTGGATAGCGTCCCAGGGCTGCATTTGCTATAACTCTCTCATAGAATACCTACAAAATTCATGCTCAGAGAGGCTCTATCTGTCAAATCTTTGTCAATGGGAAGGGATTTGAATAAAACAAAAACAGAAGAGAGGCGAGGCACCGCTCACTGCCTGTATGCAAATGTTGAATCTTAATTATGTACCAGCAGCACAGAGGATATTCAGGGGAAGAGAAATGGTTCTAGCTCAAAGTTGATGGTTGCCCCTTTGTAACACACATACATGCACATTCACTTAAGGCTTTCACTGTCAGCACAACAAAACACATCAGAGTCTTGCGATCTGGTATAGAGTTTCATTTAGAGCTTTGTATAGCAGTTATTCCTCTGCTGCTAACAAGGACGATCATGGTAGATCTTTAATCAAACTCTGAGCTGAAGTGAAAACCAGAGCAATGGGCTTCACGTCACTCATCTCATACAGTGCTCATCTCATTTAGAGATAAGAGTTGGATGAGTGTGTGCTCCTTCCTTGTCAGTGATGTGTGCTGTAGTGGCAGTCTGCACACTCACTAACATATTATCACACTCCATCCATGCTGGAGCCTCGACTTGTAATGTACTGTACTGTACCTGGTTTCTGACTCTCCATCTCCACGTCTTCATTTCCTCCAGCATCTAGGAACAGAAGAGGAATTTAAAAGAGTGGAAAACAGTTCAGTCCTAGAGCCTGGAGCTGAATTGACTTCGATATCACCTCAAACAGCCTTTTCATTCCATCTCTTTGTGTAGCTTTGTCTTTGTACTGCAGTATGAGAGCAATGGAACCACAAAGACATGCATAAATTAAGTGACAAAAAAGAAGGGAAAAAGAATGTCACTTCTAAAGCCATACATAATTGAGGGATTTCTTTGTTCCAAGCTTCTGTGATAAGAGAAGTTTTTTGTTAGAGTGGTGGCACACAGGATGGAAAACTGAACTGGAGCGAATAGAAAATTCAATTTTTGATGACAGATGACATTAAGACGCAGTGGTAGAGCCGAGAGGCTCAAAACACGTGTTAATGGTCCGTAGAGCTACATTACCATTGTCATTCTCTTGTTCGTCACCTGTCTCTTCTTTACCTGAAAAATGAGGAAAATGAATCATCAGCCAACACAGACGTGCTCAGGAATAGTGCCAGTCATTCATTTTCAAAAACAAAGCTACCAGTCATGCCGGTGATCACAAACTGCTCCTCTCCATGCAAAATATCCATCTTTCAAGAGCTGGCATCATTTGAAAACAGCAACTTCCTGTCTATTGTTTGTTTTCCATTAATTGACTAGAAAAGTTGAACATGGCAACGGAAGTTTTCTGTCCATGTTCCACTTTATTGCCAAGAAGCAATAACGCTCTTATGAATAACATCTAAGCAACTTATTTAGTTTCAATTGTCAGCTTTGAGCTTTAGTTGTTTGAAGTTTAGCAGCTTATAAATGTTCTAACAGTGATGTCTCAAATGTGTAGCAGTGGGTCCTCATAGAACCCAAGTCTGCAGTCATGGTCAAGCTAACTGATAATGTTAGCATGCTAAGTTCCATACAGTGATGCAACGCTAACGAGCTGATGTTAGCATCGTCACTGTAGCATTTTAATCTTCCACATTACAGTTATAATAGACATGATAACTTTGGCTAATTTGCACTGAACACAAAGTACACCTGAGGCTGATGGTAATGTCATTAGTTTTGCAACAAATTGGTCATAAACCACATTGTAGGACAAACTACAGTATCAGTCAATAGTGATACTATTCACATTCAAGCATTATTATGATACGAAACATGCTCACTGCGTTCTATGAAAATATACTGGAGAAGATACTTCGGCTTTATACACAGCACTGGATGTAAAATGAAATTACACTCTTTTCACTGCACATACAAACAAAATGTTTGCTAATCAACTTTATATTTAGAGAAGTCGAGAGAGCACATGTCCAAACTATAGCTACCTAACCATTTTAAAACATCATAGCAAAATGTATCTAATGTATGGACAAAAGGCAAGTTTAGTAGAAACATAAGACAACTTTAATCCCTGCAACCTACCCCCACCCACCTCACCCCTATTCTTGGTCTAACACATTCTTATATACACACACACAAACACACACACACAAACACACACGCACACACACACACGCACACACACACACACACACACACACACACACACACACACACACACACACACACACACACACACTCTCACATAAACCAATGACATTTGGGACAAATTGAGTAAATGAAAACCATGACACCAATAAGAGAACATGCTCTACAATGGCTATTGTGCAGCTTCCATAATTGCTTTTTTAACAAGCTGCAGAGAGAAACCATTTTTTCATATCTATGCAATTTTGCCCTGCACTCAGAACAATAAAAATGCCAGCCTCTATTAAATGGGAAAAAGGCCAGTTCTACCAGTGCTGCATGTTTGTCTCAAGTGCCTCTGTCTATCACACAGAATGCTGGTGACACACAGTAGATGGCAATCCTTTCTATTAATCATGACTGGCATTTTGAGATGGAGCCACAGACAGGGGCTGAAAAGAATACTTCATTGGGAAAAACAGGTTAAGATGAATGCTTTGCCAGCCATGAGGTCACCCTAAACCTTTCCTCTCTGTTTGAAAATTATGCATGACTGTTGTATCTGTCTAA
>JAUYWH010000007.1:7130571-7135571 GCA_034779795.1 Ctenopoma multispine | reverse complement strand
TGGCACAAGCTGTTGAGCGATGTTGCTCTGCTGTTTCTTTGTCACTCACTTTAGGTGGTCTGAAGGTATTGTGCCCATAAGCTGGATGAAAAGACAGTGTTGGAAACTATCTGGGGATATAAGCTTTAGTAATGTATGCACATGACCTGAAGTATTTGTAACTGTGGTGTTTCAGGCCTGGGAACGAATAAACATTCAATTTCATCTGCTGCATAAAACGTAGCAAATCACTGTCATGTGCAGAAGCTATGCCATTCACTCAGCCTCTGTGTGCTTTAATGGAGGTGTTAAGGTAAAAAGGCAGCCGTGAAATATTCTGTCACTCACCTTCCTTGTGTTGCTCCTCTCCAACGTCCATGTCATTGTCTGGCAGAGAGGGGGAGAGGGGGGGGGGGACAGCATGTGAAACCATCCCATTTTATCATTTACGATAAGGTGAGCCGTCAGAAATCTCCTTGATTATAATGTTAGAGCACAGTATTTTGATGCTATATGACTGTATCTACTTAAACCACTCAAAACAGTAAAGCCAGAACCTGCAGTGTTTCTCCAGAATATGATTGAAATACAGACGGATTTATTTTGGTACAAACAAGAAAATCCAGTTCCATTCACATGTCCAAAAGCTGTCTGTTCAGACTCTTTCACCTCCTCCCATCTCATCATACCAGCTGCCATGCTACAAAATCTTAGCCTTCACATCCTCCCTCAGTTCCCCCCACCAGACGGCCTTGGATATAGGGAGTTATTAGACCAAATGACTCTGTATGTGGGTGTATGTTTGGGAGGCAGGAGGGTCACATTCATGAGACATTCTTTTTCAATTAAATCCATACTGGTAGGCTCAGCATAAATGACACAAAACCTTCCATTTCCTCAAATTACAAGTACTGGCAGGCTGGGGTGGACAACTGCACCTAAAAAAAAAAAAAACTCTTTTGATTTTCTCATCTTTTCTCTATACATCTATTGTGTGAGACAGTCTGAGTGAACTAGAGGTGTCTCTGGGTGGATGAGTTGAGCTGCACAATAGGAGATGAGAACAAGGCTTCGGATGCTGCTTCAGGAGGAACTGCAAAGCAAGAAATGGGGAGAAAGTAACAGCGGATGCCTCCTAATGGCTCCCAGCTCCTATCGTACAAACACACACTCGTACACACTCAGATCTCTCATATAGCTCGGCATGCTTCAAGATACTTTGAGTCCTGCCACTATATATATATATACTCTGTATGTGTGTGCTTGCTTTTTAATATTCACGGCTTATACAGTATGGATGGAATACTCAATATGAGTGCAGGCACATGTATGATATATGTGTGCATGGCAGTGCACGCGTCTGAGCGATGATTGCACTGTGGTTAACAAGCAAAAGCAAGCATTAGCTTTGATGAAAGGCTGTTGTCATCTGTTCTGTAGAAGGGAAACCATCAGAGCTCCCTGTGGATCCTGCGACAGGCTTTTCTTTTGTAGAACACTGAACAAAAGGGTACAGTGCATTAATCTAACCCTGCTTGGGGAAACAAAGGAAGACCCACTGATACAGTATAACAATAGTGCAAAAATGGAAACATGGGATGCCTCAGCTACTGCCACCTGCTATAACATTATTACCACTGCTCAACACTGCTGTCAACACAGGAAATCTATGTGACTCAGTCAAGAGTAACAATATATGACACATTTCTTTTGTGCCATCATTCCTGGAGTAAAGTCAACTCTATCATATGCTTAGATTTAGAGAATGGGCTGCTTGATCTATCATCTGTTTCAAATCTTGATATGAAACTGATAATGAACCATCTGCTGTTCAGTAGTTTGACATTTTGGGAAATTTTCTCATTTATTTTTTTCCAGGGGTTAGGTGAGATGATCAATACAACTCTCGGGCCTGTGTCTAGCTGGGTCATTCTGGTGGAGTCTTCTTCACCCAAGTAAGAAATTGTCTGCCACACAATCCCTTTAAAACCATTCTTTGAAACTTTAGACAGAGAAAGACTTGATTTTTCTCCCAGCTTCAAGTCTAAGCCAACGTGTCACCAACTCAATTTTAAACTGACATATTCAACAGTGGAATGTGAGTGCTGTCAATTCTCTCATCTAACTAACTAAAATATGTATTTATTGTGTCATCTAATTCTTGTTCAGAAGGTGAAATGTCACCTTTTCACTTACATGCTGGAGAAGCTAGCTGTTATGTGACGGCACAGTTTTAAAGTTTAAACTGAATTCTACTATGACCAAGCAGGTTGTAAGCCTAAAAGTATCTGAAAGTAACCATGTCAAGCAAATACTGCACGTGATGATAAGCAGAGAGTCAGAATATATATTTGCACATTTTCTACATCTCTGTGATTTATGCACAAACACGAGAACATTTTCACATATGATGTGCTAAAGCTCATCCTCTTATCTTCTAAAGTTGACTGGGAGACTCTGAGCGTGTGTGCTTTCTGGCAGTCACATCACTAACACACCATGGTCTCCTCATCTCCCTGTGCCGAGGGATAACCTCATGAAACCGACAGACTTCATTTACACCCCTCACAGGGTTCCTGTACCCCTTCATATCATCTCTGTCAACAAATTACATGTGTGTGTGATAGAAGCATGTGAAAATCACAGCTTTACTTCCTCCAGAGCAGTGGTGCATTGAGGGGATGCTTCCGTTATGGGCATCTGGGGCAAGTGTGTGGGTCGTGAGTTTGGTAGTATGGAGTGTATACAGAGCTATGTAAATAAATGTCAATTGGAAAGTCACTGAAACAGTTGGAGAGATTGCAGCAGCCACTGCAGATCTGTGGGCTGTGTTAATATTGTCAGCACTGTGGCTGATTGAGGAGAAGAGATGGAGCCCAGCTTGTGGGCAGCCACCCGGATCATATTAGAGGAGGAGTGCACCCAGCATCAATTTCAACACGATTTTACTCTCAACAACCACAGCTGCCTGAGTGCTTCCATGCTCGCAAAACATCCGTGCCAAGGCAAGCATGTGGTCAATCATGATCTATGAACCAATCTGAATACTTAATGGAATCATGTCGTATGATTAATTGCAATGATTAAGCTCTATATCTTAATCGATGAATGGATATACTTAGTTTCTGTAAATTTTTTCTAAAAATACAATTATGATAATTCCCAGATCTTTTCTGCTTGCTGATTCTGCAGAAGGTGTGTGTATTCCTTCAAAGGATGCAAACACTGTTCCTCTTATCCAGACAGCAAGACTGCCATAGCACCTTTGAGATGTGTACAGTTTATGGCTTTTCAAAGTAATGAATAGGTCATTATATCACTGGTTATGAGCTCAGTTGGTGAGGTGGTTAATGAATGGAGAATGGTACTACAGAGGCAAAAGCTTTATGTATAGCTGCTCTGTGTATTAGCTTGTTTTTGTATTTGCATACTTCAGTGTCTGGGTATGTGAGGCTTCCTTCACAAAGCACGAGTCTGAAAAACTGAAGTGCTCCTTAAGCTGATACTACAAAAAAGACCTTTGTTTGTTACTGAGAACTCCATCGTTACTTATCAAACAGCTGCTTCCCTGGTGAGTATGTTTGAACACCAGGCACATATCACAGCAAAAAAAAAACAAAAAAAAACACACACACAAAAAAACTGCAGTTAAATGTTTTACTGTTAGGTCAATGTACTAATATTCTGTACTTGACTAGGTGCAATGTCCTGTTTAAATTTATGTGTTTGTGTGTTATGCAGATTTTTCAGTTTCATCCTTCTGCAGAGATGTAACCATATTTTGGCTCTCTCATAGTGACACATTGTAAAAAAGCAATTTCCTGTATGCAAATGTCCTGTTTACACGTTACTGCTCCAGTCATTGTCACTTTACAGATTGCTTGAATATGAGGAAAGCAGCTATATGATGAAAAATGAGAATAGTAAGACTTCCATAAAAAAAATCTATTGTGCTTACTCTCAGCTCTAGACATGCTTGGGACAGATTCTCGAGTATCACACGACCCCACATGTAGATAAATTATAAGAAGATCAAGGCCACTATTCACAACAGATCCATAACATTTTGTTGTTAGAGGAGGCAGTGGAGAGGCTCATCTATGATATAATAGAGAATGATAGAAAGTGGAGGGATAAGGTAATGGGCAAGTGGCACTGGAACAAGAATAGGTGTTAGTGAGAATGTGGTTTATTGAAAGTGAGAGGATGCTCTAGGAAACAGAATGGGCTCCGGCCTCTGTGATGCATGTGCTCCAAGATCTACCCGACTGTCTCTACCAGCAACTATGATGAGATGTTCTGAAAGCGCTTGAGCACACCTGCAGAGCTAATTCACAGCTTCTGATTCACTTTTGCCATTTTGCGCTGGCTAAATGCAAGTCTTTTCACACCATGGGGCTGTGCATTCCCTACATGGTACAATCATATCAATCAGCATTTCTTTCTTTAAAGCACACCTATCCACTAACTGTTAAACCCATCATGGTGCAGCCTGCCTGGATAAAACATATGAATTCAAGCGCTTACCTGAATGTCTACTCTACAATCACAGCACTAGTTATTATATTGTTTTTGAAATCTTCCTTAACAAACATTTTAAAAGATTGTTGTTTTAAAAGTGGTAAAAGCTTTGAGCAAGCACATGGGTGAAATGTTGGAACAGGTGTTGTATGTCGAGCTCAGACCAGACAATGACCCTGAGTGGAAATGTTTGCAGCCACTTGATCTATAAAGCACTTAGTATCCTCTCCAGCCCACTCATACACACATAATAGTGATAAATGTGGCACCGACTTCAGAGGTCAGAGGGCATATGACAGTCAAGACACTGATGATGAATTTGCTATGGTAGCCGCCTGGAACGACTTAGCTTTGGCATCGTCATTAGCAACTCAGATTATACAGGTAAACAATAGTTTTCTCAAAAATGTTCTGATTTCCCTTTGTCTCTCACACACACACACACACACACACACACACACACACACACACACACACACACACACACACACACACACACA
>JAUYWH010000007.1:6957326-7130471 GCA_034779795.1 Ctenopoma multispine | reverse complement strand
ACACACACACACACACACACACACACACACACACACACACACACACACACACACACACACACACACACACAGTTTTGTCTCTCCCCTGTTCCTAGTCATGGAGATATAGGGCATTCGTCCACTGACAGCATTTGTAAATGGTGAGAGTGATAACTGGAGAACAACAGCTCCAGATTCTCATCTCAGAGCACTAATATGATGAGACGGGTGCTGGGTGCTTGGGGGCAGGCAATATAATTAAGGTCTCTCCCCAGAATGTAATCTTTCAGGCAAGAAACCTGGGCGGAGAGCGAGACAGATGACGAGAGCGCAGAGGGAACAAAACACTCTCCATCTGGGAACAGTGAGATGAAGGCCTGAGAGCCGGTATTCCATTGGGGAGGTGAAGAGGGAAAAGTGAGGTAAATGGGAGGTAATGCTAGGTAGGTGAAGCCAGCCAGCCTCTTTCAGCTCCCTGGCTATTCAACTCAATCCTCCATGGAGCCCCCATCAGAGCTGGTGACTGCTCCTGGCCCCCGAAAAAAGATGATGGCATGAAAGGGGCGAGGGAATTGAGAGAGAAACAGAAAAGGGAGTGGGAGTAGAAGATAATGGATGTTTGTTTATTTCACAGCAGTAACCAAGGAAGATCAGTGGTTGCTATGCATCCCTGAATCTTTTAGTTCTAGCAGAAGAAATCCAGTGCTGAGGACCAATATTACAGTCAATCAAATCTGACATTAAAGTCTCATCAGGAAATCAACAGTTATGTACAATATCAGCCTGATGGTTCATTGACAAGAAGTCTAACTGTTCCCATCCGACTAAAGCGAGCACCTAATGCTTGCTTCACTCCTTGGTCACGCAGGTGCACGGCATTTGTTTCTGTTTGAAGGTGTCATCTGAGCCTAATGGGTCCTAATACTACTGCTTCTTAGAACAAGGTATCTCTTGATGCAGATGTTTTTAGGATACAAGAAACTAGAAAGACAGCATATTAAAAATTCATCAGTCCATTGGCTATAGTAGTAAGAATGTAAAGATATGGTATACATGTTAAAGTATGCAGTCCAGTCACTTGGAAGTAAACACACATACCTTCAAAAATGACAGACATTTTCTTCTTGTAGATGGTAAAGTCGGTCTCGAGGAAGACACAGAAAATGACCCGTGTGATCTGCACAGGGAGAAAAAGAGATGGAAAAGCAATTAATCTGCAAGATCACTACTGAAAGCTCTCGCTGGTGAATTACATGACAAAAAAACTTAAAGGGACAAGTTTAGATCTGACAATAGCAGTGTGAATAAGCATGACACAATTATGGTCATTCAGATTTTTAATTAGTTATCCTCTGAATCAAGACCACTCAGCTGTTAGAAAATATTACAGTACATTACATCAGAATGAGTGTTATTAAATGGGTGTGTTGGTTACAGCAGAGCCAGACGCCTCAGTATCACACAAAGTGCAGTGACATCAAATTGCAAGATAAAGGGTGACCAATGTAGAAGACTCTCACCCAAACTGAAAATTGCACAAACAAAATGCCAATAATTTTGTCTGTAACAGCAAGATGAAGGAATCCAGAATTAAATACTGAAAGCAAGAAGTTGCATCTTTACTTGACTTACTTTCTGTTTTAGTTGTCTAACAAACAACAAAATGATGAAATTATTTATCAGTGTGTGTTTTGAGTTAGAGAGCTGCAAAAATGATCACTATTTACTTCAGGTTCATAAAAAGCCATTAGCCAGATGCAATGTTTGATCCTAGTTTCCTACACTAAACAACTGTTAATCACAGACGGGCTCTGACGTTTGGATTAACTTAACATAACCGTAATAGCTCAGTGGACGATGCCAGTCACTCATCTGTTTCTCACTGGCTAGTGAGAGTTTAAACTTTCTAATTACTCTGAATGAGCTAGATTTCTGTATTTGTTGCTGAAGCTCCCAGACTCACCAAATGACAGTATTAGTAGCCATTCAACACGTGTTACAATAATGTCTGTAATTTGACCATTTGTTATGTGACTAAGTGCTATAGCTTACATAAGCTATACTCAATCTAATTATTTTCTCCAAAACTAGAGTAATTTACTGGTGGATTCACACTCTGAATACACTTGCAGAGATGGCATTATGTATTAGGGACAGATAACTAGCATTTTTTGTGTCTAAAACTAGAAAATTAGCTGCTGCTACATAGTTTGCTGACGTAAGATGATTTTAAAGTGCAGAACTTTTTACCATATAACACTGCTACTGCCAAGAGGATCCGATAGGAAAGCAAAGAGGCTCCTTTTTTGATGAACATGTTTTAAACCAAAACAAATAAATTATCATGAAACGTTATTACAAATCAATTAACTTAAAGTGTATTTTATATTTTACTTGTATTTGCTGACAGAAATCTGATAACCATTTCATTTGTCACCCTCTGCAAAAATAAACCCTTGCATACTAAACTGAATTGTGCATAATGATTTTGCACTTACTTTCAGACACAGACATATACCAAATAATCAATCAATGGATGATCATAATCAATGAGCAAACACATTCAGATACAAATAGTATGTTTTTTCATTAGCTCTATCTATTGCAATTCAAGATGACTACTTTTATTTTATTTGAACAGTCAGATAAAGCAATCCACCATATTCTCTCTTCATACTGTGATAATAAGTCTAAGTCATACACAGAGCTAATGAAAGCTGCAGAGAAAGAGGTCACTTCATTCATTTTCCCCTCTCGCCAGTGGAGTCTTAGATGTGCAGGCATTCGTCACAGTCACAGAGATGCATTCCACACCACAGCAGCAGATAATCATTTCACTGAATAATGGCAATTTTACACAACAGCAATAATGGTGGCTATCCGCCCCTCTGTCCTCCTTCATGCGGGATAGTGATGTTATGGGGGAATAATGGGAGCTCACCAGCTTTAGCCCCACTCCTGACCCTGCCCATCACAAGGCTCTGATTCAAAGAGGCCCCCTTCTAGTGCTCATACAGACATATGTCTATTAATAGTTTATGATCATGCTTTGGAGTAAATGTTAGGAGCTGCATCCAGGATGGTAACATTTTATTTTGCTAGATGCCTTTGGGGGTGGGGGGCGGGGGGGGCTTTGTTCATAAAATGTAGACCCACTCTCTCAACCCCTCAACCCCAACAGAAAAAGAAAGAAAGCTTTAAGTGTCCTTTGAAGTCATGGGCTCGCTGACAAACAGATTGTGTGAAAAGTGATAATACGCCAAGATAGCTAATACCACTGAGTGCTGGAAGGCCACAGGACAGTGGCTCCCCGGGAATTTCCACTGCGCTTTTATGGAGCTCTATTCTAAAACCAACTACCTGCTATGAAACAGGATGAATCATGAATTTATGCCTTGCACTGAAACACTCACAAAGGCCAATGTAAGCACATGTGCTCACACACAAACACACACAGATACCCAATATTGATTATATATCTCCTATATCAATAGAAAATAGAAACAAAGAAAAAAATACTTCCAAATTGTTGTATGTCTGGGTCTGTTTGTTGTGATAAAGTAAAGGAGAAATATTAACTGATAACTAAAAAAATGTTGGTATCCATGTCATGTAGACTGTTCACTGTGGGTTCCTCTCCTCTGTCAGTCTCTTTGTCTAGTTTCTGTTACAGCATGTCCACATTCTGCAGAAGGCTCGGGCAAGTTCTTTTATTCTACACATCAGAAACACATTGTATGGTCTTTGACAGATATCAGCCAGACCAGGATGCCAAATGAAAAAAGAAATGCAGACATTGACACTCTGTCTGTATACAAACAAAGACTGTTGGCCAAGGTTTCATAACAGTGTAAAATGAATCATACGGCGACAACTAAGAAGGTGATATGTGACTTGAGAAAGGTTGATTCACAAAGTGACAGTGTAGTGAAGTGTGTAGTAAAGATGGCAGACTTAAACTGGTTACTGTGGGAACAAAACAAAACTACTTTTCTGGCACAGTAGGTTGAAAGTGAGCAAAATTTAAATGTAGAGTAGAAAATGTTGCTAAATACTTCATTTTCAATTTGGGAGAGGAGGCCAAATATTGTGATCTGAGGCTGGGAGGATTGTGTGTGTGTGTTCATTGTGCACCCCGCAGCCGCCAAGGTTGAAAAAGTTAATGGAAGACTAATTAGAAAGCTGGGATCACTGCATGCTAGCCTGCCTAGTCATTACTCATCCTGATTGGAGGGCCTTTGCCAAAGACTGAGCACAATATGATTGGGTCCCCTGGATGCATATGGGAGGGATGGTCATCTTGACAGAAATGTGTTCTGCACAACAAGGTCTGAGACTGTGTAGTTGACTTGACCTGTTGTTCTTTGACCTGTACTTGGTGGAGACCCGGCCACCTGTGAGAAAATCTAGGTTCTGAGGATCTAAACTATTTGTTTCCTTAATAATAAAAAAAACATAAACATTAGTCATACATTGTGCTTCAGCTTATTAATATAATTTCAGATTCAGAAAAAAAATGCACATTATAAAGTACATATCAAAGCAATATTTTTTAGACATTTCCAAGTAATTATTTCTTCCGTAACAAGAAAAAATCTTGGATTATCTGTGAAAACTTGAGTTGACCCACATAGATGAGTTTCAGTGTGCGGTCAGTGCATAATTTATTTTCTATTACGTTGTAAAGATGTACGTACATTCATGGTGCAGACATCATTTGTCAGTTGTGGTACTGTGAAATATTTTCTGTAATGATGCAGGTTAAAGAGCACATTTCCATTATTTAATTTAACTCCTCTGCAGAACACTTGGTTCATCCTAATCAATTCAAAACCAGTGCTTCTAAGTTGTAATTAAGTTCTGAATATATGATAAAATGAGACTAATTAAAATGATAATGCCATGGGTTCAATCTACGCTATTGTAACTCATTTGCATGGCGCGTGAATCCTGCAGAAACATGATTTGGGAGTGGCTAGCACTGTCAGTTCGTGGCAGATGCGTGTGCCATAGTGTTAATGAGCAGCATGAAACGACATGAAAGTGTCCTTTACTCACATCTCGTTTCATGAAGCACTGTATATGATTTTTAATTTGTGTGTATCTGTGGCTCATCATTCTAACACAGGGCTCACCAGGTGCCGCAGACTCCTACTGGCTGGCTAACAGATGAGCTGTCATAGCTGGCCACCCATGCCCATAATTACACTAGGGGCACTGCCAACAGAATCTGACGTGCAGGCACAACGCACGCACTTTTGCTACTTGCATTTCCTTCTTGATTCTGTCACAAACAATAATAGGGACGGGTTGCCCTAGCATGTCTGCTCCAGCTGGAGCCTGAACCCATGGGAGATTTGTGTCTATGTGTCCTGTGCTGCCTCGTTATCGAGGCACCGGCTGATGCAGGATCCTGAATGGTTGCATCCAGATGGACAACAGAAGACAGATATACATTATTAAGACTGGCAGAAGTGAGTTATTCACTCACTTCATTTCCTTATATTCAGGGCAGTAGTGAGCCAACACCAGCATAAACTGGATAGAAGGGAGCCTGAGGTCAGCACCCACCACTCCGACTGCATAACTTTCATATACTAAACACGCAAACACACAGGAAATACATATTGTGTTTGTTTTGTTGACAATGTATTCATCTCAGACATGACATACATGATATATGAGTGCTGTGTGTGTGTGTGATCATCACTGACAGTGCATGTTATTGTTAGAGACAGATTGAATAATTCCAGCGAATTATTTTTGAGCCAGAAATATCTCTCTATAAAACGCAGCCTTCAAGCTGCATCATCAAAGCCATAATCAGTAAGTGCTCATCTCCTTTGTTGTCAGAGGAGCTGGATTGGATAGAGGGTTCACTTTGAGGCAGGTGGACCATATCCAGGCCTTATTACTGATGTAATTACACACACCTGCGTCCCCCTCACCACTAGTACTCACAGACTGCAGCTTAAAAAAGCACAGAAAAACTCAGCTGCACTGTGACAAGCATCTATAGACAACTATGTAAACATTCCTAGATCCTTCATGTCCGCGACAGCACAGCTACTCAGTCCATGTTGTGCTGCTTAAAATCTGCTCATGTGACATCCCTCGTGTCCATTCCCTTTACCAGAGGTAGCGATTATGTTGCTGGCAGAGCTGACAGTTGAAGCCGGGCACTGGCAATGGCTGCTCGGGTGAAACTGTGAGCAGCTCCTCCATTTGACTTTGATTGACCCTGTCTGCTGAGAGAACTGGAGCTCCACCTGCAGCAAGCTGGTGAATTATCATTTCAAAGAAGTGGCCAGAAAAGGTTATCCCTTTGAACAAAACGCCTCCATCCATACATCAAAGGAGAGGCCTGACATTGGGCGTTGGGCAGGCATAGTTACAACCAAAGCCTGGAAGAAATCGCTGAGCTCAAATACTTGCTTTCCAAAGCTGGTCGACATTTGATGTCCAATCTAACACGATAAGGGCAATAGGATAGTCAATGGAGTCAGTTTAATAATGCAAAACAGATGACAGGGTCTGGTAAATGCTTATGTACAATTATGCAAGAGTGCTCAGCACAGTATGACTAAATAGAAGTGATAACATTCTGGTAAGCTGCCTGGTTATTTCATCTGTGTAAAACATGACCATGCTGCTTCTACTGCCATTTTCAGTGAAGATTACAAAACATTTTGACAGGAAAATGCTGTCTTGCTAGATTTGGAAAAATCCATAAGATAATATATCAGCAATTTGTATGTTAATTCAACAAATGCTCCATGTGCCTCACTTTTTTTACTGAACAAATAGTTTCTACTGTATTATTCAGGCCTCATTGCTGCATGGCACTGTAGACAAAAATTGGAGTACACCATGCTTGAGGCATCTAGCATTTTAGCTCACATTTTTGAAAATTGTTCTCTCAAACTGGAAAAGACAGCATTTGACTTTCACAGGCTTTGAGTCGTTCCTGCCAGCTCCCGCTGCCAGTAGCAGAAGCACCGTGCTATCTGATTTTATAAAGAAAAAGACACAATTTCAGCTGGAAAAACTTACAATCTACCCCTTGCATTTTATATTATTTCTATATTTTGTCTTTCTGAAAAGGAGGGTTTATGGATTTTAAATTCACCAGTAAATTCTGCCAATAAGAACACCAAACGGTGTGTGAAGATATTCTAAGGGAGCTGTTTTACTACAGCTAGAGTAAAGAGAAATGTCAGTAAACTCCCAGAGGAACAGGAACAGTAACTGCAACTAAATGTTTAGTAGTACATAACCAATGACAGAAATTTGAATCCTTCCCTACTGACAAGAGGATTTACTTTATGAGGAAGACATCAGAGGGAAATGCCAGTACCACTAGTACCACCAGAGGTTTGAGGTTCACAATACTACTGCATCTCTTTGACATGTGAGCAATGGTGTGATAGACTCTACTGACAAATTTGTCAATTAATATGGATGGTCAAATAATTATAATGATGGAATACTGCTGCTGAACAGTGCGAGTGTGGAGGAGAAGGATTGGGCCATTTTCTAATCATAAAGATGAGAGGTGGTGCAGCTGCAGATGAGGTCAGAGGGGAATGATGAAGGACGCACTAATATAAGTGCTGTATCTATGATCCATGGCTGCATTGGTAATGATGCGACCTCTGGACAGCCGCTAGCCTACAACCACCTCTGCTGATGAGACAGAGTATGTGTGTGTATGTGAAGGTGGAGAAAGGGTTCCTGCCACAACCTGTTTAAATGTACAAGAAATTAATACGATCCAAATGTATAAGGTTAGGGAACAACAAGCAATCCTCCACAAAAAAAGAAATTGCCCACAATTTGTAGAGAAATGTGAAAGTTTCTTTACAGTACATTTAAGACATTTTCTATTTTATCAAATAGATGCGCTGTACCTGAGATATGCTACAGCAGGCGTGCACCTACCTTTTAACTGCATGCAAAGGAACAAAAAGGTCATCATCTCTGTTTTATGGTATCATACTTTATCTCTGCACTTGTGAGGAATGTTAGCATGTCTCCCCATACTCGTGGTGTGCACATGTGTCCTTATGCACCTGCTGATAAAACATGATGGATGGTTCCACAGCACAACCAGTGGTCAAAAATGTCACAGAAAAATTACATCTACTGTAAATAGGAAACAATGTCCCAGAAACTAAACCTGGAAACTTAAAGTCTTTACTTATTATAAAATACAATTTATATTCAGTGTATGAATAGTAATTTTATTGCCTCACAGTGTTGGTTTGCTAACAGTGTTCCTGTGCATGAGTTAATACCACCCATCGAGCTTCTTTGAAGCAACAATCAGTCCTCAACACCCTTTCTATGCTCTCACTACCCATATTGACCACCAATAGGCAGTATTACATGTCGAACGGAAGGACTTCTGTGCAGATTCATCAGCTTGTGTGTTTTCCATTTTCCTGTTTCTACCTGGTCAATACCTCTTCAGAGAGCAGGAGTAAGAGAGACTGGTGTGTGCAACAGTATAGACATCCTTTAAGCTCAACCTGTTACACCCAGTTCATGCTGATGAAGTCATTACACGATGTGTGCTGTTTTTTTTTGACAAATTTAAACACTTCTCACAAATTTAGGTTTGTGTGTCTACAAGATGAGACTGTACAGACAAAAACACAAACTCAGTCAAATAAAATATTCTTATGCGCACTAAGGAAAATGAAATAATACAAATAGTTGAATTTGGAGTGGTTGAAGTATGTCTCTGTGTGCGTGTTTGGCACATCCAGCTCCTCCTTTCCGCCTGCATGTTTGCCCTGTCTCGAACCGACTGGTTCTGAGGCGGTTTCCTTGGAGGAAATATGTGATGTGATCCAGCCAGGTCCTCTCCAGTCTGAGCATTACACAAAAGCTGCCAGACAAATGGGAATCCAATCACAGCCTATATGTAAAGACCACAGGAACCATGGAGAAACCCAGGGGAGACACTGTTGACCTGCCATTTATCTAACAAATGTCCACAATCCGGAAGGACAACTGATGTGCTACAGCCGCTAGCGGGGAAGCCGTGCCTTCGTCCTGTGCATTCTTATTAACCATGCTCTCCAGCCTTGTAACACAGTCGATACCTGAATGTGTTGATAATGCATATGAGTAAAAAGGTGTGTGGGTTGAGCTATCTCTTGCCACAGGGAGATGCTAATAACTCAGTTCAAGTTCTTACCCACATGTAGTGTTTTGTTTTTCATGTGGAACTTAATATGCTGTAAAGGCAGGAGAAGCCTCATTAGAAAGTATTGCTTCACATACATTTCTCTAAGCAAAAGCTACTACTCCTTTGTTACTTCATACCAAAGCCCATACACGATGCCAACACGATGTTCAAGCAAAAATAATAATACTTCTTCCTGCTCATAGAGCGTCTGCATTAAAGCTGGCACTGAGCCCTCGAAGAAAAGGTTCATTAAAGTCTCTTTTTTGCTTTCAAATCCAAACAGTGACTCAACATTGAATCAGCTGAGTAGTACTCATTATTTTCTCTCAAGTTTAGAGATGGAGTTATTTTTTCCCCCCCGTCTACCATTTGCTACCCATATAGACAATCACAAACAAAATCTAAATCCTCTCATTATCTAGAAGGGTCTTAGGTGTCTTACAGGGTTGTAAAAAGGATAAAGATAGACGCTATTCACTAAACACGTGTTACAACAAAGATTACCCTTCTCACATTAAAATGCCACAATAGCCATTGTGAGGTTGTGGCAGATTTACACACTGGTCAGCAGAGCACAGGACGAGTGTAATGGCAGGAAGAAAAAAAAAAACTGAAAAACTGATCCTGAGAGTGATACCATATGGCTGTGTGGGCGACATCAAACAGGGAAGCAGGCCTCAAAGCAGAGGTGCTGTTTGACATAACTTACAAAGTGGAATGAAGATCTGATCTGGACTGTGTCAGATGCACCAAGCTAATTTACAACCTCTCATTCAGTGTGAATTGTAGAGACTGTCAGGACTATTTATTCACAGTGACGGAATGGCAGACGGTCAGCGCATTAGGATTCCCATGGAAGTAAAAAAAAAAAAAAAATGGTTGAACATTTTAAGACGTATTAATGCTAATAGAAAACACAGCAGAGTATTTGCTAGAAACTAATGGTTGTTACAGTGCCACTAGTCAGTTAGAAATTAAACCAGAAAAATGTCACCAATCAAAATGATGAATGAAAATGAATCAAAACAGATGCTGACGGTGTAACTGAGTTATAAATAAAATACAGTTCTCAGAAAGAGTCTTTGAAAACAACAATTAAGGTAAAATTGTCTGGTTTTGGTTTTCCCTGCTTTGCTCTAACTGGTAGCAGCTGACTGATAGGAGGTGCCCGAAGGTGTTTGCTGTAGAGATTGGAGGCTGATTAGATATTGTACATATAAGTGGCTCACGAGGTTTATAGCAAGTTAATCAACTAAAGGAGAATTAAACCATGGAGATTTGTGTAAATGAGCATCGTCCACTGTAGTTTTTATGACAAACAGCTGTGTAATATGAGATCTATCACTCAAAACTCAGTTACAGGCTGTTATGTTATCATGACACAATGGTTACCATTACAGCTGACCCTAACACGCACATCTCACATCTGGATATCTCTAGTCCATTTATAGCAAATCTGAAATAAAAATTCCATCCCAGCATACACACCGAAATCTGATATCTTTCCATTTACATAATGTAGATAGCTGAAGGCAGATTTCTTTTGCTAATATTTATTCCTCATGTCCTTTTGCTTCTTCCCTATCTGTGTGTATCCCTGGCTATAACAACATTACTGACTACAATATCAGCCTCCTGTGTAATTTACACGTGAAAGCTTAATTGGGTTTACTTATGGTGGTGTTAAATTAGATTGTTGTCAGTGTAACCAAATGTGTCACTGTAGATCAACCTTCTCATAGGATTTTTGCTTCTTCTACCAGAATATTATCTGATTACCCCACAAGTTCTATAAGGATCAAAAATCATCTCAGGTATGTCAAATTATGCAATCATGTTCTAATAACTATAGTCTTTGACCACATAACCTTTTTTTTGTTTGAACAGAGTTTATTAAAAAAAGCTTTTATGTATGCAGTTCCCTATACATTTTGTAAAATGTCACGGCTTCTGCCAGGTCTTTGAATTGCTGCTGTTTTCACCTTAGTTTTTGTATATTTTATGTAGTTTTTATTTCATTTTATTGATTTTCTTTTATTATTTACTTAGTATTGACTATAGATGTGTAGATATTACTTGCTTGAAACGTCCTAGTGCTGCCCCTATTAGCCAGGACACTTTAAAAAAAGATAATTAATTAAAATATCAAAGAATTATTTAAATCAGATTTAAGGTTTCTAGTAGGAAGAAGAGTTTTAATTAGCCAAACCTTGCTCTGAGTGGTGTCAAACTGAATTCCTAAATAAAAAAATTTAAAAAAGGCAGCTAATAGAAACAACACACGTCACACTGTATGACCTTGGGTTTTAAAGAATTTAAGTTGAACATAAGGAAAATCTATCATCAAGTCTTTGAGAAGAAGTCAAATGGAGGAAAGATTTTGTCATCATGTTCACTTATGCAATTATAGGAGTGCAGTGAGGAGGTAATTCTCTCCAGTCTACCTCATTTACATATTTTTCTCAGAGACATTGTAATATATCTATATTAGTGTCATTGTCCTTATGCATTTCTTCTGTGCTTCACTTGAGGATGGAGCCACGTGCAACTTACCTACAGCTAAACCCACTTGAAGACAGAGTGATCCATATATGGGCCTTCTCGGCCACAGACACAAGTCATTCAGACTGATCAGAGAACTCATAAGTGTCGCTTGTTCCTAAAATAGGCAGCGCCGCTCTTTTCAAACACCAATCCACAACAAAAAAAGCATTCAAACGATCCCCCCTGAGTAACAATAAAATTGTTAAAGTGGATCTAATTAGCATGGTGAGTGGAAGAAAGCCCTGTGCTCAGCTCTTGAATATGAATCAAACTGTTTCACTTGTTGGCAGATCAAATAAAAACCTCAAAAATATTTTGAATATCCAATGACGTGTTGACTGTAGTGAAAAAACTGTGGGCTAATATGAAGTAAACAAGGACCTGATGTAAGCAGCTACAGATATGTATGAGAGATAGTGAATAGTATTAGTCAGTATTATTAAGCAGCATCATTTGTGTAATGTTGGGATTTTCAGTGGGTCTTGCTAAAGAGACATGAATAAGTCTATGTAAATATGTAATAAATCTAAAACAATCTACAAAAGCAGGGAAAAAGCCATATAGCAGAAAATGCTTTATTTCTATGCAGCAACCACATTAGCTTAAAGTGCTGGGGTTGTCTGTGTCATGCAGGGTGGACAGCCATAGTAGTATTTCCCTGCCTCTGAACTCTCCACTGGCTTTCTACAACTATCTTAAGGAAGTCTCCAATCAATATGGTATCTGTTGCGGTCTAGCTGTTGCTTAGAAAATCAATGACCTCCACATTTCTAGCACTGTTTCTCCACTCCTCCGTCTTTTGTAGCCTTCCTTAAACCTGATGGGAACGAAAGCAAGAGCTAGTTAGACCTCAGTGACTATACACAAGAGATAGGTGACACTTTATTAATGCAACAACTGTGTAACATAGGGCACAGGATGCTGCTGTAATTAATAATGCTAATCCAACATCGCTTTATATGTGCACTTAGAGAAAGACAAACAAGGATAAGTAGGAGAAGGAAACTGCAGAAAAAGGTATGATGAACGAGCAGGCTTAATAAGTGACTAATACCTGGGGATAAGAGAGAGTATTTCCCCCCTGTTGTTAATACTTTAATAAACAAGGACATCCACTATTTCCAAAGTAATATATACAGTCTAAGTACTAATTAATGTTCCTGATAAATACGGACCGTTAAAGATGTGTCAAGGGACTAATTAGATGAGTGGAAGAGGAGGTGCTAGGCATGCAGTCACATTACAGGGCACTGTGGAGTAAAGCGGGAGAGCACCCATTTTGTCATGTACTGTAGCAGAGACCCAGTCAGGTCGGTCTCATGGAAATTGTCTTTGCTCTGTTGAGAGGGCTAATATAATACCTTGAGATTCATAAGTAACAACCAGTGGATAAACCAGTGTAAAATGGTGAAATGTGATTTGTCTTTTTATGGCAAGTGTCCACTTAAAACAAGACCCGAGCTGAGAAGAGGAACAGATACGCAGCCTTGGAGGGAGCGAAGGAAACTATCAGAGTCGAGTGGTGAGACACATGATCCCACAGCAAGCCTCTCTTAACCACACCCCTAACCAGGTCCAGGTGGACACTCGTTCTGTCTTCAGTTCCTGATCCTCAGAAGTGGGTCAGCTACCACCGAAGAGGAAGACATTTCTCAAAGAGACACAGAATATAACGCAAGTGACAAATATGCTGTTATGTTTGAAAGCTCTGCCAAGGGGGATTAAAATAAACCTTAAAAGTCTTAATACATTCCATAAAGCCATCTATCCAGGATGGAAGAAACATGGAGGAATGAAGGCCACACTGACCCTGTGACCTCTTGGAAGCGCACTCCTATATTACCATTCTGCATGCCTGTGCTTTGACCTTTTCAAACCCTCTTTAAAGGTTGCATGTTCCAGTGTCTGTGGGCTTCAGAGACTCTGCAGGAGCAGCCGGCTGAGTGAGCGCACCTCGTCTCTACACACGGTGACCTACAAAGCTATTGTATTAAAAGAACAGTATTTATCACTGGTCTCTACACCACTCTGTTCTACCTGCTGCATGGAAAACATACAGTAACCCGAAAACTCAAACTCAAGTGCTCCTCCGCTCAGCTCTTTTAAGGCTTTTTAGGTGGGATTGGCTAGAGTGATGTCTGAAATGGAAGCTCACCGTTTGGCTGCTTTGAGAGGTTAAAATGTTATTCAGGGGCCATTGAAAGTTTAACCAGTCTGTGACATCTCTGTGCTGGGCCAGTTGAAACACAGAACTGAGTACAGGCCCAGACAGGTTCACTGATTACAATGGAGCCATGTCTGATTTTATTAGATTTGTATTAAGTTTTATTTTATTTTCTCTAAAATGCATCTACATAAATGTAGATTCTCAAACTGAGACCTATTCTCAATTGTATTACAGCTAAAGCTGCAAAGATAGCAAGTAAACAGGGTCCAGTAAAGGTTTTAAAGCAGAGGCATCAATGAACTGTTAACCATAATATTCTTACAAGTGTAGCAGTTTTTGTAAGAGGCATCTCTCAAGCGCAATATCCTGTAGAGCTCTGAACAAATATGGCTTACTGCCATCGAGGCCTCAGTGACCACCTTCTACAAACCACATGTCCAGAAAAGTTTTCATATAAATGCAATAAAAAATAAAATGTGTTACTTGTAATTTAGCTTGAACCATTAAATTACAAAAGTATTCTCAGTGTTGTCAGTGACTAACTTAATTATATTTTGTAAATACAGTATAAGAGTTTGATCCATCTTTACATGCAAAGACTGAACATTTTATTGTGTTCATTTTACAAGCCCAGTCAAAAAAGCCCTCGTTACTAATGAATTAATTTAATTTAGAACCGTCCAGAACAGTGTTAACTGAATATTTTATAAACTTCAGTCTTACTTTGCCTCTCTCTCCCCCTGAGTGTGTTGCAGGCATCAAACTCTATTGCTCTTTACAGAACACAAATACAAAGTTGGTCAGTGAAAACAGTGAAAATATTTTCTTTTTATTGCTGTTGGACAATTTACAAAAAGTCACAACTTTTCTGGAACTTATATTAATAGTAAATTAATTAAATTAACTATTTAGGTATATACAGCTTCTTTTAAAATGAGTAATCATTTTTGTTTCCATGCTATTACTGACCACAGAAAAGATCATACTGCATCAAGTAGCTCAGATGTAAGGAAAAAATTAAACTCCAAAAGAATTAGCTAAAAATACCGGAAAAGTACTGCATCACTACAATAATAAAAACAAGAATAAAGAATCCCAAGGCAGGAGTCACAAGTTCCCCGTAATTCCACCAATAATCTAATTAAAATATTTAATGGAACCACGGCACACTAATGAGAAGACTATGACACATTTGTACTCTAAACACTAAACACTTGCTTTATCTTCGTGCGCTGGGAAAATAGAATTATTTCCACAAATGCGACTCCAGCCTGATATCATTTCTCTCCTGGAATGCTTTTGTTTTGCCTGCCCTGTCTCATCTCCACATCTCCACTCCAATCTTATTATTAATTATTCCAGGATGAGAACACATTATAATTTATTTTAATGATTAAAAATAGAGGTTTCTAAAAGACTTAAATAGGTTAAATAAACACTGGAGTTCAAACAGGCCTAAAATGACAGCAGCACAGCTCTTTATCAGATATTTATAGCTTAGTGTAACAGGAGTGTGCTGTGGTATGTGACTCTCCACAGGGATGTGGCTCTGTCGTGACACACAATGTAGTATTTGTGGCCGACTGTCTTTGCGACCCATACATACAAAGGTACATGTTGACAATAGTGTACACAGTAGTAACATGCTGTCCTGTGTGCTGTGACTAAATCTTTAATTCATGTGCTGTGTCTACTTCATGCACCAGCCATGTTTTGTCTGGTGGGATTGGAGGGAGAATATGGAGTTGTAAGATGTTGGGTGGGGCTATAGGTGAATTAATAAAAATAAAGGCAGATGGCAGGATGTGATAATTTCAAATAGAGACTTCACATCATGCTTTACGGTGACTACAGGACATCAGCACCAACACACAGTTTTACTGTTGCAGTCCATGCTGTGCACACAGGAAGAGGGTGGGTCACTCTTTTATCACGCAGACATACTGAAAAAGCAGCTGAGAAAAGATCACAGCAGCACGGGGGAAACACAGACCCTGAGGTATATCTCTCCTGCTTTCACTTACCCAGATAAGATGCCGAGCTTGACAGCACTTTCATTTCTGCTTATTTCATTTGATTGAGCTTTAATGGGTTTTTGTGGATAACATCCCTTTGTTTTTCACTGTAGTTTTTCTAATTAAGATTCAGCATGACATGTTGAATTTCTCTCTTGGTTTGTAGCACCAGTCTACCGCAAAATGAAACTGAGCTTTTGTGAACAGGATGGCACCCACCAGGAAGGAATTTAATTTCTCATTGATCTTTAAAACTATAAACACAATGTCTCACTTCTCGTGCAGCACCTCTCTGTGCTGTTCAGCAGAGGTTCAAAAACGCTTGTTTTCTTTAGAATATTTAATATTTGAAGTAAAACACCTATAAAATACACAAAGTTCACAAAGAAATAGGAGGGGTGGTAAAACTTAGAGGAAATGGGTGAAGGTAACCTCGACTGTTTTATATAGACACAGTAGGGAGTTCAATGTGTAATCTAAACACTGGTGAGAGACAAACATGTCCATATGTCATTAATGAAAAAGTGATGAAGCAAATTGATGAAGTGATGAAGCAAATTGTCACTACCTCAAATGATAAGATTTATTTCAACATTTATTTATTTTTTCTTATTGAAATCCTTCCTCAGTGGTGTGCTATAATTGGCACAGTTTAGCACCCATATGAATATAAATGAACAAAACTACCACTGCAATATACCATATCTTAAATCAGCAGGCACATCTATCTTTTAGCCCAATTAAATTTGACATTATGTATGAGGCAGTTTTGAGCAGTCACTGGTATGTGTTTATGAATATGTATTTTTTACAGTGTCAATTAAGCATTGGATAAACGTCCATGATATGCTTTTCACGAGCTTAAGTGTAGTCAAACTAATTCTAATTAGCTGCTTTGTATGAGTGGCTCAGATTACGTGTAAAGCTCTGTGGAGGTCCCATCGGCATAAGGCTATGAGCCCATATGTGAGACTGTGTGTGTTTTGTAGGAATAATAAATAGTCTCACATGTTTTACACTTCAAAGTTGTTCAGCCTTGGTGCTTTGTGGATTCACTTGCCAACATTCCTGACAAAAAAAAAAATCGCACATCTGTAAGGCATTTCCAAAGTCGATGGTTGATGTGCTTTAGACAGTGTCATTAAAACATCCCAGGTTATGGCCTGTTATAAAAATGCCCAGCTATCCAGGTGTCAGGAGACATTTACTGGACTCCCAGAGGCTTTATGAGGAAAAAGAGGATTTGGAAGTTTTATGAAAAGACAAGAAAACGTGCATGAAAACCTCTCCACCTAAAACTGCAGGAAAGCTTCCAGAATGAGGATTAAGGTTCAGCTTCCATCTGTGTGACGGACAGACGAGTACTTAGCAGACAATTATAATCCGTTAAAAGCTAATAAAAGCACCATCGCGCTGTTTCAGCATGAGGTGAACCACGCAGACACTGATGCTGACTCTTTCCTTCTGATTGGGTGAACGCTGATTAGACATCCTATCTACAGCCCCAGTCCCAACAACAGGCTTAAAGGGCCAGAGGTCAGAACTAGGATCACATCAATCACACGTCCAAAGTGAACCCTAAATAAGTTAATTTGGTTACTAATTTATCTGGGATGGGCTTCTGCCTCATATCAGTTTATGTGCCTTATGAATGTAACAAGTCTTTATTGCTTTATTGAAGAGAGAGTAACTCCCATGAGCCTGCTTCAACGACTCGCTGCAGTAGGCATGAGATGAAAATGGTACTATTTTTTGATGTTTCTCTACAGTCTGAGAAAGAAAATACTAATAAGTCAAGCTTCAAGCTATCCTTTAATATGAAGAGCACTGAGAAATAAAACTCTAACTGTTAGTGCCAGTCTGAATTTGGATGTGATACTGCAGGACAACCTGAGGTTCCACCACTTTCATCTGCTTGGACACAAGTACTTCAGGGAACTCATTAGGCAGGAGTATTTTAAAAGAGAAGCATCCCTGCTATGCAAGCAGGGAAACATCTGTGTCCATCACCAGCCATGCCCTACCCACCAACCCAGGTTACTGGGTTAATTGGTAGTGTAATGATGTAATGAAGTGATTTAATATACAGCTAGTGCTGTGGTTTGTATAGTAAGAGATGTAATTTAAATTTCTGATTTAAATGAGACAATCGAATGAATGCAAACAAATACAAATAATTTATATTAGAAAATGTATGTGCTTTAGATCAAGGTATGTGGCTCTAAAGGTTTTAGCACAGACATATTGAGGATGCATTGAGAACAACACTGCAACACATCCATAATCATGAACAACGCTGAAAGCTAAAGGGAAATGAGACATGTTATCGCTATTCTCCAGTGAGGGAAGTAGAAAGAGGGCTACAATAAGTCAAAGGTTCAAGATCCATTTACAATGTAACCAATGCAAAGTTTGTTTCCTTATCAGCTTTCATCTGAACCTATATAAACCTATCACAAATGTTATAACTTAATCTCTCCTGGCTATACATATGAGACCAGAGGATGGAAATATTTATTCTCTTGTTAGCAGTGGAATAATAGGTCATACCCTTGAGCCAGTGGGCTTTCAGTTGGAATACAAAGACACATATTTAGAGATGAATCAATACTGATAACATGAGCTGGATGCTGTGAATCAGCCTGGGTTCAAGGTTTGTGACCTGTCACATACAGACAGACAGACACAAACAAGTTCCTCCAAAGAATAAAGGGAGATTAAGCCTATTTCTCAACATATAACTGAAATGTTTAAGTTGTCCTTCAGATTCCTTCCTGTAAGCCATGAATCACGAACCAGCAGTTCCCTGAGAGATGGCAACAAGCACCATCTGAGAAGGGAAATGTGGGGAAACCTGATGTAAATAAATGCAGCTAGCAGCTCATGTGGTTTTGTTCACTCTGCTCAGCTCACGAGGCGTCTGCTGAGAGATACAGTATGGATTTCTATCAAAGTAACCTTAGTTTTTTTTAAGTCTGTCTGAAAGTTAACCTCTTCAAAAGTGCATCCACCATCACCATCTGAAAAACATTTAAACAAGTGATCGCTATATGAACTCTCACAAGGGCTTCTCAACAAAATGAAGTGACTGAAATGGGGAAGTGTTGCTGTGTAAGACATGAATAGTTACAACCTCTGTGTGTACAACCTCTGAATGCAGCAGTTAATCCTGTGTAATGGGTCACACCAAATCTGCCAATCACGACTGCTTCAAGAGTGTGACTGACATCTATGACATCGCCATGAATCTGCCGTCACTATTACTGAGGAGTGAAAAATAGGGCTGCTGCAATAGAAAAGAACTAACGTCTTTCTTCATGGAAGCTGAATGCGTGGTCCCTCCAGGTTTAAACAACCGTTCCAATTTAAAAATAACAAACACAGACACACAGCCTACCGGGAGCCAAAGCTTTTACTGTAAACTGTAAAAGCCATAGCAGGAGTATCACACAGCTGATAGATACTCCCAAATAAGATGTGAGATGTGGGTTCTCTTGTGTGTTACCTCGTAACCTTTCAATTATATATCCTAATAATGTTTTGACTTTTATTGTCAGATATGATGTTGATAAATGTCACGTAAACTGTATAGAACATAATGGTCGCAGTAGACAGGCTCAGCTGAAACAACAGAACGTCCTGAGAAGATGAGAGGGAGCCAGGCTCAAGTTAAAAACAAGTGCTGCTACTATATGTGCGTTCTTCTTACAATCCACAGTTTTAAATCCATATTTTTTAAACAACACATCACAGTTTCTCTGAAGATAAATTATGCATAGGGCAAATGTTATGTAGTTCACATGTTTGACTCATTCAGTGCCTCTTTTTCCCCCCCAGTAAAAGATTCCAGTGTGGGATAGTCAATTGTGGAGATGAACTCTAATGAGTAAGACACACTTATATCCAGACTGTTCCATCCACTTTATGCTTTTGAAATTACATTAACCTTTTTAGACATGATTTTCAGAGGATTTTGAAGGCGGCTAAGTATTGCATCACTAATTGACTGCTTAGTAGAGGAAATGTGGTGGAAAATGACAAGATTATTAGATACAGAGTGAGAACGTAATGGAGTGCCAAAGAAAGGGCTCGCTGATAACACCTTCAGAAATGCCAACAAATAACAGGAACACTGCGCTGGGAAGCATTCTGTACGAGGGGTAAAAACAAACTTCATTGACATATGTTCACACACATTCAGACAAGGGCAAAGTCATAAATGCACACCAGCACAAGGTAAGTCACGTTCTGCATGAGAATGTGAACTAAGATGACTATCTCAGACGTTCAGCTAAGTACACACTGACACAGGCCGTTTATGTTGCCCCTACCACGGACATGTTAAATTCAATAAAAGCTTGATACTGTTTTAATAAGAGGAAAGGCTTGAGGCTTAAATAACTTTGTTTTTCTTCCACAGAGCCCCACATATCATGTTTCTCAATTCTAAGCTTTTTCTAAAATCCCCCATCCCCTGCAGGAATACTTGTACGTTTCAGTCAGTGTTCAGTAAGCTACACGGGTTCACTCCTATAACTCTTACCACATGTGCGCTGATTGGGCCATACTGCACACCAGATAAAACACTGCCATGCTTATCTCTCCTATTCAATTCTCCCAATTATTACTAAGTATAAGACCAGCCCCAAAAGTATTATAGACATGCTGTATGACAGACTTGACACAACATACTCTCAGGACTTTAAAGCAAAATCTAAATCAATTTAGGTGAAGTATTATGGGCTGGGGAAGTTACTGATATACACAAAGCATAAGAAAGTATCGCAGTCAGTGATGAAGGAGAGATTTTTTCATCTTCTGACACAAGCATGGATGTCTGCTGCTCCATATGACTGCAGTCATCCTGACAGAGAGATCTAAACACTGCATATGAATTCTTTATAAAGAAATTTATTCCTTTTGTCTCTGGGATGTGGTTGTGCTAGATCAATTTCTATACCTTTCTATACTTTACTATTCACTATAAATAAGTTATAATCTGAGTAAAACTTAGAGGTCAGGCTCTGGCTGGAAGACTCTTGCTGAATTAATTTTCATTAAATTCAGCAATATTTCCCCTCATATAATATTACTGAAGCAAGCCAAATGTTACACATAAAATAACGAGGAATGGATGTAATTGCATTTGCTCACAGTTCCACACTTATTGTTTTATGTGGTACACTACACAAAAACAAAGGGGCAATGCTAATTACACAGTACAAACAGTGCTGCTAGTGTAGATTGGCTTGAACATATAAAGATGCACTAATTCTGAAATGGGCCATGAAATACACAGGACTATAGATTACTGCTGGTCACAGAGAGGAGCTAATCAGCTTGTCAAATGAATGATGAGGAGAGCTGAAGAGAGGACTCCCCCTCACTCTCACCATTATCTGGACACATGAAGAGAGGCTACCTGGTGTGAACACACAGACCTCATGCCTGTACAGTGGGCAGTGGCTCATGCTGGGCGTCCCGCGCTCATCAGATAATTGGTAGAGCACTGCCTCATAAAGCAGTATGCCAAGGGGACGGCATGCAGAGAAACACATACAACTTCAGCAGATGGTTTATCTGATGAACAAACAGCATGCGAACAGTGACAGAGGGGTAGAAATAATCAGGAACATACTCAAAATATAAGAGCGAGTCAGAGAGAGGAAGAACAGTCGTGTGTTTGTGTGCATCTGTGCGTCTGCACACATCCTGACTGACATACAGTACAACAAAAACGGAAAAGATCTAACATGGAGTGACAGCAGATTCATTCATTATCACACAACATTGGTCCAACAATCCCAGGTGTCAGAAAATCAAAAGGCAGTCGAGCAGCCATGCAGGGAAGAAAAAAATCAAATATGTCACAGTAATAACAAAACACCATAGATTGAGCTTTTGACGACACAATAAACAAGCACGCTGAACAGAACAGATACTGCAGCTGTAGTAAAAAAGGTATCATTACAGCCCTTCATTTGCTTTATTCCACTGGATGGGTCCGAAGAAACAAGCAAACTAGCTGAAACAATGTGACAGGGTTAATGACTGCTTCTCTCCTCTAAACACCGGCTGTGGAGTAGCTGGTCCACAGGGACCCCAGGTGACAGTTAGACTTTCTGTCATATCCGCCCAGTCACACTCCATTTCTTCACCCCACTTCACCACAATGCCATGACGCTTCCTCACCTTACACCGGCACTCAACCACAACGCCCCGGCTCCTCAGCCGCAGGCCTCATGAGATCTCAGCATGTTTTAATCAAAAACCTTTTGATTATTTACAGGCGTTTGTTAAAATATCAAGCACAACTTTTTTGATTTGTTTAATCCTAATTATTTGGCAGACTGATGAGGCTTGACACAATGCATGACAACACAAAGGAACACAGAGGAGATTTCTTAGGTGCTTTACAATAAAACAGAAAAAATAATGCAGGAGATCAAGAGTGAGTAAAGCAGCAACTGAATAAAATCCCATCTGGATGAAACAACAGTAAAGTAATAAAAACTTCACTGAAAATCGGTTTTTAAAAAAATTGTTTTAAAAGAGATTTAAAACAAACAAGCTTGCAGCTCAGATCTGTTCATTCTGACAGAAATGATCTAATCTTTGAGAGGAACAATGAACCAAGACAACTTGCTTTAAGAATGCACATATAAAAGATGAGCCAGCTTTGATGTATTATATTGACTATCTACATATGTGCATTTACCATATTTACCATACTGGAATGTGCACTTTCATAATTCAGAACTTAAATTACGCATATTCACATTTATTTATTTTTGAAAATGTTTTCATAATTCATACTTCTGACTCAAATTATTAATTATTATTATTAATATTTAATTATTACATTAGCCTTTAAGCTCATCCCTTTGACCCTCACATTTCACTACACATATTGGAAATCTTGCATCTTGTACGTATATTATTTGACATTCTTGATGATTTCAGTACAGTAGCCTACAGCCATTTGTTTAAGTGGTCGACATGTTTATCTTTTAGAAATGTATTGGACACTTACTGTACCTCCAGGAATAGCTAAAAAATAATTGTGGATTTTGTTCAAATTCAAATTGATCTTACCATAGTTAAAACACAAGTAATTTGTTGCAGTAAATTGTAAATGCTTTAAATTCTTATTTTGAAGTAAAACTATTAAAATGCAACAATGTTTATGACTATAAAATCAGGATGAGACTCAGAAAGCCAAAGGCTTGTTTAACGTTGTATGTTCATGTGTGTGTATATTGTTCAGTGATGTTTTATGTAAGTATATGGCCATAAGTGGGTTAGTGTGTGAATCAAGTCTATGTGTGGGTGTTTGGCCACACTTTGGAACCACTGCTGATTTAGTACAAAAGCCATCTGTGCTGGTCTCTGTGTTTCCATGACCTTCACGGAGATGTGACTATGACAGTGAGCAATTCCCTCTCTGTAGGATGGCTTTGTTTTTATGTGTTCGGATATCTGTGCAATTGCGTGTGCATATATATAAGACAACGATCAAAAGACTCTCGTGAAGCTCTGACTTGATGTGTAGATTGTTTGATTTTCTATTTGTCTACTGACTGTGATTTTTTACTCCACTTTGTACAAGAGGTCAACTACAATAACCACCACAAATAAAATGATTACATCAAGAACATTGCTGTTGAACTGAGCATAGCCAAAAAAGGCTCTTTGGAGTGAGGTAGTGAGGTAGTGCCTCTTCACAGTGAGGGTGACCACCTGAATTACTCCTTTTTGCCCTGGTCACAGCACTGTCAATACAGCTTCCACTATTCAGGAACACATCAACATCCAAGGACAGTCTACAGGCCTCGCTGGTCCGCCTGAATAAAATCCAAACAAATAACCTTCCCTGCTGTCACAGATTTACAACCCTCTGACAGGACTGCCCGCCAGAGGACGACAACAACACGGCACAAATGGGATGAATCATCCTTATCTTTTCCTTCTCACCTTTGAATCAGTGAAGTGGGGATGAAAGCATTGTGATTTCACAGAGCTAAAGCAAGACGAGATCAGCTTGATGTTTCTGAATTTTCTTTACAAATTCATATTGAACATCTGCTGTTGGTGGTGAGATGTTACTGATCTGTGTAGCACTGCAGGATAAATATGAGACATTAGTAGGCAGAGTGACTCTTGCAGATGTGACCACGTTGCCCCACTTTCTACCACATGCTCCACAGAGCCTGTCCTGCCTGAGGAGCCCCTCCATGTTCTCACTTTCCCTTTGAGAGTGAGGCCAGTGCCAGCCACTAGCAAGGGTTGTCCAGCGGAGAGTGGACAGACTGGTCCCCAGATGGGCTGCTGCTGCTGCGGCTGCTGCTGCTGCTGCTGAGGGGACTGTCATCACTGCCATGTCGCCCTGGGCACCACAGCAGGAAAGAGTTGCTGGTGCCTTGATCGCTGTGGTAAAAGCTTATCTGTAACTGTGCTGAGGCCAGGGAAGCTACTCATGCTTAACTGCTAACATTGAAGCAGGCCAGAGAACATTGGGTTTGATGCGTATGTTGGACAGTGAATAGAAGAATCACTCAGCTTCTTACAGCACACAACTTTAAACAGGTGCCCACTGCATGGCTTTGTTTATTCACTGAGTTAGTGTAAAGTATTTACTGGCATATAGTGCAGTAATCCGTTATGACAGCACAAAAGCATTATGAATATTTTCACATTATTCCAACAAAACCCCTGCAATCTTTCCTGGTGCAGCATTCTATTAGGACTGAGAAGCAGATAAATGGACAACACTTAACAACATCCACACATCTTTTCTCTGTGTGCTTGCTAGAATATTAGGTTTGAAGTGGAGACACTGTTTGCTTGTAAATGTCTTGTAGGGGTGGAGGGTTGGAGAATTACTGCTCTGGGCCAGCTCAGATGATACTGAAATACTGTTAGTGTTACATAACAGTTGCCAGTTAAAAGCTTATTCACTTTATTGTTTCTAATACTTCTGTGCTTTATGTAACTGCAACAAACTCTAAAGAACAGCCATATGATAGTTAAACTAGATCTGTTTTGTAGTGTATTTCAACTTAGCAGGGGAGAGCACAAAGGGCAATCACATTTACATTTGTGAAATACTGTTTCTAGGGATCCTTTACCCTTTTCTCCAGAAGTACAACTTTCTCTTGGAAAGGCACCAAAATCAAAAGACCTGTGAAGAAACTAAAATTCTTTAGATGTTTCTTCCTATTACATTTTCTGCTTAAGGTTAGTTCACCATTTTTACATTTTACCATGATCATTGGAGCTAGAAAAAAGCATCTTAATGCATTGTGGTTGGAAGAAAAATTGTGTTCTTCTAAAATGTCATCAAAAACTATTTTAGTGGATCTTTCTGTTGTTACGATTTCCTGCATGATGGAGGAAAAACAACTGCATCATGTCAGCTACAGCAGATAAGAGCCATCTACACTATATCAGACGTTCTGTAGCGATACAGTAAAGGGCGGCACTGAAAGATGTCGTCTGTCACTCTATCTTTGATATTGCTGTGATTAAGCAGTTTCTGTGGCTGTGTGGATACAGTTATCAGCACTAATGCTGGAAGCTGACTGAAGAGACTCTGCAGCTCAGGGACAAATGTACTGGCTGATGGAGTGGCTCAGCTTCCCAAGGCAGTGGAACTGACATTACATTAACACTCTGTGTCAGAGCGCATTGAGTGGCAGTGAGGGAAACAACAACAGCGCAAAATTAATCGCTTTGGTCAAGTCACACTGAGCGAAAGGCAAACTTTGGGAATAAAATGACATTCACGGTTAAAAGGGAAAAAAGCGTTTACTGTGATGAAGGCAGGAGATTTTAAATCACATTTGTCACTCTTGACATTCAACTCAGTGACTGACTTTTGCATTCCATTTTGCCCAATTTACCCATTAAATGAGGTGAAGGTGAAATGAAAACCAGGCTGGCTTTTGGTGAAAGCATTTCTATAAAATGACATCATTGTGAAGATGTGTCAGAAAAAGAGAAGCTGACCTCATACACACCATGTCTGGCAGGGAAACATGACTTGCAATTCAACTGTGCTATCCAACTGTATAGATGTGCAAATGGGCAGCACTACTGTACTTAGCATAGTTTCAGCTTGCTGTCTAGGTGTGTTCTACACACAGGGTATACCATCATCATTGTACCATTGTACTCTGTGCTGCAGACAGTACAAGTAACAGCAAAGGACAAGAGAAGAGCAGGCCTGCAGATCATGCTGTCATGGTGGCTATCCTCTCTTTATCTCAGTCTCACCTGTGTCCTGGACAGTTTAATCCATCCAGCTCCTTGTGGCTTCCCAGAGTGACATTCGATTAGTGGCCCAATTAGAAACAGCATTGCTTTAAGGTGTCTTTTTCTCCTTGTGTCAGGTTAAGAGAACAAGATGTAGGCTGAGGAAGTTCAAGGCTAGTGAAAAAGCAATAGCTAACTAAGATATCAGAGACAGGTTTTTTCAGTGAAGTCATTCTACGATGTGTGTAGTGTTTTTTTAACGTTGGGTCCAGAACAGGGGACATCATGGGATGCATTTTCACACCCAGGTCTAATTCAAACAAATCTGTGTAAATGAGTCATTACCAGCTGTTGTTAAGTCTTTGGAGAATCTATACATCGATGCTTCCATTAAAACACAGAGGGGGAAAAGCTGATGTCATCCTACTGATAAAAGATGTTTGCCTTAACCTATTTCCTCTGATAGCTGTATAGATTTTTTTTCAAAGAGGGGTAAATGCTTATGTTTGCTGGAGCTTTGCTTTTTAACTATGGACTTAATGAGGCAACAGTAGCATCCAATCACTTTAATTTGCACTAATTGATTTCTAGCCATTTTAATTATGATCAGTATTTGTGAACTGCTTGTAAACACATAGTGAACGAAGAATCAATCTAACATCTCTTACATATGCGTACGCCTCCTGATTGGTTCAGTTTCCCACCAAATTTGCAGCAATGCGCTTTGGCATATGTTCCTACTAATGCCAAGCATGTGAACAGGTGGAGCCTAAGATGGTGTGAAGGGCTATATATGCAGCAAGTTGGGGCAGCACCTTCTGTCACAATCTTGGGACTGATTCAGGTCTGATCAGCCCCCTGGACACCGATGTCTGTGTCATGTTGACAAGTGGTTGAGATTAGTTAATCGCGCAGCTTTCACCAACAGCATGAGCTCCACTGGTTCTTTCTTCTGTCACTGCTTTGTCTACTGCTTTGAGGTGAAAAAGAGCTGCACAGTGAGGGCTGTTAATGGTATGCTAATGCAGTGATTCAGTCAGTCAGCCAAAGCAGTGCCTTTCCCTTGTTTTTTTTTCCTTTGGAAGAAAGATTTAATTGCTCAGTGATGAAACAATTGCCCTCTGCATTTAGCTTCATTTCTAATATTAAATAAGCCCTAAATGAACAGGCGGAAATCGCTTCTTATGATGAGCATAGATATGAAAGAACGGAGGGCAGTCTTCACTCATGAGCATCCTTCTTCTTCCAGCATTTCAGTGAGATGGAGAAGGACTTGTAAGAAGCTGGGGAATTGAATGTTTCCTTCCACAGGCAAGAGTAGCTGTCTTTAATTGTCTAAAGAGAGCAGTAGGCCTTGGTGGTGGCTCTGCATTGGGAGTGGCTCTGTGGATTGTGGGAGTGCACATGGGGCCCTCATAGAGTGACAGGACCTAACATACACTTATGCAGCTTGGTCTGAATAATGCAAATCATGTCAGCCCTCACACAACTCTACCTAACAAGACTCTGGTGGCTTCACACAGCATCATTTGTAAAACAGTGACAAATCCCAGCATGATGCAAATTAAAACAGTGTATGAGATTATTTTCACTATAGTGTACCACCACCACTGAATTATGAGCCAATAAATTTAGCTCAACAGAAAAGGCTCTGCTACTGTACTGACAGATGCTTAGTGAGACGCTTGTTAATAGGATTGGTGCTCTAATAACTAACATTAGAACACATTTTCTAACACTCCATCACAAATAAGTGGCATCCTGATTTGACTTTACAAACACAGACACGCACACATGCACGTCATACATTTTTAGGCCAGTCCTAAAATCCCAGCAGCAGGTCCAAAGCAATGTCTCTGGTCTTGGTTACTACTGAGTTCTAAGTCCCATTCATCCATTCATCACAGCTGTTTCTGTCTGGAGCTCTGGATCACAGGAGGGCTTTTTTCTGCAGATAATGCATTTTAAGTTACCCACAGGGAGGGCAGGTAATGATGGACGCACAAGTCAGGGCATCTACAGCAAGCACTCTATGAGCCATCCAGTCAGAGTTAGTCTTGCTGACAGCATCACTCTGACACACAAACACATGACTAACACACAGCGCCCATCTGGCTGTAGTCAGCCAGCAGAGAGATCAGTGCCAGAGGGGCCAGTCACTTTCCTTTCTTGAGACTGATATACAGTACGTGTACCACTGGTATTGTTCTCACCATAGAAAAGATTGGCTTGGCCAAAGCTGTCAAATAAATATTGAAGTGTAATTCCATCTTCTACTACTCCTTTAAAAAAAAAAGCTAGTCATAAATTATTTCAGCTAGCTTGTCCCTAAACCATACGTGCTGATTTTGGGTGATAGGTAACCATAACAAGATGATGTATTGTGTTGGACAGTAAAACTAGTTCCTGTCCAACTCCCCTGAGGGGAATGGGAAATCACAGTGTCACTCCTATGAGTCACCAAAGCCATTTTACACCCCAACACCCTGGCCTGATGAGATGAAGCATGCATGATAATTATGTGCGACTCAACAAGCTGCAAGGACAGTGTTAAGTAAGCAAGGCGCTTCTACATGCATGTTGTCTGTCATTACTCAGCTGGCCACTAACATGTTTGACCTCTGAAATAAGCATAGCAATGACAAACTGACTAGCACCAGTTTTAATAAAGTATGAAAAAGGCTGCGTTTGAATCTAATTATTAGTCTAATGCATTAGATGTGATCACACGGGCTCTCCAGTGATGAGGAAATAATCTCCCATAAGACGCCATGCTGATAATTACAATAACATTAACCTTTCCCTTATTAATTCAGGCCCTCATAGCAACTCATCTCAGGTCAGAGACCTCTCAGAACATTTCTTCACACTAGTTTTGCAGGGTGGTGAAAACACAGACATGCTGTGGACAGAATTTAAGCTTTAAAAAACCCACATTGTTTCTTTAAAATGAATAAAAAAGGACTGTTGTATTTGCTGCCTGCTGGAGCGTATTTACTTGTTACTGTCAACTGTGGCTGAATGCGTGCATGCCCGCGTGCATGTGAAGAGAGTTTTGAGTGAAGACAGGTTTCAAACAGACACAATAATTAGAATACCTCAATGTCAAGGAAAAATTACTCATTAATCCATTCATGTCTCGCACTTAATGATGGTCTTTTCTGCACTCATGTTGTGCTATTTGGATGCTTCTAATGATGTGTGTGTTGTGAGCAGACAGATATGCGAGGTACACACGCACACACACACACACAGCACACACAGCTTCCTGCACATTCTCTCGTACCACACACTCAATCTCAAATGAGCTGCAATAACAGCAACCAAAAATTAATATGGCAGACAGTAAACACTTGATAAGGCAAAATATACAAAATATAAAGGATGCACAATCACATACACACACACAAACACACCAGGAAAGATACAGATCACACAATAAACTCTGACACACAGTGAAAACTGAGATTAGGGTGAAGTAATGTTTAGCTAATAAAAAAATATGAGTAAAGTTTACGCAATAAAAAAGTGCTGCTATTTGAAATAACATTAAGCTGTGAGTCAATACATCTGAATGAATGATTCACTCGATGTTAATGATTTTGTTTTGTTAACAACTAAAATATAGTAGAAGTTAAATGGGAAAAATCTAACACAGAACTTTGATGACTGGCACGGGATCTTACATGTTTGAAGTCACCAAAAAACCTTGGAGACTCAGACCGACGAAGCTCTGTGGATACGGAGAGAAACGTTTCAACCTTACAAGAAAGAAGTCCAGTTACCATGACTCAACCTCCGGACAACTTCACCTGGATGACTGAGAATCTTCACAGATAGTTGTTTGCTTGTTGTGAATAACCAATGATCACATTTTTTACAGTTTAATCAAGTAACAAAGTGAATACATTGGGCTGAAAACTGTGGAGGTTCCAAGTTTCTGTTCCCTTGACTGCATTATTAGATCATTGGCTGGAAAATCAATTACTTTTCTCTCCATTACAAGATTAACTTTCGCATAAAAACATGAAAGTATCAAAGTTCTTATATTTCTTAAGTAAGGCTCCTAACATTTCTATAATGTGAGTGCTGTAGATTTGTGTTGTTCAGTATAGTTGTAAACAGTCTACCATCAGCCTGTTGGTCAGCACATTGTTTCGTCATTGATGTGGAAACTGAAAACAGGGCTGCCACATCACAAGCTGTAATGTGCTCTAACTGAAAAAGGCACATGTTTTCATTTCAGCAAATACACTGAAAGGGAACTGGCATTTGAAAGCTGGAACATATAGCATGGCAAATGTCTTATTATCCATTAGACAGGCAGAAAGTGTGAAAGTGTCAGTGTGAAACAGTGGGGAAAAGATGCACTTGTCAAAATAATCAATTACATTTGGGACTGACATGATTTGGCACGTGAGGTTATTACTTGTCTATCACACTTGGTAGATTTTGTTCATCCTTCAATGCACCGCCGTCCTGTATCTCAAACCAATGAAGGGAGCCGTGCTATCGGCACATCTATTGTATTCAAGCACTTACATAGTGTATAATTGTTCATAACATGACTAAAGCTGATCCTACTCCAACACTGAAAACCATCCAAAGGCTGAATTCAATTTTTATTGAAGCATAGAGAGATAAAGGTAAAACAACACTTCTACCTATAGGCCCCCTCGAGATAAACTTGATGACGATGTAAATAACTATCATTACCAGACACAGGAGAGTTAAACATAGTTAACACAGATAATATTTTGCATTACAGAGCATAGAAAAGTAATCTCATTAACATTTGTAATTTACATTTAGACTCAATCAGTGCTGTGAATGTTTGATTTCTTGATAATAAAGTAAATGGACATTGACTACATTAATGTGTACGGTATGTGGACGTGTGCATGTTATATCATGCAATTTAACTTTTAAAAATGATGCATCCTTGGATACCAAGACTCAATAAGCATATAGCACAATATGTCCTCCAACTTTCCCTGATTTGCATCTAGATAGCTTTAATTATGAATAAAAGTCAAGTTACCCGATTGGATGGGATAGTGGAGAATCGATTGGGAAGCGTGAATAATGACAGATGGTACAGCATCACTTCTAATCACAGCTCAAAAACCATATCAGTCTCAATATGTGCCACAACAAATAACCAATCCAGTGCACCATATGGTGGAACACTATACGCACGATTACTTTTTAACATTTGTAACAATTTAATGTCCTTGTCAAATGCAGATAATCAGAGATCATTTCAGAATAAAGTCTCGATGATGTCACTGTGGTCATTTTGCTTATAAGCTGGGTTCATAAAGCAGTTGCCTGTAAGAACTGCCACCTATGACTTAAAATTGTTTTGATGATTTTTGATTTGTGTTTGGGAGCAAAAGCTGATGTATGATTTGCTAAGTATTGTACCAAGCACTAATGAGCAGTTTGTGCATTACATGAATTGTTTATAGGTTTAAAGTCAGTTAATAAAATTACATGAAATGCATTTTTCTTATTTTGTTTCCAGACAAGGAGACAGAAGTTTGCTAAAAACTATTATAAGAAAAAAAAAAGATACATTTGTTATGTGGGCTAAATATTGTGCACACACAAAAACTTATTGAATATTAAAACTGTTATTAAAAAAGCTGCTGCTGACGGTTCATGAGGTGAGAATCTTGCTTTGAGTCATCACACTGACTGCTTTATATTTTATTGCATGACCTGAATAAAACACAGACTTTATTTTCAGATAGCATGTTAATTATTGAACCCTAATACAAAAAAGAGTGCATGTGTGTCCTCGCAAGACTGTTCGCATCATCTAAAACCTTTTGAAGTACTTATCTATTGAAATCAGAGCAGGGAATCAAACATGTTGAATGCACATCCAAACCACAACATACAACAAAGAAAATTCACAGACAGGCAGTCTATTGAGACAAGAGCTGAATGAATTAAACAAAGAATGTATTTAGCTTTTTACTGCAGGCGGTAGGCTGAAGTGTGCTGGCCCACACAGCAGCTCAGAGCTGCACATCAAAAACAGGAGATCGTACTATACACAGAGGTGGGGACGCTGAAAATGACTAACACAGTAAACTGACAGACTGAAGGTGGAGCCTTTGATGTCACCACTAAACACAACCCTGAACTTCAGAACTTTGGCAATTCTTAAACTAAATACCAAATTAATTTACATTACATGATAAAACTCCTGTTTTCAGTCTTCTCCTGACTGTCAGTAACAGCAACTGATCCTTTTCTGTTCTACAGTAGTTTTATTTACCATTATGTTCTCATCCATATGACACACTAAACTTCCATTATACAGTTAGGAAAGATGTGGCACTTAGGACTACATTTAGCTAGAGTTTCTCTTTGTGCTTCTCAGCTACTGTCTAATGGTTATGTTTTTTGCTGAAGCATAAAGATGTTGCACCACAGCCTCTCTAGTACTGACAATCTTGTCACTAACAGAGACAGCTCTGAGGCCATGCCTCTCCTCACAGGCAGAGTATCTATTTTTCCGCCTTGGCCAGAGGCTTTTTAACCTCCCAAAAGCCATAATGGGCATTTCTTGTGTAATTTCTCTCTGTCTCTAACTGGGCCGTAGCATCATTACGAAGGCCTGATTATACTTTGATTGTTTCCAGCCCACTTCATGAGCGTACGGTGTGCCTGCCAGTCCTGGTGGACTGAATCAGGACATAATGGGTTCATTAAAAATCGCCACGAATGCTGGCATCGGGAGGAATGATTAGTCAGATAAGCAGGGGATATGAGCTAAATGGAACAAGAGATGGCTCACCAAAATAAAAGTCTTTTCCACATCACTGCCATTTTCCCTTCAATCCAAAACCTTTTAATGGAAATTTTAATTTTCTTTGTGATTTTCTTCTCAAAAGCCCTACTGGAATTGCAACCCCAAGATCAATAGCAGACTGAGGTGTAACAGTGTAGGATTTATTTTATTTTTTAGTATTCCTACATCAAACGTGTCAAGAACCTTCTAAGAACCAGATTTCTTGATGGCAGAGTCACGGAAATTAGAAGTTGGCTGCTGCCAGTCAAATGTGAGTGTGAGGGCTTTGTAGTGTGATACCCTGTCAAGAGCTATGCAGTCACTGTGGTTTGTAGCATAGGCCTTCAGAGAGCCTGCACAGAGGATAAGAGACATAAATAAGTCTATTCTGTCACGAGAAACCACAAAGCTGTCAGATGATGCAGCCCTCTCAGGCCTACAATACAAGACACAGCAAGCAACTAAAAAAAAAAACAACAACAACAATTTGTTTGTATGTCTCAAAATGATGCTATACTAGCTCGAACCAGTTTAGAATCACCTTATATTGCAAATGGAAATCCATAAATGCCATGTAATTTCATACAGCAGGATCCTGCTGTTCTGTACATAAACAAGCACATACACACATACTGTACAGGCACAGGCTGTACTTAAACCTAACCTTGAACGGTGTCTTTATTAGCTCCAATAAGAAATCAAGTCCTTGCTAACGTCAGACCACAAGCTGCCACTGAGAACTCTGTCAGCAGCACATTTAGACAATAGCACGTCTGAAGTCTCAGTGACGATGTGACAGGCTGAATGTGGTTATGGTCCAACCCCTGGCTGGCTGATGAAGGGAGAGAGGATGAATGGGGTCTTATCAGGTCGTGTTGAGAGAACTCAAACAGCAAAAAAGCTCAAAGCCTTCCAGAGATCTCTCTCAATCTGTCTGTCAGATGAGGATGAAAAGTGCCTTTGCTGAAGCTACCCAGTGCTCATACTTTAATGCCATTCAGTTTGCCTTGACTGAGGCAGATACAAAGTGGGTAATTATTTTGCATTGTAGTTTTTTAAACAAGGCTTGTGTAAATTGTTTCTCTACAGCCTGAAGCCAGTCTTATATAAACAGCGTGCTATGAAAACATCTGAGGATATTAGATGCAAAGAGTATGTGTCAGAGACGGAGAGAAGAACTCATCTACACGCTGGCTTTGGAGAGTGAAGTGAGCTCAAGCACAGTATACTCTGTGTGCTCTGAAGGTCATAGCTCAGACAGTCTGTCTATCTTCATTATGTCCTGTCTTGTATTATGATATACAGAACAACATCTCAGACCAAGAGCTTGGCTGTGAGTGTGAGAGGCTAGCTGACAGCATATTTAATAATTGTTATGCCTTGAACTACAGCTCAGGCTGCACTCAGCCTCCCTTCTCAAAGCCACTAAACCTCATACAGTATTTTATCAGTTAGCCTTAAGATGCTCACAAAGAACAGCACATGGTGACAGGGATCTTCCCTACTTCAGTGACAATATTAGACACGGGTTACGACTGATGACATTTTTCTAATTTAATAATAGACACATTATAATCCAGTATTACTACTGACATCACTGACTCATCACACCAGCTCAGCAACAGGACATGTTTTCACCTGCTGAATATAGGTACCACAGGCACCTCTAATGAATTAATAATTTCAATTCTCAGTATCAGTATGATTATCACTATGTTCAAGATAACTCATTATCCAATTTGGCTCAGCAGAGTTCATTTATTTCAGCCGCCTTTGTTCGTGATGATGAACCGGCTTTATCTAAAGCTTGTTATTGTACATTCTGCCCGCAGTGCAGCACAATCCTAACAGGCCAACAATTTACAGCAAACAGTGATTCATTTTCTACATTACGTTGACTGCTTGTTGTTATTCATTACCTTTAAGGATTATTATTTATAGGTATGATCATAATTAAAAATCATAATGCACAATAGATGCAAAATGTCTTTAGGAATTCTGATGGGACATATGTAAATGAGTACAGATTCAAAGACCATTAGAAGAATCCCCAGTGTAATTAGGAGAATAGATTTTCTTCAAAGACTGCTCAAAGATTGTGAATTCTCAAATTTAAAGGGCTTCTCTTCTATGCAACTAAGCGGAATGATTCTCATTTACGTTTTATTTTTTTTGACATTTCCAAAATGACATTGGAATAAAAATATCTCATGTATTAATGGAGCCCAGCAACAAGCAGTGGTGGAAGTACAGTACTTAAGTAAATGTACTCAGTTACTTTCTCCCACTGGCAACAAGAGAAAGGTAATCAACTCTCTCAGTTTACAACATGAACTTTTTTGGTAAGGACAAATTAACAGAACGCCCCATCATGAAAGTGCTGAAAAAATCCCATAGCCAGACAGACGTGAGATAATCAATAGAGCTCCCATTGGAGAGAAAATGTCTGCAGTATAACCTCATTCTTTGGGAAAATCTTGTCTGCTCAGTTTGAGGTTTGCCCTCTTCAGATGAGAAAGCAGAATTACTGTGCATCAAAGGAAGAAAATCGTACCAGATTAGCCAGAATACTTCAGCTCTGTATCCTTCAGATTAGATTTGATGTCCATCAAAGCTTTTATGAAAAACTCTATCTGCGGTATTCACATTACAGAGTGAGAGTGCTTTTTATCACATAACTGTGAATCAACTGTAAATTTCGTTTGTTTTCATTGCGACACAGTGTCTGATAACCAGCGTGTTTTCTCCACTGCAGTCCACCTTTTGCTTAGCCATGAGGAAGACATAAAAGTAGAAGACAAGTAAAACTTCACAGCAAAACTGCTTTAGCTATGCTGGTTGAGCAGGGACAGACTGTGGTGTACTGTCAAAGTTCAGTACATAAATAGTAATTCAGTGCTCTAGGCGAGGAGAACATAGGAGTGTACTGGGGACCACTCTACAGGACGACAGCTTCTTAATGGCCTCCACTGAATAAAAAATAGGAAACACAGAGAATACATAATGATAGGAAAGGCTGGACGCATCAGCTCCTCACTTTAGTATGTCTGGGATAAGGAGGAAGAAACCTTTGTCAGCCTATTAAATGGGAAGGAGGAATTTGTGCAGCTACAGATCAAAGAACCTTGAGCCCCAAACTGCAGTCAGCCTGTAATAAGAAAGCAGGTGACTATGCTGGATTTATATAGGCTTGTTTATCGATTTGAAATTGAAATGCAGTTTATTACCCTATTAAAATTTTTCACACTGAAATATAGGCTTAACAGTAAATATGCAGCATGGATATGGCTCACAGTTCTTTAAAAAAACTGAGCGGAGCAGTTCCACACTCTTTAATGTATCACCAACATAGTAATACTCAAATTTGGTTAGGTTCACACTGATTAGGGCCCAGAGAGGAATGTGGAATCCACCCGTGCAGCTGAAGTAAACAGCATTACGAAGGAGCAGAGAGGCAATATCAGAGATTGACCTGAGAGAGTGTAATGGCAAAGGACTTGTTCTGTCACAGCCTCTCATGGTGATAGAATGCCACATGCTCCCTTCTGACAGTGTGATATTGGCTTGGCACGAGCTTGATGAATGCATCGGCCATAAGTCAGACAAAACCTTGCCCTTCCTGGAACAGCACCCTCTAAGATGTTTATGCTGAGGTATAGAGATAGACATTGTGTAATAGGAATAGGACCATTGTCTGAAATAGGTTTATGGAAAGCGGGCAGGCCCAATTCCAATTCTAGCTATTATTACAAATGGAATGCTATTGCTCTTTGTGGTTAGATGTATTGCTGTTTGGAAAGTAAGACAGGCGTTTTTGCTCGGGTGACTTTGCAGCACCCACTGAGAGAGTGGACATCCTGGTGTTTGGTCTTGACAGAAGGTGAAAGGAAAGAAAGAAGGAAACAATGGTCAACGAGAGGATGAAGGGTGACCTCTCCCAGGTGATGACCCATCCCACACCACCTGGCTTCCTGCCAGGGTCGGGCAATTAATGCCGCCCTCCTTTGATTACTTCAGACAGCCTGAGGATGCAGCAGGCCAGCAGATAGTGTCTGGCCTGGGAAGGTTGCACAAGGCAAACAGGAGACAGCTCTGATGAAGGTTCAAGCCTGGGTCACATTGTTAGCATACACTGTTATAAACATCAGGAAAAAGTAAGCCGCTTTGCTTAATTATTTTTGCATTTGCATAGTAATGTGTCGTAAACACACTTGGTTGTCTCTAGGACTTGTCACCCTTGCCTACAGCTTTACTAGCTTCACCTCATCCGTACAATTAATATTAGAATTCACAGAGAAGAAAATCCTCCAAAAAATGTTCATGAAGCAGGTGACAGGTTGATTTGGCCTTAGAATTTAAGAATCCCTCCTCCCCATTTCTCTAGGTAAGATGGGATATCAGAATAAGAGAATAATTATTAAAGGTGTCATACACTAAACCATCTGTTATCCAAATCATAACCCTACAGCCTTCACACAGCTGTAGTCGTGTCAGTGCCTCCTGTTCTATTCATCAACCTGCTCTACCATGTAGTCGACCTCAGTGTGCGGCCTGATCACTGAAGCCCTGTTGAGTTACAACATGTACCACTCCTACTGTGCTAGCCTTGCTACAGTAGCCTTGCCCCACAGTTCCCCTTGTCAATCAGACCTAAGAAAACGACCAATAATAGATAACAGCCAAAACATGACAAAATCATGATTATAATGGGTGGTAGTAATGTTTGTGGCTGTAAGAGGTAGTCTTGCTTATTTTATATGTGTCTATAATCACACCTTGTAATGACGCACGCTGGCACAGCTTTAAACATCTCTCTCTTCCTGCAGTGCAATAGAAAGCACTCCCAGAAAAGGCAAACTGCATGGGGAATTAGTTCTTCAGAACTCAGCATGACTCGAAGTGAACCACAGCTTCAACCTTTAACACAACTTTGAAGAGCAATTACACCCTTTTATGGTTCACTGAATCAATTGGACATCACTGGAAAAATGAGCATCTTCGCCTCATCTTGAATAGCTTTCTTTATACTGCTGTGTTTTACAAAGACCAAAGCCAAAGTTTAACATCTTTTTATATGGTTTAATGTACATTTATGAATGGAACCTTTTGAGAAAGTCAAATATGTAAGAGGATGTGCAAAATGTTTGCATGTTGGTAAATAGAAATAAAAGCTTGACTTCACTGGGATACGTGTGACATGACATATGCAAACATTGGACTCTTTCACACCACTAATCGTGGCAACCCTTACTTCTGAATACAACCTTGGGCAAAAAGTGCCCTGATCAAGTAATTTATGCTTAGAAATAAAACATTGACTTTCAAATGCACCACTGCCTGAAGCCAGGCTTTGAGGCTGATTTCATCCCTCTTTGAGATTGTGAGAGATACAGCCCATTCCCCCTAATCACATGCCAGAGACGTGCAATCACACAGCAACAGCTAAAGTAATCACTGCGGTGGTCCCCACCCCTCCACCCCCCCATTGAACTGAGACTCAACCTTACATACAACATTGGTAGCACAGGAAAGGCCTGCATATGTGCTCCTCATACAGAAATAGGCACTGTATTCTATAGCATTATAGCCCAATATTCACACTGTAAGCACGTTTGTTGATGGGGTGGCTGATAATGACCTAGTGTCAATGGTAATAGAGGTTGTCACTGCACGAGTAGCAATCGTATGCAGCATTTTTTGCTGCTTAGGTATTTCCTTTCATTATGTAGGTACACTGTCCCGTATGTTACCAAAAAAGTGGATTCAGCCAGAGCTTTATTTCTTAATACAAAGAAAGAGAATCAGAAAGCTGGTACTGTATTAAACCTCACGTTTTATCTTGCAGGTGCTAGCAGAGTTCTGGTTGTGAAAAATAAAACACCACTACAATAAAGCATGGGAATATGATGACCATAAAAAGTTAAGCTGCAGCAAACATAAAATGGACTTTATTTTCACGTTGCTTACTGTGTGAATGCAGCATAAAGAACTGTCCTAACTAAGCCGATACTAAAACAAACAAACAAAGCAGTTAAAGGTACTGTTACCCACGATAAAATGCGACTCCTCTGCACTTACAGTGCAGTATACTGAGATTTGCTGCATAGTTTTAATTGCTTAAATATTATGTCATTTATACATTTTGATTGGATATTGGTTTCAGATGTAACAAAATACTACCAAAAGCCTGTATTGTATTCTTGTATAAGAATCACGAGCATGAGCATTACACTGTAACTGTCAATTTCTTTACAGTGGCAATTCATACCAAGGTTATTGGTGCGTCCTACACTTTATGGTTTAATATCAGCACCAGTGAGGGAGAAAACAATGAAGTGGTCATAATGTTTTCCATCACTATCTCTTTCTGCAGGCAACAGACATACTTCCTAATTAATGGCAAAACAAACAAACAGAAACATAGACTTTTTTGCATTGTATGAACATGCAGCACTCTTAAAATGAACTTACTGTGTTATGTACTATATACAAAACAGTAAATACACAAATATGCTGTATGCTCACAAAACAACAACACGATAAAAGTCTCCAGTGGGGTACTGCAGTGGAAAATTGTTATCAAATAAAGTGAATGAGCTAGTTGGAGTTTGATGAGTCTCCTGTCCTCTTCTGAACCAACAGCTTGACCCACTCTTGCTTTATCACGGTGTGCCAGCCTACTGTTATCTTTGCTACACTAAATCAATTAGCATGTCATTAAGATAGCTTATTCCAGCACAGTAAGCATGGAGGTGGGACTACAGTATCTGTATGTAGGGAGACAGCTGAACTCTGAGGGCATCATATCTCACTATCCATGTGGTACAGTATGGTGGGCTTTATTCACTGCTGGGCTCATGTGTACGAGCGCACCTGGGCACAGTGAGACATTAGTTTCTAACAACTAAGCACCAAGGTCTTTCTCTTCACAAAGAAAGTGTTTAACATGCTCTCAAGCAAGCACCAGAAATCTGTATTACTCAGAAAGACAAATTATGCATTATTTTGTAAAGTGGCTCTATAATCCTCAATAACAAACACAGGGATTACATTCAAAGTTTTAGTCCTCTGCTCTGTTATCACAAACAGCCTCCAATTATTTCTGAGAGATGTAATCAATCCTGTGAACAGAGTTTTATTTATTCCTTTGTTAATTATTTTATTCTAAACGGGAACATAACATTAACAGGGCATTCGGTATTCATCTTCCTCAGAACAGAAGACTCAAAGTCACCTTACATCAGAGAAGAAGGTGATCATTCTGCAATTACCAGGAGTAAAGCAACACCTTGGTCTTTGGGCAAGATAGAGAGATGATAGGCTTAATCCCCCATTTGTGCAGAGAGGATTTCTCTCTGAAGGCAAGAGCTCAATCAAACTGTTCAGATAAACATTCAAAATACTGTGGCATTTGCTGCTCATGATAAACTTTTTTTTTTATCATTGACAGCACAGGCGTTTAATCAAAACTGCTTTTCCTTCTGCAGATAAAGTGCTACAAGTTAGTGTCAATTCAGAAAATGGATCCATATAATTTTAAATCTATTTAAACACTGAAACTAGTAGTATTTAACTACACCAACCTGAGGTCAAGGGAATACAAGAGCACACATGATATTATCCAGAGTGAGCCAGATAATAAAATTCTCAGATCATAAAAGCCATAAAATCCCCATTCTGGTGCCTTGGGCCAAATGGCTGCCACTAATGTATTAGACTACATGGCAAGCATTAGCACTGGTGCCAGAAAAGTAATTTTCTTACAGGAAAAAAAGGCAATCAGCTCTCTCTAAAACATTGCTACAGCCAAAACTGCAAGTGTTTGACAGAGAGGCTGATGAGAGAATTCTCGTATCTGAGGTCAAACTGTGCATCTCCGTGTACGCAACATAGTACAGTATGTAGATGCCGAGTCAAGTGTTCAGACACGCTCTCGGCTCCTGATCAGGCCACATCTCCCTGATGTGCTCTCAGTCAGAGCTAACAATTCATACGGGCTAGACACTGACTTCAAAAGACCAGTGCTAGCTTTGAACACCATGCCAGTTGCACAAACCATCAGTGGCACATCAGCATCCTCGAGGCATGAGCAGAACAAATTTGTGCCTCTGTAGATTCAACACTTGGCAGAGTCTTTTCACTGCATATTAAACAACAAAAACCCTATAAAGCATCAATGCAGCAACACAGAGCTGAAGTAACGCCCTAGCATCCCAAAACTATTGTCTGATTCTGGACTACCTTATTTTAAACTGAACTTATTACGGGCTTCAGTCGTCACATTCATCTAAATACAATAATATTTTAATCAAGACAAAATAATAATGTTTTATAAATATGAGAGGAAAAATGCTAAATATACAAGAAAATAATACATTCAAATGTCAGTAACATGAATACTAATAAAATGATAATAACATGCTTAAGAAAACCTGCCTCACGCTGATCCTTCTCAGGTTCCATGTTCGCTGTCACTTGTACTGAGAAGCACCCACACAGCATGATGCTGGACCACCATGCCTCACCATAGAGATAGCTAGTTGATGTGCACTGACTGGTGTTCAGACATAGTGCTTGGACTCCCCATTAAGCTCAATTTTTCAAACTTTAATGGTTCAAAACATCCTTAATTTCACATCTATTGAGGCCCCTGTGTTCCTTGAAACACTGAAAGCTTTAGACATTTATACAGCCTTAGTCTCATACAGTATATGCCTAGTTACAATTACATCAAATAGATCTAGAGTTCCTTTGATTCCATAGTTTAGATTTTGCCCGGACATGCAGCGTGAACAGTGGTGTATACACTTGTGTGTCTTTCTGCAGTCAATTCAACAGGTCAACTTCAATCAAGTTCTAGACACATCTCAAGGATGCACTAAACAAAATAATCAGTTATAATGAGAAACTGTTCAAATTTTACTTACCACTTTAACATGCATTATCATCTTTCATGCTTTTTAGAAAGGCCAATAAAATAGACCTTGCATTAAAAATAAACTGTCTAAGCTAATGGGAAAGTATCTTGAAAAAGCTGTTGGATTCTCACTGTTTTCTCTGAGGCAATTCATCATTTTTTTCCACCATGTATAGCAGGTGATAAACAGCCACATATGTACTTTAATGCCCACTTACCACGACTGTATTAGATAAAGCTGGTCACAACACACAAAAATATCATTCACATTTTCTAAAGGTGAACAACACAATATAGTCCTGATAATGTAACCATCCATCTTATTCAGCTGAATTGACAATGAATGCCTGAATGTTGTCATGGTATAGCTCCATCTGCCAAAACTCAAACAGCCCTCTAAACTGATACTTATTCACCTAGAAAATCATCCAAAAAATGCACCATATTGTATTTATTTCCAGTAGCCACTTGACATTTGTCACAAATCACTGGTAAGTCTCTGGCTTTGGCTTAAGAAGTAATTTATGCTATAAAAGTAAACAGATCATTTACAGAACAGGAAAAGCGATGTAAACACCTGTTTTGGGAGTATCATCGGCACAGTGGAGAGCTTAATACTAAAGCCCAAACCAGACTGATGTTGAAAGGTGATATCTCAACACATCAGTTTTGTCCTGCGCGCAGCACAGCAGAGCTTATTACAGACTCCCAATCTGTCTCAAGTGTTCAGACTGTGTCAGTAATGCCGGGCTGCTGGGCCCTCGAAACGCTTCATTAAAAAGCCCGGCCATCCAGAGTACACCAGTGGCACCCAAATAAAGTGTCAGACCACATTTTTCATCTGCAGATTAAACCTATGAAAGTCTGAATTAAACCAAATTAGATGTGAAAATGAGAAATAAAGGGGCATGTGTGCTGTAAGAGGAAAGTGCATTAATACCATTTGGATATCTGGCTGTGTTGAGTTGTTGCTCCTTCTGACTGCAATTTTTAAGGAGATTAGAGCCTTTTGCTGTGTTGCTTACACATACCTACATTTTCTGTTTCATTTATTTGTGTGGAGGATATCGGGAAACAGAGACTGACCTCCTTTATTCTTTCATCTATTGTGATCTGAAGGATGATTCTTGCACTCAAGTCTCTAGATTAAAGGATCTGCTCTCCCTGACCATGGTGAGACTGTTTATTTTTCCACAATGGAAGTCTAGGTGCTTTTATAAGTGAATTTCACACTGGCATTGGGGCCTTTTGTGGACTGGTGAGTGCATCAAGGCTACAGTGTTGTGGCCTGGGAGATAAACTCACTGCTAATCAATCACATAGTGTCCTCTCCCTTTTTCTGCTCTCTCTCCCTGTCCTTTACACTCAAACACACACAAACAGTATGCACACAAAGTCTTCTCCTATTTGATGCAACAGTGACCTCCAACTCTGAGCGAGTACATTTCAATCAATGGAAAATTACCGTCCAGTTGCTGTGAGTGTGTGACTACAGAGGCCAGATGCCCATGTGTCTAAACAGGATAACACACATGTACACAAACAGCTGGATATACACGGACAATCATATCAGCTATCATATCAGTGTTCACGTCCTTGGAGAGGGCTGCGGTGAGGGAATGTGGCCTCCACGCTGCCAACACAGTGCGTTAGATCCATCGCCAGAGCATTGTGCTGAAATACAGCCACAATAGCACAGCATCTTCCCTAAAGCTGAGCACTTATCATCACCCTGAAATGACTCGTTTCTGTGGACGCCCACAAAACAGGCTCCTCTGGGCTGAGTGCACAGAGCTGGAGGTGAGAGAACAGAGATATCTAGTCCTATTGTTCCATGCATTATGAACTCAGCTGTTTGTCACCTCATTGTCTCTCTCTGTCTACATAAAGTTGTTTACAACCTGTGATACAAGTTAACTTTTGTAAGCATCTAAATGGTGTAGCATACAGCCTCCCCCAGAAGGGGGATTAAGAAAATGAATAAAACTATTTGTACAGCAACCTACACAACACTGTACAGTCAAGGGTTTCATTCTGAATGTCTGTATTGACTTTAAGCTCTCTATCAGACCAGAAAACAATAAACAACTGTCAGCTCATAATTTATGGTTTGTAAGAGTTGACACAGAGCCTGAAACAGAAACATGTCAGTTATCAATCATGTTGACACTGGGTGTGTCAAATGAGTAATTGCGCCAATGATAAATTGCATTTCTAAATACATCAGACAGTTTATCTTAACATTTAATGTGCAACGAAATGCTAAAACCACTAAAAGGTTAGGAACGATGCCGTATCTTTAGGCATTCTATTATACAAACAGCGTGTTTAAATTGTACTAGAAATAGGGGGATAAACCTATAGAAACAAGATTTTTACGTCATATGTTCTTTTACAAAATCTATTTCTAGATGCACCAACAGTAACTAAGCACTGAGTAATGGTGAATGAAAACTGGAGAGAAGACCTCCTGCATCCCTGCATCTTGCTCTGTGGTTTTGATTGGTGGATTTCCAATGTAAGGGAAATACTGCTGTGCCTCTGGGTAAAATGTATCACTTTATTCTCTCTGATCTTGTTAAAAGCTTACTCACTCTTGGTCTAGTTAGTGTTGAGGATCCACTGCTTGTGCTCGAGGAGCTTTGCCAAAACAGTGTTCAGTGAAGCCTCCGTAGACGTCTACCCTTCTCCATGAATTGTAATATTTTCCACTTGATCTACCCACACCAGAGATAGCTATCAGTCAATGCATCACAAAAATGTCTCTTATGTGTAACACTTCCGACGCCGTATGGCAAGTTGCAATCCTGGATGTGGAACAACACAACCACAAAAGTCAGCTTTGCACATTAGCTTGTTATTTACAGTCAGCTATAAACTATATAAAACCTTCTTTATGTCAGAGTGTTAATGGATTCCCCAAGTGCATGTTACAGTAAACATCAGGCAGAGAACGTGTGGCAAGCATAGCACATGAACTGCAAAGTAATCCAGTAGCTCAGCAGCATTTGGCTGTCTGTTCACAACATCCATAACACCAGCTGAGGGATGTTGTTGCACATCAAGCTGTGGGCTTTATAAAACACCTCAATCCACAGTGACAGATATAAACAGTGCCACAGTAAACAGAGATGACCCCCGAAGGTTACCATCACTCACTGACTCACAAACTGATAAATGTTTCGTACAGCCTAAAACAGTCTCCTGACACTGGACAAAATGCCATCTACATAAACTGTTAATGAAAATACATCAACGTGATAAACACCCTATTTAACACGTTATGTAGCCTACAATGATGCTGCTGCTGCCGAAGCCTCGTGTAACTAACTCATAATTCATTTTATGAAAATTAATCCTACCGTTAATTTCACATAGAGCTTGACCTGGTTAATTAGTGCTGACACATTGTTGACAGCTATGGTGTCTCTAGGTGCTGACACATTGGGTAAAGCATCACAAAATGACACCCCTTAACTGCTTGGATAAATACTTGATAACCTGCTCTAAACTGACATCAAGGCTATGTAGAAATCTGTATAAAGTGGTAGCTTTTGCACACCAGTGTTTGCTTTTCTCATTGTCTGGATCATAAAAGAGTAAAGCTGGTTTCACTGTGTTGAAGTTCTTTAGAGCAGCATGCACCTCAATCTTCAGTAAAAGTGGCTTTGAGATTAAAACATTCACATCCATTTCAGTTTCCCACAGGGCGATGGATATACTGTGCCTTTTTTTGATAGACATTTCAAATCATGACTGTTTTACTATTTTGATGACAATATACAGTATGCCACCTAATAACTAAAAGTGAAGATGACAGCTTGTCAGATTATGCCTTCAGCCTTGCTTTTCACTTAAGATGACAGTGTTGTGTATGCTTTCCATCAATTAAGCTGTGGTGGCAGCAAACACGAATGACTGGAAATTTCTAGACTATTTGAGCCTCCTGTCCTTGGAAGGGATAATTATAATTTCTCTTATACAAAAACCAATTCAGATTATTTAATCTACTGTGTTTATGTTCTTCTGGGTTTAATAGCTCTCCACAGCATAGACCAATTAAACAGTCAACAGACCATTTAAGGCCCGATTAGTCTCAGACTGGTTTTTAATTTGAGGTGCATGCAGACCGCAAACTAAATGGTTGATCAAGCGAGGCAGGTGGATAATATGTCTGATATAGAGATGCATGAAAATCAGTGTTCCTTGTCTCCACTCACCCAAAATCAACAAAAGCGCAAATTAGACAGTATTGCACAAAATGCATAGCTTTCAGATTGAGAGCTGTTTGTTTTAAACATGGATTATCTTCGCATGTCCTACCTCATCAGGATGCTCTTTGATCCACTTCTTTACTGTTTTCAGAGCAATTTCAGCTGCAGGCTCATTGGGAAAGCCTAGGGGAGAGAAAAACAGTGTCAATGTCTGCTGCATGCAACCTAACAAAAACAGCAAGCTGAACAGACAACAAACCAATATCTCCACAGGTAACAGCACAAGTTGCTTGTCTGAGACGAGACCAGCAGCTGTAGATGTGTAGTGACAGATGCACAGTGATGAGAAATTGATAAACATACAGTCATATTTCTATGTGTAGATACAAACCGCATATACAGTGAATACATACATGTAATCACATCCTCACATGTGTAACACCCCATTTTATCAGTTATCAGAATGAACATGTAAAGCAAGTGTAGCTAATAAGTTGTGTCAGCACAGGATCCCCTAAGAGTGTGTTAACACAATGTATTGATCACAAACACACAGATTAATTTTTAATAAGGCCAGCTAAGTGAAGACTCTGCCGGATGCTGATCTCAAGATTATTTGCTGCCACAGTAGAGAAGTTCCAAAAACAAACACTGAACTATTGTCTGTAAAAGCCCTTGGGCAAGCAATGCTAAGGCTGGAAAGTGTATATGCCATTATCAAATCGCTGACAATTTGCTACACTGTCACAGAGTAGTGTTTCAGTTGTCTTCATTTCAGTGTAATGTAGTTCATCTTCTGTGTCTTTCATAAAACGTGACCTAAACATTTTACTCAGGCACCATGTCTGAAGTTGCCTTTATAATACAGAGTTAATACTGTATTAGGCCAGAAGCCAGCACATAAAGTTCCAGTCATGACTTACCCGATTCAGGATTTAAAACTAGACACTCTTCCTTAATATAACCTCTGACCTCCACAAAGAACTACGGGTTACAACAGGCACTTTTCCCTCTAACAACAGAGGTCAAGACCTCAATTTCAACCCACATCAAGTGATACAAGGGCCATGCCACAGTAACCTGTTATTGTATGGGTCACATTTTCAAATATTTTCGTTTCCTGGGCAATTGCCACAAGTAAAACATGACCTATGAAACAGGCTTACAAGCACTACAACAGGCTCTACCTTTCAAGTGGGGCGTAAAGGAAAATTAAAAGCCACAAACAGGTCTTTGCTTAAACTGCCTCAATCCTTTCATTGTTCACTCGGACCACCTGCTGTCAAAAGACTCGCAATAACTGTTCTGTAAATGCTCTAAATCAACTGCCTTGGCAGTCAAGATATACTGTATATAGACTTATCCCCACTGCTCTCACCTATCTGACTACTGTTGACGTCTCTCTCTGTCTTTCTGTTTTTCTTCTCCTCCCCCTTCTTAGCCTGACAGGAGTGGCTGAGTTACACTGAGGAGAGAAGAGGGGCTGAGCTCAGCTCCTGTTCAAGCCCTGGGTGAAGCAAAATGTGAGCTGCATACAGGCTAGCAGTGACAGCTAGTCTGCTGCTATGGCTGTGTTAGGCAGAGTCTGCAGACAGTGCGTGGCCCATTCACGGCTGCTGCCCTTCAGAAGCTGCCCCAAGAGCTGTGTACTCAGAACCTAATCCAGCATGCCAAATCAGTTTGCAGGTCGCCTGACTCCTCTTGTCTCCCAAACACACATAACCTTTGCAGTGATATCACTTTGTCTGGTGATTTTTCCTTTTAGAAATCTGTTTCCACACATATGCAGGTATACTGACACTGCAACTCGCATCTCAAGTATCACAGGCAAACAGATGTGCGGAAGGAAACAAAGCTGAGAAAAATAAACAGGACAGGTGAGAAGGGAAGAGAAGTAAGAGAAAAAAAGCACATAAACAAACCAAATACATTAGTAAACTGTTAAACAAGTAGGAACCTACACTTCTACTCTCACAGAGAGACACATTTTATTTCGATCCAAAAACTGGTCTTAATTATAACAATAGGACATTCTGGTCACCAGCAATGGGATGGCATTGTGGAAACTTAATCTATTAAGTGTGGGTTCTACAAATGCTCTATTGATTTGAGAACTAAACTGATAAATCATGGCTGAGCTGAAAAGGAAAGAGACAGAAGGGAAACGTGGTGAGCTATATAACTGGTGAAAAAGATGATAGATGTAAACAAGTGCTGGAGAAGAGATGACAGAAAGAAAGTTATATAGAAAGCTGGAAAAAGGGGTCAGTGCAGCTGGGGGCAGCCTGCCAGAGAAACTCTACTCGACAGCATCATCAATGACCCAAGGTCAACAGCAGTAGCTCGAGTGCATCGGTAGCTCTCTCATCATTTGTCTCCGTCATAGTCCCCACTACCTTTGCCTCTCCTTAACTCGGCTCTTGTGCCTCTCTGTCCCTGTCGGCTTGGCCACATATGTTTACGTGCTGAAACACAGAAACAGTAAAATGCCCTCAATCATTACTTTCATCACCTCACTTGGCCACAGGAGTCACAGCATCGTTGGTAGTACAGTTAACACAACTCACTTACAGGTGTTCAAGAAACAACCCTGTCTACTAAAACTTACATTCATATACAAATATACTGCAACCACGATCATGTTTTCGTAGCAAATGTAACAATCACAATTGCATACAAACGTAATTTTTAGGAGACAGAGTTGTCAAGAAATAGTGTTCAGAAAGAAAATTAGTGAGCTGACTCTCTTCTGTGCTCAAGTGCACACACAAAAAAAAAGTTAAGTCCTTTACTTCTATATCTTCTCCACTCAACACCCCCTTCTCATTCTCCTTTGCTCCATTTGCTGTGTGGAGGGTTCAGTGAAAGCTAATCTGTCAGTGATGGTGGGCCCTCCAGGGTCCCTGTGCTGCTTGGTTCGGCTCTCTCTTATGCTGGGAATATGGTTGGCTCAGGGAGATTTGTCTTAGTGAGATGCACTGATGGGATATGTGCAGCGCTGCGCCACTGATGAGGACTCAGGTGGTGCAGTGTTATTTCTGCTGAAGGCTCCTCTACTTCATCACTGCAGCATCCAGAGAGAAAGGGGGAGAGAGACTATGGCACGTGCCATGCGAACAAAGGGTTATGGTGGCACAATGTGCTTACATAACATTTACATAGTACATCTATTTATGTTGGTGGCAGCAGTAGTTATGTAAGCACTGACCACAATAAATTTGGACTAATGACCAGACAGAATTAACTTGGTTAAGAACTGATTTTGACCTGAGAATAGTTAATTTGTGTTCCTGTTCATATTACAGCTATGACTCATTTGAAGCCACAAGTAAAAAGCAAGTTCAGTTTAAATGAGAAAGATGATTTAGTCTAATTCCCTATTAAATGAATAGTACATTTTTATACATGTCTCAACATCAGAATTATGCAAAATGAAAGATTAATCTTTAAACAGAATTCACATAATTTATTCTTATGATCTTGAGCGTGTAGGACCTTTGTTAATATGAGGAAAAAGAGGTCCTGTCTAATATTTGACGCAATCAAGAGAAAGACACTTGCCCTTTCCTTAATCATGCAAATCATGCAAAACACCTTTATGAACGGGATAGGTAGGATAGATAGGAAGAAGGAACATGGTTTTGTATATTTTATAACAAACGAGCTTGGATCCACTACTTTGTATGTTAAAGCTCATAAGATACACAATTATTCAGTTCATAATGAAAAAGAGTAGAAGAAATCTGTCTCAATTTTGTGAACAGTGGAAGTTTTGCCTTAAAAAAAAAAGCAAAAACATTGCTGTCTCTTTTGCTGGCATTGCAATTCTTTCATATCCTAAATTTACAGAGTTAACTTTCACAACAAACTTGTGTAGCTAAGGTGTTTCTCTCTGGTGAGAAGGAGTGAGAAGTAGCTGCATCACCTGATAAAGTGAGTAGAGGTAAGTAAACAAGTTGAATACATGTCTGTGACATGATACATTCCCATTCTTTGTTAGCAAATATATGGGTAGGCAGCAGGCACATACTGCAGACCACACCAGTTTTGTTTTTCCTGAGTGGGCTTATATTGTGTGGAGGATACCACGGCCTGCTGTTATTTTTGGGCTTTATCATTTCTAGTGTTGTTTTTCATTTTTTGAGCACATACTGATTTTTTGTAGGGGTGTGCTGCCTTGGTTTGATAAACATATGCTGACTGAATTCTTGAAAAATACAAAGTGTAGCCCTTCTTCCCTTGAGGCAAGAACTGTATTGTTGATTCCAGTCTCTTTCCCCTCAGTTTTATTTGGTCAAGTTCACGTCTTAACACGCGTCATTCATTTTGATGAGGTGTCTACCTTGAAGCTGCATGTAGCCTGAGGCTGAGGAATCTGGCACTACATTCACCACAGGTGTTGAAATGGCAGTAAACACATAAAATCTGCTCTAGAAAAAAGCAACTACAATAAGGAAAACATTAAAATGTCAATGTTTATCTATTTATCTAAGATTTAGCCCCACTAAGTTTAACATCAATACTACTATTTTATGTCTTTGTTAACTATTAGCATAAACATTTTCTTAGTAGTTTTTAATAAAATGTTGATATGGAACACAGAATCTGACTGCTGATTCTAAGCACTGCCTTTATAATGTGCATTTTAATACAGAGTAGATTAGCTGATTGCAGTTAGGGCATCAAGAGGAAATCATTAAGCACAGCACAGTCGGGGATGCAGGTTGGGGGGTGATTGGTGGTGGGGGAGGGCTGCTCTAGTTGAGGGCACAAGTGCTATATGTTCATCTGGAAAGGGGGGTAGGGAAGAGGGTTGTCACCCCATCAGTGCCCAGAGGAGAGGTGAGGTGACCCAGGGTGGAGGACAGAGTAACGCCGCAGGACTCTAGACACCAACGCATGGGTGTCAAATGGCCTGGAGCTTCTCTCTACCCCAACACTAGGACATGGCAGGGCTGTGACCATGACCGACTTTGCAGCCCACAGAAGGAGACAGAGACAAAGAGGAATGGGAGGGTGCTATGTGAGGAAGACAGGCAGAAAAGGCGTTAGGAAGAAAGAGAGCAGCCTCCATGGCACAACAGATGATGACCTTCCTTGGAAACATTCCACATAGGTGATGCCACGCTTTGTCCTACATGCTAAAATTAACACCTGACATTTTACTTTTTAAAAAACATTCTGAAAATTGTATTATATGCAGAAGTTTAATGCTCATCCAAGGTTCTGAAAGACCTACATCTATTGTCCTGTGGGTGGGAAGTATTTTTACATTTGGCTTATCATCCAGGAAAATGGTAGAGCAAGAATAGTGTTGAATACAATGCAAACTGTGTGACTCAGTTAAATGTGCCACAAAGCTCCTGTTCCCTCTGGGTGCACACTCCGCTGCCCACTGATACAGCATGTTGCTCCTGTGTACTTCGAAATTCCCAACCCAGCTGGGCTAAGCTCCCTGTAGAAAACCCTAGGTTTTAAGAGAAGGGGGAACTTGCCCTGTTCATCTCTGGCAAGCTACCAGCAAGCCGAGAGAGATAAGGTGCCATGAATGTCTCCAACCTTCCTAATCCTAGACAGGGATGAAGCGAGCCAGAGCATGATGCTGGCTGAAGGGAAACATTCTTAGCTGCTTGACACCTTTGATCTGGCCAGTACAGTAAAATGGCAGTGTGGACACACCAGCAAAGTCTGGGTGGATTACATCCGCATATCTCCCATAGCCACCAGCAAGTGCTGAAACACCTCTGTCAACAATCTTCAGATCCGTCACAGACGCAGAGAAGCCATAAACAGGGAGCTACACTATGCTGGCAATTTATTAGGTATAAGTAACTAAATTACATGAATATAGTACTATAGAGTATTGTATGACATAATACAGGTTGACACTGCAGCATACAACAGTTTAAACAAATCTTACATCTCTACCCTAATGAAGATATGATTTATTGCAGGACTGGTAAATGATTCTATTTATCCTACAAAGAGCAGCATTGCTATATTGAGGGCCTGAGATTGCTTTGATAGAATTATAAATGCAATGTGTATAATGGCATCTGTCAGTTAAATAGTACACTTAATGTTCATGTCCTTGGTTTTTCATTGGGTCAGTAAACCCTTTGCTCCATGCTAAGATTGATTCTAGCAGATGCCTCTTAAGCTGTACAGCTCATTACAAGACTGCTGGAAAGTGCTCTTTCAGCGTAAGCTATGTGATCTCCAAGGCTAAATTGTTGACAATGCATTTTAAAATGGGATTTTTATATATGTGTCTTTGCTTGAGAATGCAGTTGTGTCTTTGTGGAAAATGTGAGGGTGGGGGAAAGGAACGTCAAGAGACAAGAAAATGCATTGGAGTGAAGGCAGGAGAGAAAGGATAACCAAAAAAGAAAATGACCTCTGTAAGTCTAGGTATTTGGACTCTTGGCACTGATCTTGTGAGACAATGAGAAGTGTCTCTTCCTTTGAAGGGATATTCCATTTAAACCCAGATCGCGTGGATGTGATTGATGTACAAACAGGAGCAGTACTTAATAACCTCTATCATGCTGGGTGACCTCATGGCCCATGGTGGGCACTAGTTTGTTTATGGGTGGTACCTCTGACACACTATCCGTGCTGAAATTCTGTTGTGGGTAATGGGCTGGACTGAGGGATTGGACTGTCAGCGCAGTGTGAGCCCTCATTTTTCTTTCCAAGCGTCTAAGGTACCCCCTGTGCACCCTTACTACACCCAACCTCCCTGTTCTGCCATCATCTGTCAGTGGTGACTGACTCTCTAGGAATATGGAGGCGTGAGAGAGAGTGTCAATTAGCATTAACTTTCCTGACAAATCTGTTTTTCTCACCACAAAGGCCGTGGATGGCTTGTTCCTGATTCCTTCCTGTCACAATGTTGGGGGCACAGGATTTGTTTTACTACTACAATTCAAGCATGGAAATCAGTCAGGAATGCACACAGGAATGCACACATAAGTATAGGACCCGAGTGCGTGATCATATGCACATAAAGGTACGACTATATGTATTCAGACAAAGAAATAGAGACACACAGAAAGACAAACAAAAAGAAAGAGATGGGGAAGATGTACCTTTAACACTAAAAAGCTTTTGTTTACATTGCTCAAATGGAAGCTGACCTTAAAGGTTATCTAAAATATATAGAAAATGTCAACATGTCTGACAAGAGAGCAGAGCCCCTTTCAGAACATGGTAGTTCTCAGGGGGCACAACGAGGAGTCAGAGAATAACATCATAGCACCATATAGTACAGTTCCTTTGAAAGTCCTCCTCTATTTGCCCTCTACTGTGTGATCTTCAGTCTTAATCAACTGTATTGTTTTGTGGAGATACAGTTAAGGGAAGCGCTAAGCTGTTTATTTATTGAACAGGCTGTTTAATCCCCCCCCCCCCTGCACCCTCTGCTGCATGCTTGGCTCTGCACAACCTATCCCTTTGATGTGAGGAGATGATGGTGGAGTGCTATGACGGGCTCCCACTGGCAATGCAGCACATAGCACCACAGTGAACAGCAATAAGCAGTGCCCTCGTCAGAAGCATATGGTACAGAAAGTGACTCACTCTTCTCTTCCCCATTTGCGTTCACTTTGTGTCACTGCAATAATGCTGTCTTACTCCAAAATTCCACATATCCATTAGCTGATGTTCTTCATTTTGTTTGTTTAATTCAACCGGTAAAACATTATCACCGTCAACAAATTCAATTTTACTGTATTGTTTTTACATTATAAAAGTAATACTCATGAAATTTTCATCAGGTTTCTTTAATCCCTTACCCAAATTATGGGAACCAGCTTGCCAGTTTACATGACACTTAGCTTACCTGAGAAACCTGACTGTAACCTGGTTATTTAACTGCATGTAAACACACTGAACAATTTGTCTGATGAATAGAGAGTCAATGAGGATCTGCAGCAGTTTTGGGGGGTTTTTGGGCAACAGGTTATCATAACTAATGTCAGGTCCTTCCTAAATATAGTTCTGGGAAAATAACAGACAAATGGCAAATAGTTCGGTGTTCCAGCACAGAGTGCATTATAATTGTAAACATCTAGTGATTTATAAGTACAGTATAAGTATAAGCTCGGTTTTATAAATAGGTGTATGCTATGCAGTGTATGTGGATGCTTGGCCACTTGGACTCATCTTCCACTTATTCACATGTATACAAGCTTAACTATTCTAACAGAAAATTACCTGCTGGACCTGACCTGCTCATATGCTGTTTTCAAATTCTGGTGAAAAAACAGGCAGCTGTTGAACTATATTAGCTATTCATTTTTTCATTTAGTGAATTTGTCTCAGCGAAATTTCCAATCACAGCTAAATCAGAACACTTCAACACCCCGGATTTGAATAATGTGGTTAATGTTTTTTGCCCAGAAACTAATAGCGAGAGAAAGAAAATTGTTTATGTAGTTTAAGGGGAGGCACTGTGTGTACTGTAGCTGGTTTAATGAGCACAGCAACAGTTTGTCAGACTCTATAATGTGCAATGTATTCAGTATGTGGGGATGTTTAATATTTCAGGGTGCAACTTGGTGACAGCTGCCATTTAGTCATAATACAGGGCTGATAAAAGAGAATGAGTGACAGCTTTGAATAGAAATAAACTCACTTTTTATGACTTTCCAAAGAAAAACAAGTGCAAAGTAGTCAGTAATTCATATGTATGCAAACAGGCTCTTTGTGTTTCCTTGTGGCTGAAAGAGAGCTGTAGTTTAATTTTTTGTCAACTAATTACGTTCAAGAGACACACACTTACTTTTGCATCCTAATCAGGACATATTCTATTCCACTCTGCAAACACGTGTGGCTGGAATGCACAGCAAACTACAATTCAGACGCTGAACCTTTTTCAGCTGTTCTTTAAAAATGAACTGTAGTTCAGTTTCACCTTGAGCTGTGACTGGATAGTTGCTTTAGAGAAGCAAGCCATCTTACTATTTCCCATCCCCAAAGCCAAATACAACTCACAGAGGCAGTGCCTGTGAGTTGTGTGTCATATTTGTAAAAAATCTAATGAAAATCAATGATGGTTGATGCTAATTTGCTATGTAAATTAGCATTTTTTGCAATGCAAATTAGCTGCTGCAAACATCTGCATGTACAGTTAAACAGCCCAGAATCAGGTCTTAATTAGCGGCAGCTCATTCAAATAACTCAACTGTGGCCGTGCTCAGTTATACATCAGTGTTGGGAAGCTGCCTGTTAAATTGAAAACATGAGGTGATGCAGATTTTTGCATATGTGATACTAATTTGCAGTGAGCTTAGTATACGAACTCTGTGCGTTATATTTTTAAAAGATTGGCAGCTCAATTTAAAAGGCCAGCACAATTACACAAACGTAGGATACCTCAAAATATGAAGTGTGTGTTGAACCTTGATGTAGAGCAGTGTCTACACGACACAATCGAGGGACAAAACGGAAAACTTGCCAACCATGTTAATAGAATAAGAGCCACCTTTTGACTTCAGAAGCTTCAGTCCTTCATGGTTTTCTGTCTTGAATTGTATATAGTTATATTTCAGATTACGTCATTCTTACAGAAAAAAAGGCTCTGTCAGTGTTGGTGAGACCACATTACGGTTTAATGCTACATATTGGTCACTTGAGAGGTGACGGAAATGTTGGTTGTTAAGAAAACCACTCTGGAATTGATTTTATATTTGTTTTGCATAAGGGCATTATTATCGTAGTACATGTATATGAGGAGGACATCTTCAGGGAACAGTGTTTGCACCATAGGGAGCAGCTGGTATTGTAAAACGGTCTTAATTTCCTTGGCTGTTATATGATCGTAGGGAGTGATCACAGCAACAACTCTCACGAGATGACAAACAATTACAGATCCCTGGTCATGTTTAACGGTTACTGGCTCACACTGGCCTTTATTTACAAGGCAAAAGCACTGTAGCAAAAAAGCATAAAATTAGTCATAAGTTTACCAGAGTTGTGACTACTTTTATGGAACCATCAGTGCTAACAATATAAAATAGCATGCTAGTTAATTAATTAGAGCTTGTGTGAAAATTCATTTTGTGGCACATGCTGTATGTCAGAACAGTGAAAAAATAACATGTTCTTAGTAGTGGTCTGCCAAGTAAAGTAAAGTAAAGAAGTAGCAATTCATGGTTTCTATACAGTCCAACAGTTTCCCAGCATCTCACATCTTTTGCCACTACCCCTTCAAAGTCTATTTATATAATCTTTTGGCATGATTTCTTTGTAACTTTGTGTGAGTCTAATGCCAGGATATACCTTAATGCATTTCAGGCCTGATCCTACGATGGTGAACACAGTAAGCATGGTTGAGGGTATATTTTTTGCTTTCCTTTTACTATGCTGTGTCTTTGTATAGTATGGTGTAAGGTGAACTTGTAAACACTGTACATTTATTGTATGTCTATATCCTGTTGCCTTGATCCAGAATTTTGAACTTAAAGAGACTGAAATGAGATGAAAGGTAGGTACATATTAATATGTGTGTGGATGATAAAAATGTGTTTACTGTGAAAAGAGAAATGTATACAATTATAATAGACAAATATAAGTAATTAGGCTTACCATAGATGCCTGTGGATATACATGGGAAGGCCTGTGGAAAAAAAGACAAATAAGTATAACCATAAAGTAAACTGTGACAGAACAACAGTAACAACGTTAGGGAAAGTGGGCTGAAAAGAAATAAATAAACTATAATGGACTGAGGTAAAATCATTTATCCTCACCAAATATTTTTTAAATTCAATTAACTTTTTTTAAAATCAGTATCATATCAGTACTATATGTAAATCATTTTTAAATGTCAACAACTTCAAGTAAATGCTGCATGATTGCATATATCTGCATTAAGCTGTAACCATTGTAGCCACCTGCTATTTATCTATGTATGCTTGTTGCTTGCCTTTACTGCTGCACTTGTTTATTCCTGAGAGGAGAAATTTACAGTACCATTTGCCCAAATCCCTGCAGCTAATGTAGAACTATATTGTGAAGCATAATCCAGCTCCCGTGCACAATACACGAACACACACTTACACTATTTTTCTGTTGACTTCCAAAAACAGGCACATTAAATCCACCCTAGCATTGAACACCCCTATTCACAGATTTAGATGGATTATCATGATCACACTGTTGTGGTAAAGAGGCTGTTGGAGAAAATTCTATCACGTACTGTGCCAATGAACGATGCAGCCTATTACTTAGTACTTATGCCTATACTTGACGTCTGTTACATTTTGCATAGGTTGCCTGAGGGAGCACGTAGAACTTGGAGGTATGCATAAAGCTTGCTGCTTAATAGTCTCTAGCACATGATTATTCAAATAAAGTTGATTGACTGAAGTTTTTTTTGTCACCAAATATGCGCTCAGACCTTCCATTAATGTGTATGGGAATTTGGAGTGAAGGCACACCTACCATCAAATGTGTTTCAGCTTATATCTGTGTAAAGTTGAGGTAAATTGCCAACAGTGACTCAACTGTGTCTTAACAACAACAAAGACTTCACAGCATGGGGCGTTTCAGTGCATTTGACTCAAATGATGATAAAACTAAACACAAAATCACAGTCATAGCTGCTACATTTGGATCAATAGCTGTAATCAATAATTCCCAGCAACCACCAAAGAATAAGGACACATACCCAAAAACGGCATGCAAAGATTCAGAATAAATATTACAAATATTTCCTATAGCTAAAGAGCAAACACCAACATATATTTATGGTTGTCTTTTCCAAAATGATTATAAAAAGTAACCACCTTGTAATAGTTATTGCTTTGTAGCACTTTGCTGCAGACATATTATTCAAGCATGGCTTTATAGCTGAAAATAGTTTCATTATTCTTTACTTCTGTGAGCAAATATATTATGATACATAGCCCTTGCTGTAAGCTTCCCTATTTCACATTCATCGTTTTAAGTATATTAATAAACAGTAAAGAGAAAGATTTTTTTTCAAAGGTCCCATTTGTCCTCAAAAGCAGCTGAATACATGCTTTAGTTGCTGCATTCATCAAAAGGCATGGCCACAACATTAATATCATAAGATGACAAATAGAAAAAAAAGGAAACATTTCCAGTAGTAGCTCACAACTGGATGAATATAGAACAACAAAACACTACAGAGATTAATCAAAGAATAACACCCATATGTCAAATTTTCCTAGTGCCAAAACTAAGCCCAACAGTTTGTTTTGCCACACTGACCCTGTCAAGTTCTATTTAGAAACACGCTGTTGCCAGCAGCTGAGCCAAGATCACTTTATTTTAGAAGCGAAAGCATAATTAATACATCTGAGAGAGGGAGATGGCAAATAGATGTCTCATTGCATGATGATTACACAAACAAATTTAATAAGAAAGAATGGTTCTAATTGTGAGTCTTTTCAACTGAGACATGGGATAAGTGCAATTCACATTCAAAGAAAATAAGTTATTGATTTAAAAGACTGATAAAATATGGAGACTATTTTCTCTAAAGCATCACACCTTATGACACCTGCTTTGAAATGCGAAGGCCCATTTGTCCTTGTTCTAAGCAAAGAGGAATGTTTCTGTTTGTGTTCTTATTTACTAGTTTTCAGGTTCCGCCTGTCAAGGTGAATCTTTCTTCTGTGGGGTGATTTAAATCTTTTACCGATGCTTTGACCTTTCCAGATGACTGTCTGGGTCTGACACAAACCGCAGATGATGAAGCGTGGAAAAGGATGGCCATTTTTAGTGCTGTGCCAAATGCTGCCCATGGCACATACAGAGGCCGAGGACACAAAATGGACAAATATACACACCAAAACCAATTGCATCTGAAATAAATAATAAGTTAATCTGAAAACAATAAAGGATGTATAAACACCTCACAGATTAAGTTCAGTGTTTCATATAGGTCTAGTTAATAATGTATGGAATCATTACCAGTGTTTTTGCATTTATATCAGTCAAAAGGTCAGTTTTACATCTGGCAACAGTCAATACAACAATATTTCAGCGAGAGGAATTTATTTGAAATTGTGTAATAATAAGAAGGTAAAATGAATTCAATCTCCAGACAAGACGAGCATGATTTCCTGTCAATGCTTTCAGCTAGTTTAGGCTGCCAAACTCATCCTGAGCCAGAGACCTTGTTATCCTTTCTCAACTGAAAGGCCAGGATGTCAGTCTCTTAAAACCTCTGACTGCCACTAAACCTTAACACATGACAGGCTGTAGCAATAAGATATCATTAGCATATTCAATTAAAACCTTGTTTCATAAGTTCCCCACCTGATCCATTAAAGAGTACTGATCTTTCTATTGTGAAAATGCACCAGTCAATCATTTAACAGGATGCCGTGAAGCTTACAGATCTCACTTTCTTGTTTGAGAGAGAAGTATACTGTATAACCATTAAAACTCATCTTGGCTGGCATGTCTCCTTTTTCATTCATACAGCATTCAATAAACAGTCACAAAGCATCAATTAATTACACTAAGGTGTGCTCAAATTATAAATCACACTGATAATCAATATTTGTAAATGCCAGCATGCTCAATTTTTATATGTCAGCTTTGACTTTTGTTAAATAAAATAAAAACTGTAGCTGTTAAATAAAACACTCTTAATTTAAAGCTGAGCAAAGGGGAAACATCAGTATAGTACCTGTTTACTGTAGTAGTACCAGGTTTAGTATTAGCATATCTACATTTATGCAGTAGATGAGTCATGACACTTGTTCCCTATGGAACTCTTCATTATCAAAAATAGTTTTAGTTCTTTTAGAGACAGAGAACAAATGGCTGTCAGGTTCCTATAACTTGTTGGGGCAGCCTTTGAGTCAAGAATACTATAATTGAATGTCACAAAACAGCTACAATAAGCAGTAACAAAATCCAACACCGTAGGTCTTGTAAAGCCCATTTTTCTTTTTCTTTCCCATCAACACTGGGCCACCATCGAAGCTATTTTAATAGTTGTTAGTGTACATACCTGTACATTTGCTAAAACTGTATAAGGTCATGAGTTAATTAGGACAGCCAGCAGTATATAGGCAGTCATGACCTATGATTCCTAGTTTAGATTATTATTTCTATCTCTGGATGCTCATTAGAAGTTAGTCAGCATGTCCGCCCGCACCGTGGCATGAGGCCGTGCCTGACATGTTGGCTTGTTGCTGATTTTCTTTGCTTAGGGACTGTTCAGAAATTGGTCACCAGGGAAATTATTCTGTTGCTGGGGCTCCTCCCTAATCTATCACATCACTTTAAAGTGGAGCACCTTTTCTCTCAGCATCTCTGTGCACTTATTAAGCTCACAGGATATTAAGTACAGCACACAGTGGCTATAGTGTTTATTGCTGAAAAAACTTGAGTAACATTAATACTTCTTTTTAATGAATATGATTATAGTGTTTTATATGTCACATTACATTAATTATTTACTATAATATTTACATAATAAATTGTATTCTATTTTTTTTTTACTGACATAACTACTGCTTATTAAAACAATGATTTAGTGACTTCAAAGTGTGACTAGAGTTTTGCAAAGACAGCGCTCATGAAATTAAGTCACTGTTCCATGGAGAGCATGATAGCCTGCAGCTTTCAGCCATTTGTTAAACAGCAGGATTTGACACAGTAAAGATGGCTCAACCTGTGGCAAAATGCAGCTGCCTTGCTGTAACTGTCACCTTCTCATATTGCAGACACTACAGAGTATTCATGGGTAGACAGGTAAAGGTATAACAAAACCACGCATGGGCAGTGACAGCAGGATCCTGTCGAGGGAGCACCTCGTCTCGGCTGGCTGAGTAAATAGCACTGGACCCAGGGTGCTGCCCCCGTAGCTTGAAGCCTCCTAGCCTGTTTGCAAACGGAAGCTATGCTTATAAATCACAGTGGTGAGGGGAGACCTTGTGCAAATGCGTCCACAAGTATGTTATTATTCACAAGTGTTGCCACAGTGCGGGCTTACATCAGAACATGAATCCAAGAGAATCCTCTTTGTAGACTGTTGTAATTCTTTAAGCATGTAGGTCATAGCTGGTCTGAATCAGCTACCTGCTGCTGCTGCTGCTGGGAAGAGCGTGTCACGGTTACAGATCAGGATATTCAAATATGACATGTTAACACCCTTTTATTCTGCATAATGCCCCACTCCATATTCTAATGTGAGCGCTGATTGTTTAAGTGTCATTATGCTAAATGGAGGATAGAGAAATGCAGCGGGTGAGAAACCTGGAACCTAATGGCCCGAGTCCTACCCATTTTTATATCTGCTGTGATGAAGTGTAAGTATTATCACAATAACATCTGAGTGTCCATTAAGGACTTGGCATCGCTGGCTGTGTTTACATCCAGTGAGTAACTTACTGTGCATAATACCCTGGTAAACAGCTTATTTAGCTGTTTGCATAAACCTTTGCTACTATGTGATTGAGAATCCTTGTTATCATAAATAAACCACAACAAAACACTCCTGGGGTGAGACATTCCATTCTCAGGATAAAATATTTAAAATTGAAATACACCAGTCATTTGGTTAACTGATCTTTTACAGTGAGGTTTATGCACAGTAATGGAAAAACGTGATAATACTGAAATGCAGATACATAAGTGGCATGTAAACAGATTTAGTGAAATGTTGGCAATGTGCATGATTTGATGCACATTGCCATTGTTTTTTTACTTTATTTGATTTATAATGTTTTTGCTCATTCTGTACTCCTTATTTGCACTTTAAGTGACAATATATTGTTAAAAATTACATAGCTGTTCAGTCAAGTCGTCTGTAGCACCATAGATATATGCAATGTGTCCATAAAAAAAAAATAAAATCACGAATTATCTCTTAAGTAAAAACCCCAAACTGCTGTGTCCAGAAGGCCAGGCACTGGGTTGGACCAACGATAGACACAGTGGACGAAAATAATTAACTCTTGTTGGATATAATGAAGCTCAGGGTGCTCTGTGATTGCATTCATCACACTCAGTTCCACAGCACTGATCCCATCTGCACATGCAGTGGTTGCGGTGTTGCAGCGGAAGAAAGACAGGCTCTAGCATGTCTGTCAGCCAAACTTGTGAGAGGGGTGAGATGAATGGGCAGAAAAAAAGGTGTAAATGCTGCAGCCTGTGGATATAGCAGAGCAGTGGAGCAAAAACAAGCAGATACCGAACTGATGGCTGTTTGATTCATTGGTCCATGACCAGCTGTATGCTTGAGCAAGCACAGTTCACCCTGAAGCCCAAAGCTCCAGTGCATAGGTACATTAAGAAGCATTTTACAATGAAATGTGGTTATGTCTTTAGGAACCAGAAAGCAGCTTTAACCATAAAACTGTAAAGTATCTGCAAAACTTTAATATTCATGAATTGTAAACCAGTACAATGGTTGTAAAAATACTGCCCAGTTCTAGTAGAGTTTGTTCTCTTTTATTATTCATATCAGTGTGACTTCCCACAGAGGTCTGCTGGTGACACTGATTCCGTCAGTGTTAAAGAGGGAGCACTTAGGGTAGCATAAAAATGATACCACTCTGAACTAAGGGCACATGCAACTAACTCATATTTATGTATGAAGACTCCTTCTCAGTATCAGTTGAAATTATATCACTGACCACTGAGCAACAGAGAAGCAAAGACAAAAGAAAGAAATCCACATCAGTGAGACAAACTGACTGGCCTCTACTTGACCCATAGATGACTGACAGAATTCAAATGAGTAGGCGAGGAACATGTCAGGTAAACTCAATAACAAAATGTATTCCTGTGGTTTCACTGCTATCACTACTGTGTACAGCTGCAGGCAGACTCCTAGTCAGATATTTTCTGTTTATGTATGACTTATTGATTAGATTAGAATGCTTGTAGTGGGTGAAATCAAGACTCCTCTGCAGTGCTGATGTGAAATACTTAAGAGTGGAGAGAGCCTCATACCGAGATCTGAAGTAAAAGACCTGTGGTTTTGTTGTCTGATCAGGGATCATCATGAACTTACAGTAGTAGTAGAGTTTTTACACCCTTTATTTACCTTCACCGAAGGGTGAATCAGGACTTTATTAGAAATAAAGTGATTTTAGAGCAAGACGTTTATGTCTAATTTCCCCTGCTTCATATTCTTTCATACTATATTATAGAGAGAAGTCTTCCTGCTTTTGATTTTCCTCCTGACTGTAGTTGAAATGTGTTGTTAGTGCTATAATATTTCTGTTAAAAACAGCAAACAGGGGGAATGTACTGCATGTGTACATTACTATATTAATGGAAATCTTAATACAAGTTGTATAGTATCCAAAATTTACATAATGGTAACTTGGACTTGCAACTTGAATTCATTTGTTCCAACAGACCACACCCTCAATTATTATTTGAATATGGGCTTAGTAACAATTTATCATATCTAAGATCCGGTATCTTTAAAGCCTTGAACTTTACATTGATTAAGATCCTAACCTTGATTTAATTATAATGGTCTTATGAAATTTTTACTGTATTTATCCGAAGAGCCATGGCATTATAAAGTACAGAAAATGGTAGCAATAAAAGCGGCAAATAATGGAAAAATGTATCTGAGGTAATTCAGAGCAAAATGTTTGATTTGAATATTTGAAACGCAACACTCAGCAGGATAGAAGACATCATTCAATATGCCTCGGGGCCTCTAAAGCCTATGATTATACCAGTGAGTGCTTAAGAAATGCAGAGCTTGTGTGCATGGTGTGTAGCATTAGAAGTAATTTGCAATTTGGCAGCCTAAACTACAGGTATGCATAAAGAAAATATTCAATGCAGAAACGGTTGTTTCTAAAAGAATCTCCAAGTGAGAAAGCTTAAGGGAAAATAGATTGAAAGAGACAAGACAAGTCACATGTACATCTATGGAAGGTAAAACCAGGGCATACTGTATGTGGAATATAAAATATCAATACCCCTTGTCAAGCTGTCTCTGTAGAGATTAGCAGCATATGAAGCTGGGAGGTTAGAATTCTCAGCAGTCCCAAAATATATCTTGTGATTTGTATTGCAAGAGTAGATAATTCCCAAATGGTTGACTTAAATGAATAGTAAAATAATAATTAGGGACCATTTTTTTCATGAGACAGTACTTTAATTTTCATTCATAAATCAACTTCAGCAGCATATTTAATCGAAGAACAGAAGAAAAGGGGTTTTGGTCTTGCAATATGAAAGCGAGCCTCTGCTGCCCTTCCAACACAAGGCTACTAATTAAACAGTTTTGTTTCTTTTTCTTTCAAGGCGTCCTTCAACATTTTTTAAAGCACATCATATCTAGGAGCCTTCAAAGTCAAAACCCCACTGTGACTTTCGAGGTGACGCAACAGCATACATATGAATACAAGTAACTTGCTGCATGGCCCCCATCTTTGTGTGAGACAAAAAATCTTGTCTGCTTCATATTGCTGTCACTGAAATATGTTAAGGCCAGGTTATCCTAAAGCTGTATCCAGTGACAAAAGCTCTGCTGATTTGAACTGAGCTACTAAGTGACAACCACTGCCATCAAAAGATATCACGGATGATTGATGGTTTAAACTGACCTTTATTTCACTGTCCTGCATTATTTATAGCATTAAAGGTTTATTGATGAGCTACTGTGTGGTATGCTAATATTTTTGGCATTGCCTGTAGTGGGCGAAGACCTATTCATGCCGGGGTCAATATAACAAGGTAGAACAAAGAAAGGGCATTGGCATGTGGTCAGCAGGTTGACAGGAATTAATATTCTGTATGTGAAAGTTGAGATTATTCTTAGCTGGAGCCAATCGGTCACGTAGAACAGCGGAGGGGCAGTCTCTGAAGGATATTCCTTATTTGCATCAGGGTTTAGGACATGAATGTCCAAATCCCTACAGCCTCCAGGCCACTGCAACTGTTTCATCTGTGTAGAGCTTTTGAAAGTTAACTGACTGCTCATTGACAAAGTCAAATTTTATCAGCACAACAAGCACATAGGAGATAGCCACAGACAATAGGTTTGCTTATGTAAAATAATCTTCAGTAATTAAACAAAGTTGTTACGTTAATATTAGTGAATTGAGACAGTCAATAACATATTTTCATTTGACTTTTTACGTAGTTTCAAGTTGTAGAAAATCATTGTATAAAATTAAAATGTTATGCAGATTCCTAACAGATAACAAAATAGGTATATTACCACATTTCCCAAAGCCCTACATACCAAACAAAACGAACATTCAGAGAGAGAGACCCAACCAGATCAACTACAAATAAAACTGAGCTCTCTTTACTGGAGTAACAGTGACCCTTTAGAAGCATGGTAAGAACATAATTATTACAGAATCATAAGGACATGTTTTCCAATTAGAAGAATAAATGTTTGTCTTTTTTCTGTATACTGTAAAACCAAACAAACTGTTTACCACTGGGTATGTCCGTTTGTTCTGATTTCTTCATTGGACTTGTGTTTTAGGAATAATTAATCCAAAACTTGAAGACTGGGATGCTTCTGCCACATGGGAATGTAATGAACTTAATGAACTCTGCTTGTTAACGGAAGCTCAGGGTGCTGTGTGATTGGCTTCATTGCACTTGGTTCCGCAACACTGATGATAGCTCTTCCCATTTGCACAACTCCAGTGATACATAGCCTGTGTGAACTCCCGTGTTGCAGTGTTGTGGGCAAATAAAAGGCAGAGTATATTTGTGAGCCAAGGTAGACTGGGGTGAGATGAATGAGCATGAGAAGAAAAAGGTGCAGCCAGGCAGACAGATAACTAGAACCCTGGATAACTGAAAAGATTTTTTTTTTACATCTATAGAAGGCTAGCTATGTCCCTCTGCTTCCAGTGTTTGTGCTACGGTAGGCTAAACATGTGACTAATCTATCTCTGTACTGAATGTGCAGGGGTGAAATTGATATTGATCTTCTTATGTAATGCTCGGTATGTCAGCAAATAATCCTGAAATGTAGAAGTATTTTAAAGAAACCGTTTTATGGATTATACTGCATTAAAAATATATTTCATTGGAATGCAAATTACAGTATAAACTTATTAGACAACAGCAATAATGGTGCATTTATTTATACATCTGTATTAAAACTAGGTCATGGTTACTTTTTAAGACACACTTATGTCAAGCAGAAAACACATTCTCAGTTCTACAAGTTTATCAGAACCTTTGCCTGTTTGTAGTCTGTGGGCAGACTTTGTGGGACTAGGGCTTAGGCCCAAGCAGGACACTTTCACTTTAAAGCTCCCCACAACATCATGCAATAAATCTGAGCTTGCCCAGAGGTAAGAGCAACAAACACTAATTACCAGTAGCAGGATGAGAGGTCAAGGCATGAGTCGTATTAGCATGAGAAAACACTATTTTTCAATTTACAATATATACTGGTCTGGTCTTGTGTGCTTTAAGTAATGAAGATTTAAGCTTGCAGTACCATGGGCATGAATACAAATTAATTTCTTGTACACATAGTAATGTATGTTTCCAAACTCAGTTTGTCTAGCTGTATAAACAGGTCTTTTAAATGAGACGACTAAAATTGTCTTTATACAACTGACACTATAGATATGACGACTGCCTCAGGGAATCTCCACAAAGCAAGATTTGTGATCCAAAGTAAAGCTCAATTTAGGCACACTGCACAGAATCGGTTTTCAATTAATATGCCTAGCACTTTGAAGGACTTTGGTCCAAGGATATACTGTATTAAGCTCTGAGGAGGTCAGCTCTTCCTCTGTGCAGACCTGTGGGCCATTCTCTCACACTTTGATCTGAATTCTGATGATAGTATGGCAGGCACAGACTCAGGAGTGGAAGGATTAGGGACAGGAGGGACAGAGGGAGTGACAGCTTCTTTTGTATATGTTTTATCCTCATTTCGGGCGTAACGGCAGACAGCGTACAAACCAGTGGCTTCTCTAAGGTGTTTCTTTTTTTGGCTATAAAAACCTCAACTCATAAAAGACAGATCAAACGGCAAGCAGGCACATTGATAACTATATAATGGCTCACTTTGAGAGAACAGTTATTTTGCTGAGATGGGCACGTAGTTCAAACTGCAAGTTATTAGTCATGCCGTCAGCTCATTTCCATATATGTTTTATTGTCTCATGAGCAAAGGCTAGTGCACCTACTCACATTTATTGCACTCATGGTAGATGTAATGATATTCACACCTATGGCAAAAACATAAAGGCTTGTGTCTCTCTGTATCTATATGAAAAGGCTTTTGAAAGGTGACTATATGAATTTAGGTTTCAGTTTTGTGCACCTTTCTTTGATGAGCCTTGCTTGCTTGTCTAGAACCACATGAAGCTACATAAAAGCACAGCTGTCTCAGAAATCATTATTTTAATAGATTGAATATTTACGTAGAATGGCATAGGGAAATAAAAAATGGTCTAGCACATAACAATTCCTAGCATGTTTTTCTTGTCGACAAGTTTGGGTCTTAGTTTGTAGTAATTTACAGAACCCAAATGGTGTCTTCTCCATGTAAGTCGCTTTGGATAAAAGCGTCTGCCAAGTAAAGTAAAGTTCATGAAGGTAATTACATCAGTGAACTGTGGTGAGGATGCCCTGTAGGAGACCTAACCTAACCTCTTGTCCCAAATTTTCTCTCCTTTGAAAACGTACACACACAAAACCTGTGGCAGCCACCTGAACCTCATGTTCTCAAGCTCAATGCTAGAGTACATACTGTAATAACTCCGGCCTTGTCACACAGTAAACTTTCTTTTATTCATCGCAGGTACAGCGATATGAGGGATCAACAGATGTGAAAGTGTTGGCAACAAGCTCCCCAAGGCTTTTTGCCATCTCCAAATAGTCCTGTCACTTTTACACTACAGTGCAGGATATGGATATAAAGTATGAGACTGTAAAAGCAGTGTTTTGAAACACTGGGGCGTGAATTTATTGAGTATAAAAGTCTTCTGAAGGATTGGCTGTTCAAAGTATCTATCCATAAATCCCAAAGGAGATTTATTTCAGCAAGGGTCCAGGCCTAATCAAAATCTCTCCTTAGACACTTGCTCGATCAGGACTGCAAACTGGTGAAGGTCTAAAAAGGTCACAACATTTTTTTGCCTGCAACTAAAGAAAATAAACAGCACATGACACCCAAACTTGAAACCTAAGATGTACTTGGGATATAGCACATAACACAAATACACAGTGCATTGTGTCACTTTAATGTTGTACACTGAACTTTGTAGAACTCTGAAGTGTCACAACTCAAGTCACACTGATGCACCTAAATAATGTCGTACAAGCGCACTGTAAATTCCACTTGCAATCTGTAGCTCAAATCCATGAAAACTGTTAAAAGAGATGGAATCTGTCAGAAGTCTGATATGTTATCACGCACTAAAAGTGTGCCAAAAACACCAAGAAGCTACTAAAAATGCAACATTGCATAAGTGGTTTGGATGAGCAGTGATTACATATTTTTGCAGGTGTACATGATTCATATGGATGACCAATTTGGACATAAAACCTTTACTGAAAGGGAACTACTTTTCACCTCTGGTGACAAGTTAAGACTTTCTAAGGATAGTGGTACAGAGAAAACATACTGATGTACATCGAGCATTAATAGACCATGTCGCCTGTAGGACCTGACAAGGCAAGCTGGGCAGAGTGTCAGATCTAGAGAGAAGGTCAGATCTAGAGAGAAGGTCACCTTCATGTAGAGACAGCTCACAGTGGGCCATGAAAGGAGCCACTCCGCCAGTGTGGCCTGGTCCAAACAATACATGTCTTTGGCCAACGAAGCAGAACAACAAATTCCCCTCCTGCTCTAGACTTCAACAAAAAATATATTGACTCTGACACCAGCACTAGATGGAAATAGTCTTCCCAAGTTCCCTCGTAGAGTAACTGTCTAATTCAATCTCTCTTGCTACAAAATAATCATTATTATTAGCCACATGAAGATTCATATTTGCTTTACCTGTGTGTCTGATTTTTACACAAAAAGTGAGAACATGGGGATATCAATAAAACATGCATATGTGCTGTCTATTCAATATTTTAATCATACTGTAACATTTTGAACAACTTTCGAAATGGTAGAATAATACTGTAAATGCATTCAAAGTGAAATAAACAGAGCAGTGCAGGGCCAGTGTATATCAGATTTTGCAGTCCAATCCCAGGGCTGCATTACAAAGTGGAGTTATCTTGGCCTGAGCACAGGTGCATCTCTAAATGAGGAGGAATGAGGAGGGACCCACCAACATCCAAAACAAAAACGGTACGTGCCACTCAAGGTCATGGTGAATTGTAGCAACACTGGCGCTACAGATTGATTGGGAATTCAGGGAGCAGCTGGCTGAGAGGAAACATGAAGGTGACTGAGGGAATCACCAGGTGGCTCCTGTGAATTATGACACTGTCCATCTAGTTCTTTCTATCTTACATGGAGACTAAGTGCTGAATTGAAGCAATTTTGTTATGTGCTGTTTGCTTCCTGTATGATATATGATTTCCATGCTAGGATGGTGAGACACTCGAGTTGTTGCTGTGGTTTGATTTGAACTATATGAATAACTTTTTCCACAAATGGCCAGAGGATAATACAGCTAATTACAGCTTTCTAAATGTGGAGTTCATCATGAATATTGATAAAGCATTAATTAGTTACTAAAACTGGAAAACCATTTTCTCTGTAGCAAATACATCACATGTTTTTGGAGCAAAAATGTACTGCATCACTAGAAGTGAAGATTCATAATGTAACCAGCTCAGTAAACAGTTCAGTCACTCAGGAAACATTGGAAACAACACACCGGGGTAGATGATGTCTTCTGTAACATTTGCTTTTGGGCTCAGGTGGGAAGCGAGTAAGTAATCACATTAGGAATCTAGAGGCATGATGGACTTTATTATCATTCATCATCTCATTATGAAATCTATGTATATACTTCATACTCTAATGTCCAATTTAATAATAGACCCTCTTCAATGCATCACTGAATCAAAAACATTTGCTCTACATTTCTACTTGCTCAATGACTTTGTTGTACTGAGTCCAGATAAAAAAGAAATCTTCCAGTAAGGGAAATTGTCAGATGAAGTGCTTTCTCAATATCCAAATTGATGAGAGTCCTCTGGCGTTGCTCCCGGGTGTTTCATGCTCTTCATAAAAAAAAAAAAAAAAAAGCAAGCAGTCCACCATGCACATCTCTGTGGTACCTATACTGTACCCTGTACTAAAAGCTCTTGATTGATCAAATGATTTCCTATATTGAAATTGTGTTAAAAGATGTTGAGTTTTCAAAACTCAGCTTCAATGTGTTTTGTTGGCAGCGTTTCCTTATGGGGTCAATTGTGCATGCACTGAAAAAAAAAGTTGTGTAGTGAACTATTACCTGTTTTTACACTGTAATATAAAGAATCATTAAGAACTAGAATTTGTAAAGTAAAATGTAAAAATGTACTCATTGCATTCATGTAATAAATGAACTATGTGAGAAGAATATGTTTTATTAGGTAGTTGCTTATACTACATAAATGTTTTTTTGTTACTGCACGTAAACTCAGAAAAAACCCAATTTAATACAGTGACATTTAAATCTGTGCATGCTCTTTTGGACAAGTTTTGAATCAGAGTTGGGTGGAGATACGCTTCTTGTCTGCGCTGGATTATCTCATGTATGAGGTAAATTATTGTTGTCTGCTACCTTACCATAATTATCTAGTCACATTAATTCAGTAACGTAGAAGTTAAACTGACACTAAACTAACATTATAACTGGTGTAAAGCACCACAACTGAAATTTGATGTTTCACCACAAACTTTACACATTCATGTTACATTCACGGCTGTGGGGACTTTACCAGGCCATGCAAACGTGAATGATTCGTTGGTAATTAATATTGACCAAATAAACAGTTTTATGTGTTTTTTCAGCTGGGTCGTTTGTGATAATCCTACATTATATTAAATAGAGTACACGATAACAAACACTTGGCACAGTGGTGTAGTGGTTAGCACTGTCGCCTCACAGCAAGAAGGACGTGGTTTTGAATCCACAGGTTGACCAGGTGTCTTTCTGTTTGGAGTTTGCATATTGTCACTGTGTCTATCCAGGTTGTACCCTGCCTCTTTCACAAAGATAGCTAGGTTATGCTCCGGCACTCCCATGACACTTAAGAGAACAAGTGATTAGGATAATGGCAACATTTTGATAATCATAATGAGTAATATAACTTTATACAATTAGGTAATTGTAAGCAAATACTCACATTGTTCATAAGAGTAGATAACATATTACGTAACATTACTTAACATATTTGAAAGAGCAATGTTCCTGTATGGGAAAAATATAAATTGACTTTACTTAATTTAAATAATAGTTATTAAAAATAAGTAACATTTAAGCCATGAATGTTAGATTTAGTAATACTAAATCTGACTTGATGATGGTTGTATTTTTTTTGAGTAAAACCTACAAGTCAATATTTCTCCACTGTGGAGTCTTCCAGAAATTATGCTATTGCCAAAAATGTGTAATTTTTTTTTTGCACAACTTAATCCAAGTTTATCCAAGTCAATTTAAGTCCAAAAACCATTGCAGAGTGAAGCTGGTGGCTTGTGCCAACAGGTGAACAGTCATTTTTTCTAGACAACTAACTCCCAAGCCATGACTGAGAACTGTGTTGTTTTATTTTAAATCAAAGGAAATTCTTTTCAGTTGCATTAAAGGTATTTGTCTGGTAGTAATAGATCACTTGAAAGATTGTTTTCCATGTTTAAAATATGTTTACATGTTAAGGTTATCAGTCTGTAGATTTACCCTGCTTCTCTTAAAGTGTATTAAGTTTAATCGTTTAAGCTTAATATAAAATCTAATATGCTGACTTTAATGAAACTGGAAACAAGCACAATACCAATAATAATCTCAGACAAATAACATATTTTTAATCATTTGCTTTTACTAGACATGTCTAAAATGGCTGTAAACAGTATACACTTGTATTGGTGTATCTTTTCTAGCTGATGCTCTTTGCTCTCCTGTGGGGAGACCTTAATGATAGACAGCCCCAGATATTATTCCATGCATAATATCTTTACCAGGGGTTTATAAATGTGACATTAGATATTGAGCTGAGTGAGGCTCAGAGGTTATCTGGAATACCAAGCTGTGTGTGAAAAGTCAAACCATGAAACAGGATTCACCCCTGTGTTCGTTCTAGCAGACACTTCATTCAGCATACGGCATGGTGTCTAAATCTTCCGGCTTTCTAAATTCATCTGTATGTGAAATGAAAAAGGTGGCTGTAGTAACAGGATGTAGATACAGTAATAGCTGATTTAAATTTAAATTTCTTCCATGGTCATGACCATGGAACCAGCATCATCAATAATAAAAGGTGAGCGTGACATTTATGATATTAAGGTCATTGGTTGACAATGAAAAAAATGTTTAATTTGCTAAATTACCCAATGAAATGATTACTTCAGTAGGTCTACTTTCTAATGATTTAATGCTAAGGTGTCATAATTTTTAATTAACTTGGAACAGGAAAGGATGTGGAAAGTGGCAGTGTAACTCAAGCACCTGCTGCACATTCAAACTCCGGCATCCGTTAATCAGCTACTAAATACTTTATCCATCTCCAAAATAATTATAAAATACATTCCCACAGAGAAATTGCTTTTTTCTTGTTCACAATAGATAATTCAGGCACATGTTAGCTGTAGGGTCAACAAGGCCACTATTTTTTAAATATACCAATAAAATCATTTGAATTAATAAATATGAATCATCAGTCCAAGCACAAATGTTGCTGCCAGCACAAAAGGATAAAACATTTCCTGGGCCTGAAATAAGTATCTTACACCTTTGTGGCAATCTCTAGCATCCACAACATGACAGTCCTGCAATGTTAGAGGTATTATATCTCTTTCATAAAAATGTGCAATGTGCTGCATTGCCTCCTGAATTGCTGAGTAGGCCTAGATTGTGAGTCAATCAGCTCAGGCAGGCACAGTGCGTCAGCCCTCGTTAGCTATGACCTTGGGAAATAATCATGGCACTAAACAGGGTGTATGTGTGGGCTAATAGTGCTGTGATTAAAGAATTATGTAGAAGAGCATAAACACTGGCATGTCTGCTAATGCACACAATCATTCACCTGAGCCTGTGGGGAAACTGCTGTGATTATGACGACAAAATGATGAGAGAGCAAGAATTGTAACTTCTGTGTTATATTTATCAATACAACTCAAGTTTTAAGAATTTTGTATTGTGTCTTGTCCTAATGTTCTCAAGACTACGCATAAATTGGTCAACACAAAATGCACTGTTCCTAGTTTACTGCTGTCACCAAACAACGCCCTTCTATAAATATGTGCCAAGCAGATGGGGAATAGTATAAATATTAATTTCAGAATTTTGAAGTTGAAATACTGTTGTGAACTTCTGAACCACACAGTGCTACAAACATTCCCAATGCTCCCCCTACCTGTCAGGTCTCCGCCTTATTCATTCTCTTTGATAAAGCAAATGGGAACCATTGCAAAAACAAAACACAGGGAAGTGCTGTACTCGGTGTGTTTTTAAGTTTTAGAAATGATTTGCTGTTAAAAAAAATAAAACCTGCAAACTAAACAGACAAGAGCCAGTTATTTGGCACTACAAATAAGAAGTCCCAGTTTGTGCTGAACAAAATAAGTAAAAAAACAAACAAAACAAAAGCTAAATAGTAGTATTTTTCTCTAAATTAAATATTAATATTGTCTGGTGTCATATTAGCTCCATGGTAATCATAAGTAGAAAGAAGAAAATATCATATTTATAAAATATTAATACATAATAATATATAATTTAAACTAATAATGAGAAAGTGTGCTTGAATGATACAAATAATAAACTATATACTATAAACCAATAATAAATAATCAGCTTTGCTCAATTTTATGCATCAACTCATTCTCAGTACTTGACACAAAATACTATAGATATCATAAATGGACAAAACATTTCATAGTCTTTGTACCCTTCAGCAATTATTGAATCATATAAAAACAATAACTACATGATGTTAATTAAAAACAGGTAGCATTTACTATCAGTGCATAGGGCACAAAAGTGATCTTGCCGTTTTATACCTTAAACTCTGTTCATAAACAAAACATTAAAAGGGAAAAAAGCAACTTAAGAAAGACCTGCCTGAAAGCCAATTAATTTGTATGTCTAAGCGTGTTAATATTATATACTCTGCTGTATTTTCATATTAGGTGCCAAGCTCATAATTGCTACTTATTCAGTCTAAAAGCTACAGCTAATCAAATAAATAACTCTTTGGGTGACATTTATCTTAATCAGACATGTCATCTGCTTTCTTCATTTAAAAATATTTCATGTGTACAGCCAGAGTGAGAATGTCTTCTGTGTGTCAGACCACAATACAGAGACCTTGTACTCTGACCAAACACTGTAAGACCGGGGACTATGATTGAAAGATAATTGGGTGTAAGCTTGTTCAAATGGAACCCAGTGAAGACCAGGAAATTCGAGTTTCATGGACACAGCTCTGGCAAGGTCGACACTGAGTTCAACACCTGACTTTATAAAATCCACAAATGAAAGATTGCAAGAAAGAGCTCAGAATCCAAGAAACTACATTCACTGGAGTAAATCTAGGACTCACACCTGTGGTGGAGCTTCTAATCTAGTGCTAATACATCACATGTTCACAATGACTGTTTGCTTTATCATGTTTCTCGCTTAATGCATAGCCATCAGAGAAGCTTATTTTCTGCCGCAGACTCATGTCTTCCCTTTAATTAAGTACATCAAGAGGAACGCGCAGATTCAGCGTTCTCATTACTATTCACTCAATAATAATTAAAATATCCATCTGTGAGTGTTAAATTGAAAATGTTGCCATGCGTATCACAATTGCAGCACAGTCTATCACTAAGATTTGTGGACCATTTAGAAGTAGAAGATGACTAGATAATCGTCCGTGGCTACTGTAAATGCAGAAAGTTTCCCTGGTTATTCATTTATCTGCCGTTTGATTAGTCCCACCCACTGACATAGCGTCAAAGGAACCACAAGGTTGAGCAAACACCAGAGTACAACAAGCAGTTACACTGGGAACAGTGCTGCATTAGTAATGAGATGACTGAGAGCATGACAGCTCTGTCTGGCTTCACTGAAACACACACACACACAGTGGCTAGGCTGATTCTGCATGGTAATTAACCATAACGATCTAAACAAGAACTCGTTCCACCAAGGCTGCTACTGATGAACAGCAGAGATTTACTCAGTTGAGGAGCAACTGTCAGGCTGTGAGAGAGGTCTGCTTTTTGTGTAATGTATTTCATATCCTTGTTTTCTACTCATCCTTTGATCAATAGTGTTTAGACTCAAACTGAATACAGTCTATTAGAAGAACGCAAACAGTGAGCGACAATGTTTTTTTTGTTAAAGTTGTCTATGTATTGCTCTGGGTGAGGGAGCGTCTTTCTCTTATTGAAAACAATCTGATTCAAAAGTAGAAGTGCTCAGCCAAATGACCTGAGCCCTACTTTGAAAATCAACATTATTACAAATAACTCACGCCAGCACCTCACTATTTCTGAACGATATGTTGTTAATCAAAACTAATTGTCACTAACCACACAACTGTTATTTCTTTGGCTTCCAAAAGGTTTTCTCTTGTTTGAGTTCTCTGTATTCTCAGTGAGCCAGAGGTAGGAAAGGATTTACTTTTTCCTTCTTGTTGTGAATCTGACACAAAGATAGACAAAAATGCCTTTTGTCTTCCTGTATTGTGCTCATTCGTCAGGTATGTTTAATTAATGCATGCTTATTGTGGCGTTCTTGTCCCATGGCGGATGGCAGGAAAGACATCTGTTTAATCAACAACTTCCTGTGACAGTCCCTCAGTTGGGTGCTAGCTGTTGTTTCTATTCTCAGATGGTACAGCAGAGGTATATGAGCCTCATAGAAATTCAGAAGACCGTTGCCAGGAGCTCCTCACAGCCAGGTACAGCAGCAGAGAGACAGATGAAGTGAAGAGACTTTCCTATATTTGAGCCTTTATTATTGTCTTATTATTGGCATATTAATCTTAAATGGAACTGCTGCCATTTCCCTCACAGCATATTTAGGTGGAGTAGCCTCTGTAGGAGACAGGGCTTAGTTGCTGCGATGATTACTATGGGCTTCTTGTGCTTGTAATCAAAACGCTAGCATCCTCACATCAGCCCACTCCACGTAGACACTCTAGAGATTACCTCTTCTTCCCCATCAACTCTGATTACCCCTCTTGAGGTTTGTTGAAATGTCACATTTTACATATCCCAATATTTCATCTCACATAAAGGTGTGAAGTCTTCCTTGGAATAAAGGGAATATGAATGAAAGGTGGTGCAGCAGGCCTGTCCCCTTTACAAAGACCTGAAGAACCTCCTCCTGCTGTGGTTGCTTTCTTCTGAATCAGAGTGCTTAGACTAGATGGCAGACCACCACAACTACTATCACTGTAATTGGACCTAATTGGTCCAGTGTTGCCAATGATTTGGATCAGACAAATACCAATGACTAATTTAAATGGCGGTGTGACCTTTTGAAAGCTTCAGCCTAATTAACCTTTGTCTGTGCATGCAGGTACTATATGTAGATGTGGGCTACAGGCAATGACTGACTGGCCACTGAGAGGGCTGGGTTATAATCACTTATTGTAGCTAATTGCTGATTGGGGGATGACGCCTTGTAAAATCCTCTGTGCCAAATACAGTGCTATACTGTTGTTTTTCATTCATGCTAGGCCTCTGGTCCCTTCTTAGACCTTCAGTTTGACTAACATGGCGATTGACAGGTGCAAGAATGTTTACATATTGACAAACAACCAAAATGTTTTGCCAGTGCTTGCTGTTACATGTCGAACAAAAGTGGGCTATAGAAAAATATAAGAAGTATTCACTTGACATTGGAACCAAATAGTTAAGTATTATCTGTTTCTGTGACAGCATTTAGCCATCATAGTCCCCTACTGTTCACCTAATAAAGCATGAGTGAATGCTGCATAGTGCAGTCAAAGGTATATGTCAGAAGAGCACAGACTGCTAAAAACTGACATTTGGAAATAGCCTACATAGACAAAATGTGTGTTATGCAGAAAGCACCAGTCCAATCATCGTTTTTCATTCACTTTGTGTTACATAACTGCAGCGTACTGTGAATGGCCATTTAGAATCCACAGACTGTCTGCAAATTAAGTTCACCAAATATTTTTATAAAGAAAATGAGTTTGTATTCCTTCATGAAGGAATTCAAAGCATGAACTAAATGAAATACTGGGTAAGACCATTTGCGTTCTGCAAGCAGATCTGCAATAAACCTCTTATTCTTCTATCCCAATTAATGGCACAGTTTACTTTGCTATGATCAGAAGCCAAGTATGTGCACAATCAAGCCTCTATACTTATCTCAGCCATTATATAATTAAATCTGGAGTCGCTTGCCTTTGCGGACAATCATTTACGAGAAAGGGGAGAGAAGCGGATAGAGGAAAAGTTTGTGCATTCTCTGTTCAGTGCATAAATGAAAATTAATTAATCACTTGGGGAGTCGGCACACCAAATTGGAAGAGGGTGGAGTAGAATGTCGTTAATTTTAATATGCTAGTATTTAAAAACATAAATAATGACAAAGAACCTCTAGTGCACTTATATACAGCAGTAAAAAACACATTTTCAAATATCACCAATGACCTACATTAAGGTGGAGCAGTAAAGGTTATTTACAACATATCTTATATTATTGCTGAGAATAGAGGAGATGCATGTAAAACAGACAAAGTTAAAGTCAACTTTCCACCCAACCTCTGCTGGGTTGTGAGATAAACAACAACAACAACCCAGCAGAGGTTGTCACCTTCGGGGCATGGTCACTTATCCCTCTGATACCGTGTCCGTTCTTCACTTGCTGTCCCTGTCATGTCAACCACATTATCTAGTAGTGGCTATCAGCTGTCATCTTCAAGCAGGGTGTACATGTTGATGTGTCACTCTAAGATATTGGTAGAGGCAATGCTCTTTGGGAACACTGTTGGGCAAAATGAATGGAAACTAATGCTCCTAGCAGCCTTGGAATGAGCCCACAGAGAAGGGTGGCTAATCCTATCATTCTACACCATTCATCTCCAATCCACTTGGCTTTCAGCATTTTTCTCAACGGGCAATTTGTGGCTTCCCTGCTGGATCTCCTTGAAGCCAGTGTGTTATGACTACAAAACACTTCCAAGGCTGCCTGAGAGTCAGAGAGGAGGCCGCTAAATGCAGTCTGCGACCCTGTCACTGTCCACACTGACAGCTGCCAGCCCACTGCACGCCACCAGAAATAGCTTAATGACAGATATTTTCAGAAAGCATCAAATTGTGGCCTGTCAACATCAAATTAGGAACAAAAAGGAGGCTCAGTTGCCCACAAGATCATTAGTCAACAACTTGAATGCTTGCTGTATCTTGATGCCACATACCCTTGAGACTAAAATCCTTGTTATTTTCTCTCAACAGACCCCTCCCCAAAGACTCAATAGGAAGGCTAAATTAAATGAAACAATAATGATGTTTTCAGTAAACATGGGTATTTTTTATTCTAAAGGTCACAGTCTAAAAGGATGTTTAAAATGAAAAACAGAGTCTGAGGCTGAATGGCTTCCAGATGGCAGCATCCCCCTCCACAGTCTGTCTATTTCTAACTGACAGATGCTACGCTTGCTTCCAGGGAGGAATCTGAGCATCCTTCCATGACTAACCAAGAAAGGGATATACTTGCATTAACCATCTCCTTAGTTCCATGTACTGTATGGCTTTTCAGCTCTTTGGAGAGCCCCCTCAGAGTCTGACTGTACACAAATACAGCACACACATACCCAAGAGCGCATCATTAGAACCAGATAAATAAGAATTTTCCCTGCACCAGATAATAAAAAACCTTTTTGTCTTGTGTTCTGAAAATGATATCACTGTTATCGTGTGCTACTGCTGAGTAGTGAGATTTCCCCAACAACCTAGTCTGTTTCCAAAAACAAATAATAATAGCATTCTCTGTATATCATGATAAGACCTATTTAATATGTCCTGGCTAAAGCAAATATCAATAGCCTGCAAGAGCATTCTCACTGCTATCGACCGGCGAGGCAGTGTTATTGTCAAACTTGATGTCTGGAATCAATCCTCAAAAAGTTAACATTTCTAGAAGTAGTTGTTCTTTGCACCTCATCTGAGCGACTTTTGGAACCACTCAACATACTGTAGTTTAACAAGCAGTGAGCAGAGGAGGGGGCTGTTTGACAACATGCTGCTTATAAACCCAGAGCTGCAACTCTCCTCACAGGCTGCACAGCGCCCATGACTCCCCTGTGTGATGCTGCAGAGCCCAGTTGACAACGCTGGCATCCTGGCTCTGCGCCGTGGTCAGTAGGAGCCTAGGGAGCTGTGACAGCCTGCTGATCTTCCAGCCAGAGCAAAAAAAAGAGCACCCTAGGCAGAAAAAATGGTCAAAGAACACTGCAACAAGAACGGCATAGCATGCTCCAAGAGGATGCATGTAAAGGACATAATGTGCATGGGCACAAATTAATTCACATCACTTTACAGCATGTACTGCAGCCAAATGACTTGGAAAACACAACCCAATAGGCTATTAAGCCATCTGATATTTATCCAGAGACTAAGACAGAGTGAGAGTGATCCAGATAGCTCTCAAATATGGTGCAGGGGTTAAACGGCAGGTTTCTTGGCTCAGGTTGATCATCATTTGTCATCTGAAGCCCATCCCTTAGAAAGGCTTAGAACTGCATCCTATACTTACAGCTTACCTTTACATTTAAGCCTTTAAAAATAAGCTCATTTTGTATAGAGATGGTTACTTTTTCTCAAGCAACACTCATGCTATATTGAGCAATAGGAAAAAATAAAAATAAAAGTTTGCATAACTTCAGCACATTTAGCTAGTTTAGACAAATTTTAACCAGCTCATAATGCACTGTTTAAGCTGCCGCACAAGTAAGACTACAACTGTATGAACTTATGGATAGTCATTCGAGCTGTTATTGTCAAATGATTTCTATTTTAAGGTATTGGTAAGACCAACAACCCAGAAACTCCGAAACAATCCCTAAACTCATCCAAAAACCGCCTTAGGTTGTCACATCTTCAGTCACATCTTCCTCAGTTTCATCCCAGTAGAGTTGATTTACAGCTGATTTACAGCTCTGCTGGGGACAGGAAAAGTTCTTCAATCTAATGTCTAACTTCTGGGGATACAAGTACTGTAAATGTTCAGCCATACACACCGAATGCCCTAAGGTAAAGAAAATGCATTTTCTATGCTGAAATTCAGTACTACTCTCTGTAAACTCCTGGTTTTGAGATGGAATAGGCACAAGACGATTTTGATATGATGACCATGGTAGCCGTACTGCTTTGTAGCCTCAAGGGTGGCTTTGAGCTCTAAAAAATAGGGATTAACTACCAGGCTCTGGTTCTTTTTAATCTTTCATGCTAAAGTTTACTTTGTATTAGGCTTTGTTTTGACTCCTATTCCTTTATAATGCCCTGGAATCCCTATTAGGTAGCCAGCCTAGTCTAGGATTCCCAAAAGTAGCCCCCCCCTCTTTTATTCACTTTGTAGACCCACTTGGCATGGTTCCTGTGTTTGGTGGGATCTCGTGTTTCTCTCACACACCAAAGCTGCTGTAAGACCTTTTCTGGTGAGTCAAAATAAGCTTAGTGCTGATCAACTAACCAAAAACTTGGACTCATTGTGATGTTCACCAAGAGACTGCAAGACAGTCTGTTAACAAAGAATTAGGACTGGAGAGCCCTTAGAGCCTCTCTTCAAGTTAAGTATTACATATCAAAACAGGCTAGAGTAAAACTGCACCAGACCACATTCTTGCTTGAAGAAAGAAACAGCTGTTTCTCTTTTACTTTTTGTAAAAAGGCTTTCTGTTGTCCTTGTAGCAAGGAGATATAAAATGGACTGTGGCTAGGATAATGTAATGACTAGGCTCATCCTACAAGGCCAGTCAATCACAGAACAACACTGTTTTCACAGAGGGCCTGCTCAACACAGAGCAGCTGTATAAATACATAAGACAGGATCCAGCCTGCTCCTAGTAAAAACAAAAATCTCAGTTTCTTATAAATATATGGATTATAGCATAAATAAAGAGATAGGCCTAAACTAAATACATCTTTGGAATGTGCCAGAAACAAACAGCACAAATTGGCATGTTTGTGAATAAAAAAGCAGTGCTCCTGGTGTGTTCCTGCAATGAGGCCTGAGGGGACCAGTGCTTTAGCGTTGGTGCTTCTTCTGCCCGTGAAGTTTCTAGTTAATTATTCGATTGTGCAAATGACATTCTGATGTAATGTCACACTCGTGGCTCATCATATCTTAGATGCAACTGTTATTAAGGAAGTTTAAAGATCAGTAGGTATGCTGCTGATTTAGATATACCGTAACTTCAAAACACTTACCACAACTACTTCAGTCATTTGGCTTCACAATCCATTTAATTGCTACCTAGAGGTGTCTGCTGCACTCACAATAAGTCATCAACAGAGCAGGAATTTGTTACAATCATCTGTAATGAAACAGGCACTCATCTCAGCCTTCTCTCCCTGTTGGTAAAGTACTTCCATTGATTGGCCTCTGATGAGGCTGCGGGGCAGTAGGTTGGAGCAGAAAATATGATTTGTGGCCATTTGGTGTGATACTAAATGATTTGTTTGTCTTCTGTGGGCAGGACATATTATGTGGGCCAGACTCTCAGCTAGATTGACACATACAGTCGCCGCACAGCTACTGTACATACTGGGATTGTGTGTGAATGATTGGCCCCTGCCAGCTGTCAATTGTGTTGGCATTGTCTCATCTAAAGACCTTATGATTAAGATCAGTGTTTAAGAATTTTTAAATGTTTCTTGAAGAGAGACATACACATGGATCATAAAATTGGAAATTACTTTTTGATGCTAGACATTAAATTTCTTGAAAAAAAAAGAAACATCTCTATTTAAGCCTTTTTAGAAATTAACAGAGGTCACAGTCTCTAAAAGTCGCTTTCCAAACAATGACAGAAGAATGTGTAGTTATTCACTGTGAAAATACAGAAAGGTGAACACAAAGGCCTGCATTTCATTTAATCACAAGCCAAAGTAGTCTACATGAAAAGCCTTCATTTGACAAACATGAAACATTACCATTTTGTTATGTTCTCTGTTGCTTTTGTTTAAATAAAGGAGATTAAGGCTTTACAGAACTGTATCTAAAATGAAAGATGCTAAATCCCTTTGTTCTTGTACCTTTTCCAAATGTCCTAAAATTTTCAAAAACGGCTTTTCTCACTGAAGACTTACTCACTGTCAAACAAAAACACAGAAGCATATAATTTTTTTTCTTACAAGCTTTGCAGAACAGAGACGAATTTCTCCTCAGATGAGTGCGAGTGTGGCAGCATAATGTACTCACCACAGATCTCAAGTCATGCTCCTTCATCAGCTTCAGAGAGTTACGGTAGCAGGAGGTGAGGTCATTGTTCTCCATAAAGCCCACATGACCTCTGGCCACCGGTCCCACGGTGTGGATCACATCTGTCAGAAGGAGACAACACACAAAGTTCACTTCAGCACTGCCTACTTCTGAGCCAGGTTACATGGTTGGCAGTAGTGCCGTGTAGTGTAAGGATAAGAACAACGCCGTAAAACTTTTTCAATGTGTGCCAAACAGCTGAGCAGTCGAGTTGAGTGAACGTTTTTTTAGAATCTGCAAAATCATCATCACATACAAAATATGATAACATTTGTCTTCACAACACGACAATGGAGACAGTGGGGCAGCATGAACAACCTATTGCCTGAAATGAATACATTTATTCAGTAAATGAAACAGCAGCTTAGATAGAAAATCAATTACATAACTCTTTTATGCCATCTACTCATATATTCATATCTCTCCCTGTACTCCCTTTCCCTTCGCATAGTAATGTCTTTACCTGTCAATCACTGGCCTCCTTGTCTGGCCCAGCCAGACTGAGGAATGCGGCTTCTTAATTGAATCAGAGGAATCATTTAAGTAGTCATTCCATAGAAGTGATGACAGGAAAATAAGACAATCTAAGCAGTGACTTGACAGAAACACAATCGTCTGCATTCTGTCTGGCTACCCTTGGCCTTCTCAATGTTGGACAGCACAGGTCAACATCAATATACAAGAATTAAGTCTGCATCATCCACAGAGCATTCCTGAGAGGTTCACCACAGGGGGTACACTTACACAGACTAACCACAAGGACTTCAATGAAAGCAAAAAGTATTTCTACTGAACATGAGTCATCTGTGTGCACAAAATGCAATATAATGTACACAAGGACTCCTCAAAATGTCACTGCAGCCATTGTGAACTAAGTAAGTAATGACTGATTAATGTTTTTTAATATTTTTTCTGTTTATTCAAAACAGACCAAAAAACAACAACTTTATTTAGCAGTATTGGATGGTAAATCTTAGTTCATGGTCCATTAAAAATAGATCACCTGTGACTCATTGACTCATTTGCAATGTAACACATCAAGTCCCCATTTCTGTGCCCTAAAATATTAAACCTCATTGAAGTATGAATACTGAGAATTCAAAAAGGGTTGAGGTGAAGGCGTGCACAGGAAGGAAGGAAAACACAGCAGCCTGTGCTATAAAATGCACTCATCCCATGTGTTTTCTTACACATAACCTCACCATTTACTTTTAATCTAAAACATTTAACTTCATCTTCCCACAGAATAAATGTAAGTTGAATTAGTACTGTATGTGGACCATAAATCATTTCAAGATTAAATGTAGTCCTCAGTTGGATGTCTGGTTGTTTAATAGGTCAGGATGATAAAATGCAAGGGGAACTGCTATAATCAAGTGGCTTTCACTGGTGTGCCTTAAGTGGTGAGATTTTGTGTTTGGAGGAGGTAAGAAACAAGGGGTTTGGGTGATCCCCAGCTAAGCTGAGGTTGGGATATAATGAGAACGGAACTGTCTGAAGTATTGTCTTTTTCTAGAATAGCAGGCCAAAAATTGCATACCACAATGTGGTTATAATGGGACACATGGTAAGTTGTTTTTCGTGCATAATTCATGAAGTTCTTCACTACAAGAACGGCAACATGCCAATTAGAGTGTGGGCAAGCGCCAAAAACCAGACTACTGGTGAATTCATGAAAATTTAAGCAGTTCTTATTTCAATAGTACCAATGTCTCCACTTGTATTCTCAACACTTCCACATCAAATAAATATTTATACAACTGTGTTTCTGTAAGGTGAAAGACATATTTCAATTTGTTACTAAGGAGGGATATTACAGGAAGGACAGGTAGCTGGGGAAAGCTCCAGAGTACTCTGCCAGCTGCTTCAGTATCTCTTTACTGTATACGTAAACAGAAATGACCTCTCTATCCTTGGACTTGGAGGAACAGGGGATGTTTACTTTGTTTGAGGGAAAAAAACACAGTCATTTTCTGAATCCAACAAAATTCAATGATTATCTTCAATGAGTTGTTACAGACCATTAAGCTGCTGTAAAATGAAAGGGTCTTTATTGAATCATAATTTTCTTTTCTCCATGTATTGAAAAAAATGAGAGTGCAGTCTTTTGCAGTGACACTAAAGTGAAAATCTAAATAATTTGTTCAATAATAAGAACAAATATAAATGTGTAAGTGTATTGCTTTAACTAACGGCAGTTTAACCTTGAATATACTTTACACCTTGAGGTTAAACATCATTTTTAATAAATGAAATATTTTTCAATGTGGTTAAAGTCTTAGGAAATTGTTATTTATGACCACAGTATTTTCAATAGATAAATTATACAGAGATGCTCTCTGTTCTTTGCATATAATCCATCCAACATGTGTCTTTATCATCATTGCTTTTCTTCTCCCGGTAAGACTCTGGTTTTATCATCATCATGACAGACATGTTTCAGTGTATTTATAATATACTGAGAAGCAGATACTGACACATGTATACCATTAACTCTGTGCAACCTTCATACAAAAGGCACATAAATCTATTGCAGAGGGGTTGAAAAGATTACTAGTGGTCCACTTGCACTGTGGGGGACTGGGCTTGATTACAAAGATGATAATGGAGGTAGAAAGCATCAAGAAAAATGTCCTGATAAAATAAATTAAAAAGAAGCGCTCATTTAAATAAATCAGCCAGTTTCAGAAATGTTCAAATCTACTCTGTAATACTTTGTTCTTCTGACCTGCTAAATTCACTTCTTAAAAAAAAAGAAATGTGTCACGGACTAGTTTAAGAGTGGTGAAGAAAAAGCCTGCAAATTTACAATGAACCTGTAAAGAAACATTACAGAGCTAAAAAAGTTAAATTACAAAATGCCACCAAACAGTTTACTCAAAGCACACCAGTCATTAAGGAATTTAACAAAACTCTTCCTTATTACACACACGTGCACAACAAAATCCCCACTGCAGACACTTTATTCAAGACCCTCGCCTTGCAAGTTTTACAAGTAGTTAATGAGCTTCCATTCTCAGCAATTATTTTTTTTTCTTTTAGCAGTTTTTCCACTAATATCTCCACTGGATTTGTTCATTGAGGTCTCTTGCTTGGGGGTACAAGGCCAGTAACACAATTGAACCAGCAGAGAATGATGATTGCTATTCAAACCATGCTTTCTTTCCCTGTGAGCCTGCAGGCCCCGCAAAAAAAAACAACAACAACAACGAAACAAATATAATCTAGAGGTTTATTCTTTCTTAGAATAAACCTCTGGAGTCAGGATAATAAATTACAGGTGTAAGGACGTAAATATAACGTAATATGTAAATATACCGGAGACAGGCTGGTATTGACTAAGCTCATCTTTTGTGGTGTGATGATACTCTGCACAATTTGTATTCTGCACACCCTCAAGAGAAACCTGAACAATTTATTTTCCCCAGCATTTCTGAATGTTTATCCTCTCATTACAATGGCCACTAGGCATGTACATGTACCTTTAACTCTAACATGGATGCAATAGAGTCCTTCACTTGTTGACAATCTGTTCAATCTTTTTCATTTTCAATGGATGAAATGTGCCACAGTGCGTGCATTGTATGCTGCCTCTTTTAGACTAATGTGCCATGATTAGCACACACTGCTCCCATCAATTCTTAAAAAAATAATAATAATAGGAAAATTTTTGAAATGGGGAACATGCAGCAAGCTTCATAGTCAGAAAATTGCTGTGTTTATCTTTTTTTGTCTGGAGCTATCATGCAAAACAGCAAAATCCAGTTTTATACATATTGTGTGTTTGATATAGAAATCACCTACTGTTGTTTCAGCCCAGTCAGCCTTGACAGAAATCATAGCAAAATTGCATTATTGGATACAATTACAGTATAAAGGAGCACATTTAGAATGCAACTACCCTTTGTCTAAATACTCTCATTACAAGATGTGTAACATCTTTTACTTTAATTTGTTGAGAACTGCATTATATTTCTGGGCAATGGACCATGAAGAATAATGAGCCAAATATTGTACAATCGCAAAGGTGCTCTAAAATGTTTACCCATCAGGTACACAGTGTTGTAATCACAAAAATGCTAGTGTGGGAAATTATTCTCACATCACTTGTCAAGTTAGACTGCTAATAATCTTTATTTAAACTAGAAACAATATGAATTCAGGATGTAATGGTATTATTCTCCAAATCCTAATACAATGTTCTACTCTACTGCTGCACATTAGAAACCAACATTCATGGACACTGGGGATTTATCAGTCATATTCAACACCAATGCACAACTAAAAAACATCTGCCAACATAGATGGAATGAATACATCATGTGAATATAGATTAGTACAGTTGACACATGCAGAAAGGATGTCCAAATCTTATTTAAACAAGTAACAGTAACATTATACAAAAGGCTACAGAAAGCTATTAAAAGAAGCAGGCTAGATTTTCTCTCTAAATATTTGACACCTATTCAGATGTCAAGCATATCTTGACATATTCCTCCAAATTGCATGGTCATTACTGTGCAGCTGCATTATGCAGTGAAATCAGATGTATCAGAGGGCAAAAGGCTCAGATCAGGAGCAAAAAACATAATGAACCAAAATAAATTCTGATTGAGGTATCTCTAGTGACAAGTCATTTTCAATAAGTCTTCACTGTTTGGATTAGACTGACCAAAAAAATGACCCCTCCACACATCCACAGCAGAGCATGGGAGTGAACATCTTAGTCAAGCCTGCTAAAATATTCCTCAGCTCTGGGAAAGATGAGGAATAACTACCAAGGGGACATGCTCACTTCAAAGATGCCACTTTCTTAGCAACTAAAAAATCTTTTGAAATATCTAGACTTCATTTAAAAGAGAAGTGCTGTGCTATTTCTGAGAGGGACCAGCACTTCACAGCATAATTCAATCTTTCATTTTTACTTTCCTCTAGTGACTTTGAGGCTGTTTTAGATTGCACATAGCAATAATAATAATTCTAAAAGGCCGATAATACTTGAACATGCTTACTGTAATGTGACTTCTACTTAATGCTCCCATTCTTGCAAACAAATGCAGAGATATGCTAGCAAGACCAGTATCATCAAAGTGATCTGGGAGCCTCATTTAGATCAATTATAATTCACAAGAGCCAGCAGACATTAATGAGACCACTTTCATGCTGCCCATTGAAAATTATCTTCCACACTTAAGAATCAACAAAGCATATAATGATGTACAGTCCATTAAAGAATTCAGCCAAAATTGAATTTACATGGAATCGTTATTTTTATAGGTTACAGCACATTTTGTGTTGACAGTGGACTGTAGGCTTTTATAGTTCATGAGAGCTTTGAAGATCATTTACCGTGTTTTATTTCGTGGACCCCTAGGTTCACTGTGATGACTGAGCTGTTTCACATTATTTTAAAGTCAAGAGGTAGTTCATTCATTCCAGTGCAATGAAAATGCTGAGGTAATTTAAGTATGCTGTTATATATAGTTTCCTGATTAAGAAAAAGTTTTTTTGCATATAATAAAAGTTAAAGTCCAATTATGAAAAACACTGGATCTGTCCTGGAGGAACTGCAGCTAGTTGTAGCATGAAACTTCTATGGTAGTTTTTCGCGATACTTCCATTGTTGTTACTCAGCCTCAGCTAGTCATCTAATAAATGAAAACCAATCGTTTGAATACAACATTATTTTTTTATAGTTGGGATCAGGCACGCACAGTACATGATTAAGGTCAGAAAGAGATTGTGGCTATATTAATTAAAGAAAATGTAACTCTAAACCTAACCAAAGTGCTTTTCTTGCCTAAACTCAATCTGACACAGGACTCTGGACTCAAACTCAGGTCTGCACTTCTGTTTGCTACACAGATGTAATCACGTTTACAGTTTAGTTGCATAGGAGGAGACAGGGTTGATGGGGAAATGAAGTGTTTATAATTGAAGTTGTTCTGTCCTTGAATCTGTACATAAATTAAACTTTTTGAACATCTTCATATTTCTGCATGTACTCAAAGTACATTTTTAGAGCATTATAGTTCCTGTGAGTACTAGTAAAACCTAAAATCCTAAAACAATATACTACAGTAAACTCTCTGCTCTATAATTTCATGCTCTTGTTAAACATTGTTTTGCATTGCCAACCAGTCAAAATAAAACATCAAGCCTTTAACTTATCTCTCCATGCTGGTTTTAATTAATGACTGCCTCCACAACATGACAGTAAATAAGTGTCAGTCATTGTGAACTGAGAAGACCTGTCTATCGTCTGTCAGTTGTGAAGCTCTACTTCTCTTCAAAGCGTTAAATGGCCCATGAAAAAAAAAGAGAGATGGCATCTCACTTGAAAGGGTTCTCCAGTGTCTCCCATTCCTTTATCTATATGTCAGTGTGTCAGGGCTGCACACATGTTACTGAGTTTGGCAGGTGAGGACCCACCTGCATAAACACAGGGACTTTGACTGCAGTGAAGATTTAAAGAGTAATTCACCCTCTAGTTTAGTTTAGATTTTTCTTCACCTGCTGCACAACTTAGAAACATTGAATACTCAAGGGGAGAAACTGGAAGGGGGTCGTCTGCCAAATGATGTATATTAACTTAGCCTTTAAGCACTGGTGCGTTTCTCTATACAACTAAAACCTAATGTAATGTAAGAGGGGACAACAGGTAGGTCAACGCTGTGCATGTGTAAAGTATGTGTGGATGCTTCAATGCTGCAACATGAATCAGGTGATTTAATTTGTACTTCTCATCTGCAATGTTGTCTGAACACTTTTTCTTGTACAAACTGTACAAGTCAACTCTACTGGTTCAAATAAAGGCTAAATTACTTCCCAATAAAGTTACATGTACTGTACACAACAGATGCCAGCCTTTGCCACTCGAATTCTAATTCCATAATACCCACAAGAGTGATCACATTTCCAGTAATTAGGTGTACTTTGGCGTGATTGCTAGTCTGGACCCTCTCAGCATGCACACAGCTTTTCCGATGCTAGTCGCTGAGGATTACTAAATGAAGTGTGTACACCCACTCGGACATGGAACCGGTGTTGTCATGGTGACAGAGAGTGCAGAGTGATCCCCTAACGCTCACTGAAGCTTCAGTCTGAAAAAGGGGGCTTTCTGCAGACCTGGAATAATTTGCCGCATGCCAAGCAGATACAGTTGTTAGTGCATTAATATTTCCGTCTTTAAAAATGGATTAGGGGTGTCTTAGTGATTATTCATATGCTTGGCTTTCAAAGCTTTTCCATTGTGAGTGTCACAGAGATTCTGTCACACGTAAAAAGGCTAAGGGCTAAAGAGCAAGAGAGGAGCAAAGAATGATGACAAATCATCATGCCCACATGCAATATCACATGAATGTTTTTACTGGCTGTGACCAATTAGGTTTTAATACAACAGTATACAGAAAACAAAAATATCTAATGTATACGTTTTATGCATAGATCTAACTGTACATGACAAAATTAGACCCTTGCTGTTGTGCAGGACGTTGAGGCACCCTCAGCACCATTCTTTTAACTGTGGAAGTACAGAAGGTGCACCTTTGAGTGACTCAGAAGCATGACATTTTCATGAAGCTCTGATTGGCACTTCAACATACTGTTGGCCATTACAGTACAATACAGCCAGAAAGTTACAATGTGATGTTTTAGTTTTCCAGGGTCACACTACAGATAAGCACACACAGCATGCACGCACATGCACACACACACTCACACAACTCAAACACAAAGTGCTGTACAGCCCACACTGCCTTCGAATATGAAAAAGCTCTTCAAGTGAAAGAAAAGACACACATTTTACTGAACAGAAGGTGAGGCTGTGTGTATGTGTGTGAGTGAGTAAGTATGCATTGGCCCCGTACTGAAGGACAAGAACACTGGGGGTGTGATGATTGTTTTGCTGTACACAGAATGGTCCCAGTAGTGCCTACAGGGACGAGCGGCCCAGAGTAAAGACAGAGGGGGAAAGTCACTCAGCAGCACTGCCAGCTGTTTCCACTGCTCTGGGCTTCCTATAACATTCCTCTAAGCTTGAATGAGCTGCCAGGTGACACTGCTCTCAACAGCATTCACTAGTATCGCTGCTTGCTCTTTTCCCATTTTTTTTTCAAAGCATGTTCAAAGTGTTTTGAATAAAATGTGAATATGAGAGTAGTTTTTCCATGTGTGAGGCAAGACTGGAGATGTACTCATCACTCATCAACAACTCATGCACATGTAGCACCGTACTCAGGAATCACATTAAAGCACACTCAGTTGGCAGTATATGAGGCACACCTAGCTAAAACTAATATGGTCTAATACAACAGCCCTGCAAAAATCCTCCTATCATGAAGGTGATAATGTTCAGTTTTTGTTGAAAACTGTAAGATCATTACAGAAGATGTATTCTGTGCTGTTGTTGAACTGTGTTGTGTTAGTGTTAAACACAGTTTGAGTTGATATAGTGATGCATATGTGTTTGAACAAAAAGAACAAAAAAACACACCACAAAACAATTTGCACCACACAAGACACATGATCTACTGTATAAGTAAAGTAGAGAGTAGTAAGTAAATTGAGATGAAATTGTATGCCACTGGTCTCACAAATCTACAACAACTGCATTTTATTTACTGTGCATTCACAGGTCTAAATGTGTGTGCAGTACTTTTGCAGGCATGACATGGTTGTGTATGTGGTGATGCAACTCAGAACCAGCATGCAGTGACACTGTTGTGTTGTGTGTAGGAGGAAGAAACCCTGCTGAGTAACATTAACCACATTCATGTTGTGAGGAAAATACAATTTGGGATTTTCCTGTATGACATGGCCCATTTGAAATACAGTGAAATAGTATTTGCCCCCTTCCTGATTCTGTTTTTATTGCACTTGTCATACTTAAATGATTCAGATCATCAAGCAAATCGCAATATTAAAAAAAGATAAGTTATTTGACTATGTGACTAAGTATAAAGGGAAAAAACACTGTCCAGACCTGCAAAAACATTCATTTTGTATTTGCTCGGGTTATCTTTGTGAAACATTAACATTAGTTTGACAATGTGAATCATTTAAGTGTGACAAATATGCAAACACAATTATAACAGTAATAAGGAAGGGAGGGACATACTTTTTCATGGCACTGTACATTTGAGGCATGCTTCTCATGAGTGTTGTGGGGCTGGTGTGGTAGAGGTTTAAAAGTAACCTGTCTTTAAAGCACTGGTTCTTTTGTATTAAACGTTCAAAACAAGCCATACACAGTATCAATAGTCTCTCATTTCTGTCACTGAACATTAACATGCCCCTATGCTGTTACCTGTCTTCAATTGCATCTCATCATTTCTCTTATTAGGGCACCAAAGAGCCCGAGCAGTACATCATCATTCTGTGGAGGTCTGTGCAAGCGGATCTTGAGCTGGTAGGTTGAGCTTCATGAATCTTTCAAATGTCAGTAAGTTCACACACACATACACACGGTTGCGGTGGCACAGCTACAGGGAGACTGAAAGTGATGTGGCCTTCACAGATGCTGTTACCCATCATTTCAATTAAGACATATGCGCCCGGCATGGATTTGATGGAGAAAGACACTGCGGGTAGAAAGATTAAACACACTCTCATTCCAGCAACATGTGCCGCACACTCTCTAAATTATCCTAATGACAGTAATTACAAAGGCCCATTCAAGTCTGTGGGTAAGTAAGGGTTATAAAACGGGAATAAATAGTATTGTGAGGAAATACTGTATGTCTGTGAACAATCAAGCTGTGAATTCTGTTAATTCGGGGGTGTACATTTTCTCTGCCCTGAAATCCAGCCCTATGAATCACTGCACATAACTGAAAACCCTTGGTACAAATATAACAGACGTGTGCTGATGAATACACTTTGTGTTTGCTTTTCACCAGGAAATGTTGATAAAATGTAAGCCAACGAGACATGGCAGGGCTTTAACTTTGTATAAATGTTTAGAGAAATACCAAAACATTACAACATAATACTAATGACAGCAGACAATAGTTCAGCAGTAATATCAAGGAAATGAAAGCTTGCATGTAAATATAATTAAACATCTCTGCTAATGGTAAAATCATGAATTTTGAAATGCACTGATATAAAGCTGTCAACTAGGACACTGTTACAGTATTTAAACCAAGGTTTTTTTGTGTTTCATAACGAGCAGCTAGACAGTTTAATAACTGAAAATGACCCAGTGCGTTTTTTAATAACAAGTCTGTTAGTTCACAAATGAACAAAAAATGAGCAAAATGATCCTCTAGCTTGTGCTGCCATTATTGTCCTTTCAACTTCCTCAGCTTCAATGCTCTGAGAAAGAGAAGATTCTTTATATTATAGCCTGAAGCAAATAAATATTTTTGTTAATCAGATAATAACTTTTGACCTTCTGCTTTTTCAAATGAATGATGAACTCTACCATCTTTGCAAGTGTAGACCCAAGTGTGGCCCTGAAGCACTGAGGAGGAGGACTTTTTTCTTTCTTTTTTCTTATTTTTGGAGTTCAAAGTAATCAGATAATGCCACAAGGCCTTTGAAAATCTTGTTACTACATATCAAAAAAATTGTCAGACAGTTGCTAACATGCTGACATTCACAAGGCTGCAATAAGAAAAAAACTGCAGGGGGCTGCATCATCTCATGCTTAAAGAGCTGCTCTCTCCCTGGGGCTGGACTGAGGCCTGTCTTCATGTGAATGTAAAATGGTTATTTAATCTGGTTGTGTTTTGGGAAGTACTTGAGTGTCTTCTCTGTATAAATAATAATGTTTTTTTATACTTTGTTAGTTTTGTGAATCAGCAAAGAAAGGAAAGGGGCACCTTACAATGTGAAGGATGAACTGGCAAGTTATTGATAGATTATTATATTTTATCAAACATATTTTAATGAGAATTTGGAAACACAAAATAAAACATAAAAAATTGCTCAATCAATTTGCAATGTTATTATATCGGTTACATGTGTAGTGGACTAAAACACAATACTCTGGGTGGCGGGGTGTGACTTTCAGCAGAATTTTTTTTTTTTAAGACTAAACAAAATGGGTCAGCACTTTCCCTATTTCCTGTTCTCTGCCTGGCAAGAATGGTGACGGTTAAGTTCCTCTCAGGCCAAAATGCAACTAAACAGACAGCCTACTTATCAACTCCTTTCACATCCACGGTGCCACTCATTACTCATGTATTCATAGTCTCTGCAGTTTAATTACAAGACTAATCACAACAAACTATCACTTCTGAACCAGCTGCCTGGATAATGTGAGCCTGAGGGATTCAGTGCGGCTAATCAGTTCAGTGCTCGCTGTTTTCTTCAAGATTATCACTGCAGTTACATGGCATTCGATTCTATGTATTATCTCATTTTTAAACAATGTCATAGCCCATTAAGAGAAGCAAAGAGAAAATCATTCATGCATTTTGTCTCATTTTGTAGTAGGATGAAAGAAAAACTAAACAAGTTGCCAATTCCTTACTGGCTCATTATCAAACATTTGCTGTCACACTGTTTCTTCAATGTATGAGAAAACCACAAGTCAGATAAAACCAACACCATATTGACAGGCCTGAAATCAAGATTTGCTTCTTCTTGAACGAAAAGCAATGTATCTAACCGCCAAATCACCATGCCAGCCCGCCACAATAGCAGCATTCAGATAAATCTTATACTTTCTTCTGCATCGCCAGTGGGCACTTTGCTATAGTATGACCTCCCAGAAATAAAAAGAATTATCATGGACATCCTACTTTTCCCAGAAACCCCAGTTTTGGAATTAGGGTATGGCCCTATTACTGCTCCACCTGTGAGGGGCATCAATCTCATATCTGTTTCTGGTATCTCCACTGAAGAAGCTGTGACAAGGATCAATCCAGCCCCTGCAGTCTCACAGGACCTAAGTTTCAAAAGGTACATTCCTCCATGCACTCACAGACATACAAAGACAAATTATCAACAACAGCAACACTGATGGGCAGCAAAGCTTTCCCATCAATGTGAGGCAGCACTAACAACTTCTGTTAGAAGACCCCATCAAAATAAGTAAGAGGTAATTCTCACACTCCTCTCTTCTCTCAGCCCTCTTTACTCCTCCGTCCAATCACCCACAGAGACAGTATCAGGGCCCCATGTGAAGAAGGAAGAACTGTGACCAAACTCCTCAACAGAGGGAACTAGGAAACAAACACAGCTTTTCCCAGCAGTAGTACACCTGCCACATAATGCTTCAAAGAAAAGAGAACACACATACACAGAGTGCTGAATGCCTACTTGCAAAGCTTTAAGAAACATGCTCTTATGGGAATACCTTATAGTATATCATAGTATAACACATGGCTACATGGCGTAGCACAGATCAAATACAGTTGAAGTTACCACACAGTGTGCACATGTGCAGTGATGCCTTGGATTGCTGCTGCAGTTAAATCTGATTAGGTGCTGTGTTGGAGCCTGGCCTTGCGCTGTCTCTTTGTCAGTTCTTCTTCCTTTTTGTCTTTTTCTCCTGTTTTTTTTCTTTACTTTAAATTCTTCCAGTATCTCAGTGTCTATCCAACTCACAGTGGCATTGTAAATGAAATCTGCTGAATTTAGCAAAGGTTTATGTCTAGAAAATGCAAGGTCATACGTAGCATTGGTTGGCTTTCCACTTACTTCACTGCAAATTGTTTGAGTATTTATCACAGATGCAGTCATTCCTGCACTGAGAGTTGCGCCATGCTATGCATACACTCATTTTGTTACCCCCGACAGATACGCGTCACCAGGGAGAAGCCTTTACTAGAGCACATATAAATTCTATCCTTTTAGCATCTTGGCACATGCTGAAATCATACATTTATGGGGTCTGCTTCTGAGCAATATACTAAACTAAGAGTTTGACCTTGCTACTGTGATGCACAGGGTTTTCAAAACTGCTGAAGTGACTGTTTTAAACAATAGATAATTAATGTTCTTTTCCCCATTCCTAGGAGAGGTTTAGAAATCTGCCCATGTCATCACAGGGTACATTCACAAATGTGGAAAATCATATTAAAAAAAAGGTACTTTGAATGGGAGATGCAGATGTAAAAGGAAAACATTTGTGGTTGAATCTTTAGCTAATGGTGCTTTCACACATATACATACAAAGCAGCTGGCAGAAGCTGGCACCTCACGAATCTGTAGTTCTGGGGTATAAGCACTTAGTTTACATTCTCTGCTCAGAGTGGCCAGTTGTTTTTTTGATGTTCTGCTGCAAGACAAACCAACAGTGGTGGTGTTTTGTTTTTACAAGTCTTATTCTTTCTTTCTTGTTTTAACTTAATTTACATGAAGTGTTAAGGAAGCAGAAACTGCAACAATCAGCTTTTCATCCATTTAATTGAATTTTTTTCACATGGAGTATAGTAAACAACTCCGCGATTAGGTTTCAGGTGGAATCAAGAATATCGTGATTGTTTTTTGCCTCTCACTCATAGTGCGTCAGACAATATCTGCATAATGTCGAGTGAATGAATAGCAGCTGTCACTGGCCCAGGCTTTTGAATGCACATATGTGAATGCCCCGCAAGAGAAAGGGGCAGCAACTTGTTCCAGCTGCACCAGTCAGAGCCATCAGATAAGGGGAGCAAACAGAAGATAACAGAGTGCTGCTACATCTCTCAGCAGGCCTGCATTAATGGTACTAATGGCACAGTGCACTTTAGGGTGAGCTTTTGATGACACAGGCAGTCGGGTGATGTTTCCATCTGTTCAATAAACATGGGGGGCCACATATAGCTGACTCACACACAAATACTTTGAACAGTTTTGGCCCAAACACAGCAGCATGATGGACGGGAGGCTATCCCTGTTCCCTCCCCCAACCCCCATAATTCATAGCAGTCCAGCGTTTTGCACAGCAGTCTCTTGTTCTTCAGAGTATTCTGGCAATAAGAGCCACATGCTGCACAGACATTTATCTTACTTTCACAAAAATGTGGGCCTAATGAGATAATTTAGGGTACTAGATTGACATGGTAGAAGCGCTCCAATGTGTGGTCTCGATACACAAGCTTAGTACAAGTAAAGGGTATGGGAAGTTGTGTGCAATAAACAACTGGTGCAGACTGGCTATTTCAGCTCAAGCATACATCGAAAAGCAAGAGAAATTACCATGGGACCACAGTCCTGGACAAAAGACACAGTAGAACAACGTAATGGAAAATGTTTTTTGCTCCAAGTTGCACAAGGTGAGCGGAGCAATCAGCTCTGCAGTTTCACCCCAGCTAAATAAAATCATTTAGCCCAGAGGCTGTGAATACACAAGCAGGGCTCCCTTCCTGCTAGATGCTATAGATGCCAACTACTACTATAGTGACCTTTAAAATATACCTTGCCATCTGATTTCTGTTTTAAGACCAATGTAAGGAGTCACCAATAGAGTAGAACGAAATGAAAACTCACAAAATAATCAAATACATAACACTGACTGCTTTTCTTATGCAAGAAGACTCAATTCAGATTTATGCTATCAAAAACATTTTATCAGAAAACGGTTAAAAAAAAAACAACATTTCCCATTCAGCTACACCTGGGCAGTCAGATGGTGTGGTTTGTAAAAGCACAGAGGACTGTCTTTTAAAAGAGAGAGAGAGAGAGACAGAACAACCTCTTAAATCCACACACTAAAGCACCCCAAAATCACACAGACACATCAGCCAGATAGCTCTTCTTCAAACTAAACCTGCTCGGGATATGAAATAAAATGATGACGAGCAGGCAAAAAACATTGCACACATCAGTGCTGCCACTTAGATGGAGCCGAAAATAGTTCTCTACTCCTAACTGGAGAGACTGACAGAATCTCAAGGATGGACAGCGGTTCAAGGCTGCTGTCAGGCTGCCTGTACGCCTTTCAGGATAAATGATAGAAACAGATGAGTTTTACACTCCAAAGCGCCACAGCTGACAATTATATAACTCAGTAAGGTGAGATAAAGATGATGCAAGCAGCAAGATATGGATGCATTTATAACTTCATTAAACTCTATGAGTTATTGCTGTTTAAATTGTCTGTGGGATATCTGAAGCATATCCCAAAGCTCAGGCTGTCAAAGCATCTGTCTACCCGTGAGTACGTCTCTAAACTTGGCCACATGTTTTACTCACTATCTTGGCTTAATCACATTTTATTGCTCATGTATGAAACAGCACAAACTGGCACCAAGAGTGATGAGGACACGACAACCAAAAGGGATAACACAGTGTTTGCCTTTAAATAGCAAACCTCCAAACAGACATGCAAATGCTGTTAAAAAGAACCAATACTACAGGCTTTATTAGAATAATGTAGATGTTAGCCTAAGCCTAATATGCAGGCTTGAGGCACCCTTCACTGTACAATAAAGAAGAAGAAACAGAGGCCGAAGCTTTTTGTTTCTTTTTTTTCTGCCATTACGTATTTCAGCCATCATCACATTGAAAAATACTGATATGTGAATGAAGATAAATATGACATGCCACTGTATACCTTCTTGCCTTAAACTCAGTCATCTATCCCACACTGATTACCACGTTGTCATAGAAACAGTGTTCACAGACATCATATTGTGCCAACATATGGCTAAAAATTAGATTCATTCATTGTGGGTTGCTGCAATACAATACAGTGTAACCATTAATTTAGAGCTATATGTAGTTGCAAAGATAGAGAGAAACACATGTTACTGTGTCATGTTTATTATAGGTTAATATGGATTGTACTATATGTACAGCACATATAGAATGAGCAACTACAATACACATAACTTCTACATAACTTATTACAATATCACAGTTTTGGAATAAGAGCCCTGTGAGGCTCTAATCTTATTTAAGTACACTTAATCAAAGACTATTTCCTCTGCACTGCCAGTGACGACATGTGTAAACAGTGAGGGTTGCGGTGGGTGGATGTGAGTGTTTGTGTATGAGTCTTTGCAAAAGAAAAGACTGGAGGCAGGGCCCTTGTCCCATGTTGAAACTTGGATGAAAATTTTGTGCAAATACAGCAAAAAGCCTGTGACAGTGTGCTTAATTATTTTTGGTTCTTGCAGTTCCTGCCACTGCTTGGTGTTGCCCAGTGGTGCCCGTCTCTCAGTGAGGGGTGGGGGGGTGGGGGTGGATAAAGACAAGCTGCCATCTGGGGGTGTGTCTACCCTAGCCTTATTAGCATAAACCTAAATACAAATTTGTGAAATTACCTCAGAGACGTCTTTAAAACACACAGATCTACGACTATGGCAGTTCTCAGAGAAAACAGATAACATATGGTTATGGTGTTATGTTTTTTTGCAGTATCTGCAGTAGAGTAAAAAATGGAAAGGTAACATCAATGAATGTGAAAATAAAATATGAGCATCTGCTAATGTGGGGTGTGACACTGCTGAGGTAGGCTACTGGAAGGGCACAACATCTCGCAGATGACTTAAAGAGGAAGTTTCTCTCACTTACACATTGCTCTCCACACTCTTGGAAAAGAGCACTGGGAAAAGATATATTTCTTAGCACTTTCAACAACTCTCAAAATGTATGTTAAGAAAAAAAAAATGTTTTCCTAAGTCTGTCCCCACTGGAAGTTTTAAGGCCCGAATGAGAAAGGGTAAAAGAAAAGTTACTGCTTAAGGTTTTACTGCCATACGGTAAGTTTCCTCCCCTTCTTTTCTGCGGGTGTGCAACTGTGCCAAAAGAAGATGCAGGCTGCCTGATGATGGTGAGCACCCACTGGCCTGGTAAAGAAATCCTTTAAAAGGTAGCCAGCAAGGGAAGGGCTTAATCAGCAGCACACCTATGCCAGCGCCTGCTGCCGGCGATGCTGGCTATTTTCTGTGCCTTAATTACATAGTCCTCCTAAACCTTCTCCTCATCCTCTCTTCCCCTGCACCAACTGCCCTTCATTTACCCTCTGACTCTAAGAAGCAAAACACATGCATACGTGCAATCAAACACATGGACGCTGTTCCACCATCTACAGTATGTGACCACAGGTGTTGGGTTAATACACTGTAGCATGAAGATGTGAGAGAGCTGGAGGAACATTATTTACAGAGAAGATCCAAAGTTATGTGCGGGATAACCATACTGGAATTTCACAGACAACTAGAGTGTTTTGACACCTATTCCTGTGTGCTTCTATTCATTGATCCATTTTCTGAATGATACCTCTGGTTTTTGGCCCTTGACTCCATGGGGAGATCAGCCGAGTGTAGCTTTGTCAGTCTCTGTAGCTAAGCAACTGAGCATTACAGTAAAAGAGACCAGCGCTTACGGCAGTTGCTAGGGAACTGCTAGAGAGTGTTACCACTTGTGAACGGCACTTCGATAGATCAGCCTCTAATGGTTCAGGTCTGATGGAGCTTTGCCTAGAAGGAGATGAGGGATCGGCAAGCAGGCAACACGCTCCATCTCACCAGCTATACCATATGTCACAGCCGACAAGTCTCCGGAGTCCCACGCATCAGCACACATAACAACCAGATGAAAATGACAGCAGGTTTTTCCTCAATAGGAAACCATTTGCATAGAAGTGGAGACTGAATAATTGAGAGGTGTGGGAGAGAGCAGGGTGGCTGAATTGGGATGAAGGGATGTATGCCTGCCAGCCAAATCCATTAGCCAGGCCTTGCTTGGCTGAGGCAGGCAGCTGATGGGAAGGCTCTGTTATCGGACACTAAAGGACACTAGGGCTGGCCATCACCATGCCTGCTCTCTCCACTCTTTGCTGCAGGGGGAGAGAGAGGGAAAGAAAGGGAGGCAAAATAACAGAGACAAAAAGAGAAACTGAGGGAGAGACCAGAGAGGTTCAATAACAGAAAGACTGAGGAGGTGTTACCCTGTTACAGCTTTATAATTGTCCTGCAAGGGCGGTCAAATGAGAGGCTACTTATTGCACATAACAGTTCCACAAGAATACTTGTCCATCTCTATAGCTGGAGCCCATTTAAAAGAGCATTAGGACAAATGAAGCATTGAAAAAGAGGACACCATCTCTCTATTTAAGCCAGGATGAAAAAAAAGAAGAGTTAGACAATTGTATCGGAGCTCTCCAGTTCTGTTGGGAGCCTAATTGCCCAGGAGATTATCTTTAGTGGACAAACCCTGAGTAGCCTTCACAGAGGATATCTCTGCAAGACAACTCTACACAGGTTTTTAAGTTAGAAGGTGTTTTATGTTGTCATATGGTTTTAATAAAACGCTATATAGAATAGATAAGAAGCCAGTCTAACAATATTTTATGTAAAGGTAATGTAGGTAAATAAAGTATATAGTACAACACAGGTTACAAACACATCTTACCTTTTGTGGTGATGGTCAAGGTTTACCACTCAATGTACAGTAAGATTTTTAGTCAGGGAAGTTCTCCAGGCTAACAGGGCATCATTGGTTCATTTTGGATGTTAACCGAGTCAAATGTGTTTAATGTGAAAGCATTGTTTCTGACAAATGTTCACCAAAGGCAGTGAATACTAGACTTACGGTCAACATGTGACAGTACAGTGGACTAACACAAACTGGTCTACCCACCTGCCTGTTGGTCAGAACTGATTTAAAAATGACAAACTACAAGTTGATACATCTGTTAAACTGGCACATCACAATGGAAACAGTGCTTACAGTTTGACCTTTGAGCTGACTTCCGGAGGAAATCTCACAGAAAAAGCTTAGAAAGCGTCCAGAAATTGACTACAGTCAATGGGACTGTTTTCAAAGAATCCCCACTAGTTCTATTTCCATCTCTTTCCTCACATTTGCCATTTCAGTGTGTCTCTGTTAGCAGTTTACACTTAGTATCTCTGCGTGAAAGAAAAACACATTGCTGCAGTGATGCATTGCCAATCAGATTTATGCTGCACAGTCTGCTGATCTTGGAGAGGGAGACATCCAAACAAAGAGAAAGAGAAAGAGAGGAACACTACCCCTAAGACTGAAGCTGCTTGTACAGAATCCAGTACAGCATGACAAAGTCCTGGCTTTGAATAACCAGAGAGAAACACAACTCAAAATAATGAGCATCAAACAATAACCATCGACTGGGCATTCCAATATAAGACATTGATTTGTGTGTCCTGGTCTAGTCTTTCCTCCTGCAGCACAATGAATTTAAGGAGAAACAAAATACTTGTATAAGAAAAACAGAAACCAAAAGGAAACTAATAACATTGAGTGCATCAACCACAGTGGTGCTGCATTTTTCCCTTTCAACCAAACAAGTGGAAAAAAGAGAGAGAGGAAACTATGCAAAATAAATAATAATTCCTGCTCAAGCCCAGAGTTTCATTGCTCCTTATCATGACAGAAGTACATGATTGTTTACACACAGACGAATAGGGGACAGCCAAAGGGCCTTTTTTAAAGAGGATACAGCTGTATGTCTTTACAAAGCTTGCGTTGCTTAAAGCTCTCTCTCCCACTTCTTCTCTCTTCCTCTCAAACACACACTGAAAATCAAGCATGAACAGATATGCACAATTAAATTAGCTTCAAGCTCTGTTTAACTGCATCTGCCAAATAAAAGACATTAAAAAACACAACCTGTAAAACTTCAACTTTACATCTTCCAGTCCCCATAAGAGCACTCAGTATAAAATTAGGTTCATGGACATTCTGGTCTTTAATGTTAGCACAACACGAGTGGAAATATTTGTTTTTAATCCAAAGGAAAACCTACACTGGCAATACTCATATAGTGAATGCAGTTTGGTGGACGGCCTCATCTAATATGCTTTATTACACTGTAAGAGCATAAACCAGACCATGCACGGACCCAGTAGGAATCCAATTGGTAGATCAGAGTGCCAGTTCTGTGATCTACCCCTGAGCTACAGTATACACAAAACACATGATGCCAGTATCACCACAGTAAACGTCATCTCAAGATCTGAAACTGCAATATATAGCTTTTTGTGCTTTAATGCCATTTTGTTTCCGCAGAATAAGCAGACTAAGAAAACTCGCTGTATTCACTGTATTACTTATTATGTATTTATTCCTGTATTTTACAGGAATAAATAACAGCTATCACATAGAAGAGGCATCACAATGAGCTTGTTGTTGCAGTGTTACAGGAAGTACAGCCCTGCAAGGAGTTGAAGCCTCATTTGCATGTAGTCATATTTAACTCTGGACAGCAGAGACAAGTCTTGATGTGTCCTAATGTGATGCCTGACACTGTCTAAGCCCTGTAATTATTTTCCTGACCTGTCCAGCAATCATCTTTCCTCAAGTCAATTGCTAACATAAACAGATCCTCAGGTGGTCCAAGTTCATGTGGTGTATTTTGCATTCATAAAGGCAGCTGCTACACAACTGTCAGATTCTCTCAAGACTCATCATAACTTGTTCCACTGCTGCTTTATGAAGTTCTAAATTACACTTTCTCTGAAACAGCATGACTGAAAAACTGATTGATCATGATAATTGTTGAAAATGTGATGACAAATTGATAATCAAAGAAAAAAAAAGTTCAGAATGAATAATTATTAATTCTGATTCGTATTATCAAGCTAGCCAAGCTACATAAGCCATTGTTGCTGACTGGGAATAAGGTAAATGTCTTTACTTGGATATGGCTCTATGTATCTGCACAGTGGCACTTTTACTGTGGTTCTTTTGTGTCTTGTCTGTGTGTGCTTAATGTTTGGTGTGTTGTCGCTGTGAGTGAATATTTAATGAAGCCATGGCAAGCTCTCCACTGCTGTTCATCTGGGCATCGAGTCAGCGGAAAAACTCTTTCTCTGGTTCTGCCATCTGTTGGAATCAATAAGGGGGGCTTGAAACCCCCAGTCACCATTCAGGGCTCAAGCATGTTGGCGATTAAAGCTAACCCTTCTCTCTGTTCCTGCAAGTCCTGCTCACCAGCAGCAAGGTTAAATGGCAGGTGCTGAAAGAAGTATATTATACCCTGCACAGTAATGCTAATCCCTCAATTAAATTATAGCTCCTAAGCAGACAGGCCTTTCCTGGAGCTCTAGCTCTGAAAGCAAAGCCCTGCAACATGTTTGCCCACTATAGTCCACACTTCATGCTGGGGCTTTAGATGGATTTATGGGGGGAATGATACTCTGTAGAGAGACAACAGCACACATCTTTGTGCAGTGTAACTAGACATTAAAAGCTTTGGGACATGTTTGTTTAGCATGGCAGAGGCATTATGAAGCCTTTAAACAACAGGAACACTCAAAAATCCTCTTTGTCCTGTCTGTCTTCATCTGATGTTTACAGTGTGAGGCTGTCATGAGTGCACAGCAATAATGTCTGTCTGCAGCAGATGGGAAAGACTGAAGCAATGTCCTTTTTCTCCAGCCCAGAGGGGTGCTCCTCCTCTAATGGGGAAAAATAAGGTTGTTTAATTGTAGTTTATTTCAGAGCCTGATTGCTTTTATTGAGCTCCATTATTCTTGTTAATGAGCCCGTAATGCGAATGTTTATAATGTGAAGCAAGTCTTCTCCTCAAAATGTGAGATCCCACTGTTTTCTGATCACTAAATTTTCTTAGCCAAGCATCTGTGTGCTGCTCCTTGCATTGCTGTCACTGACCTAGCAATCAGTCAGGAGTGAAACTTTATATCCCCATAGTTAACATTTGTTACCTGGAAACTGACGCAGGTGTTAAGTAGAGTCTGAATTCCACTCAAGAAACGCATAAAGACAAATCATACAGGACATTCAGAAGATGTGTCACAGAAATAACATTGTGTATAGTAATGGGTGTTTACTTCTCTAAGCAAGTTTATCATGGGGTGTCTACACATATTTACTCAGAGGTGTTTTGATCCCAGATACACACAAAAAAAGAGAGTTTGCGCATACACGTACAAGAATGTTATGAACAACAATGTCCTTTGCATAAGAGCAACAACATTTTGACTGCCATTCACTATTGGGCAAGTAGACTGGCATTAAATTGGTTTATGCAGTGACAAGTGTGATAAAATGTCATTGGCATTTGTAACAGGCAGAAGGCATTAGCATTACACAAAGAGTGCATTATGAGTGAATAATGCACTGTGCTACCAGTTTGGACATGGAGCAAAGTGAATGTCAAAACTCATTCGAACACACATTCTTCAGCCCATGCAGCCACATATCATGCTTAAACAAGGATACAAGGAATCCCATCTTCTGCTCATTCCTTTATTATGATAACTAGAGGAACAGCACCAGAGAAGGCAGATGCCAATGCTGGAAATTCAGATATAGATGATGGTAGAAAGTCAGCAGGATAAAAACCCGCTCATCACAGGGCACAGGAGGACGGGAGCCTTACATGAATTAGGTAACACTCAGGAAAACACCCTGTCCATCACATGTCAAGCACACAGACAAAGAAACAAACACTCAGCTCTGGATACTACTTTTTCATTCACCAGACCCAGGTACAGAACACTCTGCATCAAAAATTAATTACAACCAGATTAAAAAAAATAATCCAACTACCAATGTACTGACAACCTCTGATACAAACTAGATAAATGTTCCTCTTTGCATACAGTATGATGTTAGGACTACCAGTGTACAGCAGCATTCACTGATCCAGTTACTGCAAAAAGAAAAGATTTGCTTTGAGAATAATTAATGACATCAGACTCTTATAGCATTAATAACTGCTGACAAGATTGGATCCTTGTAACATTGGTTTGATTAAGAATGTAAGAGTTATCAGTGCAGTTCAGTGATGTTTGCCAAGTTATATTCCACTAAGAACAGTGTTGTGCTTAGTGAAAACAGGGTAACACAGAGGATCCTATCATTGGACAGTTGCGTAGGAAACCTGCCAACTGATAATGGCTCCATAATGTAATTACAGTCCTATCAGGGCAGTTATTTCACAGTCTCATGAGAACACATTTTGCTTCAAAAAGATCTCGTTCCATTCTCTGAATAAGCCATTAAACAGCCTTCAGACTGTCACACCCATCAAGCTTAAAGCCTCAAAATTATAATGATTAACTTGTCCTTGCAAAATATCAGAGAAGGCTAATACTACACTGATACATTTAGAGTGAAAGAGGATAAATGAAAATTGGTATTAACAAACCGAAAGAATTACTAAACTATTTTAAATCCTGTCATTTCCATATAAACCAAAAATTTTAATGTAGTTTTCCCATCATCTGGTACTACTACTGTGACTGCACAATAGCACCCTTACAAACACACTCACAGCCTGCAGAAATAAGACACTTTTCTTTATAAAGAGGCCTCTATGACTTCTGAGAAAATGTAATAGCTGATATTATCTCACATTGCCAATGTAGTAAGAAATAATGGGGTCCTCTCCAATAATGACCAGATACACATGCTACAGCATTTCTTGTTAATGTATGTTTTAGAAACACATGAGAGGAGAAAAGTAATCACCACCACTGCATGACAACATTTTAAATCTGAGCCTCTTGTTCTCTGATCTTGCCTCCGCCACATTATCTGTTTTTTCTGTGAACTAGACAGTATTCGTTTTCACAGAGGCCTTATCAGCGATGACATGCTGTGTACTCGTGTTGACAGAACAGAGAGTTGTTACTCAGCATGAGGCCAACAGGGTGCAGCCATGCCCATGCTGACTGCTTCCAAGCCCAGGAGAGAAAAACTTTTCTTTCCCTTTTTCTTACCCCTTTCTTCACTCCCTGTCTCTCAACCGTACATGTTTAATGAGCTGGCATCTTTTCTTTCAGTTGTTGTACTGAAAGAACCCACGTTTGCACGCACACACACACACTCTCACAGACACACACACATACACTCCATCACTTCACTTCCATGCCCGCACTTGCTTTTTCTTGTTTCTTTTTTTCTTCTTCATCCAATGTTCTTCCTGCTGGCATTTGCAATGCTCCAGAAGGGACTGAGGAACAGCACCATCCTGTGCTATCAAGAAACATTTTCTAACACAGTACTTCACATTTTTGGTGCTAATGTTCACTGTCCCATATTCAATGCCAAGCGTGTGAGGTATGCAAAAAAAATTTACATTTTTGTGGGAATAACAATGGAGGGAATAAAAGCTTTAGAACTGTGCTGAAGTTGGGGTTCACAGACCTGTGCAAATGTAAAAATGATAATCACCAGAAATGCTGTATCTTGCTTTTCAATTTAAGTAAAAGAATAGTTCTAATCAGGACCCATCATCATTTTTGTTCTGCTAAAAAACTTAAATGAATCCTTTGTATTGGAAGATTGTAAGACAGATGGAGAGAAAGGCAGTATTAAAAAAGTCTTTCTTTCCTGGATGATTGGGTTTTTCCATTTTGCTACTTCCTGTTAAAAGCATCACTCCATAAAACAGGACAAATGAGATTCCATGAATAGATAAATGGTTTCTTCATACATGTTCAATCTAAATCAATCATTAATGAGTTAATTTGTCGAGGGGATAGGATAGAGCTTTATCACACAGACCACGACGAGTCTATTCCTTTGACAGGAAGAGCAGACTTTGGAGGCCGTGTGGCTGAATGCCTTTTCGTAAGTGTAAGAGGCTTCGGCAGCTTCAGTGTCTGAGAACCGCGTGTGTAGCACTTCAAAAGATATGCTGACACAAGTACTGTGAACCTTGTGCAATAATTAACGACATCCTCTTTTCTTTGCACAGTCTTTTCATTTCGATCTTCATTTAGATGATGTTCTGTGTGCCACAATAACCCAATCACACTGATTATCCCCACAGTTGTTTTAACAAACCATGTACAAATGTTTAGAAATTGTGAGTTTAAAAAAAGTCAAAGGGCATTTTTTTAATGAAGGATTTACCTCAAAAGGCTAGCCATGACTTTTGTCTTTGGTAATGCACTCTCTTATTTTAGCACATGCAAGACAAACAAAGAATAAGAAAAAAAATCACTGTTCAAACAGTAGACTTTCAACATGCACCATAGGAAAATCTACAAGTAATGAGAAGAGGAGATAAATATGAGGAGAGGTAAAGGAATGGAAATTGCTGGAGAGAAGAATGTGATTTATCTGAAGAGGTTCATATGTGAATAGTGAAAGTGGCCGAATGTTTGAACAGGCTGGGGCTGTCTGAGGGGGCCTTGGACAGTGATTTATGGGCCAGTGGTGGACGTGTTAATGGACTGGGCCTATGGAGCATATCCATCCCAGGTATGGTGCCCCATACCTGGGATGGATATGCTCCATCGCAGAGCAGCATAACACATCATAACAGTGACTGACAGTAGTTTGTACATATATAAATACAGGGGCTAGTGTCAGCCTCTGTTAAAGGATGAATAGGCTTATGGTGACGCATTTAACGAACAGACACATCAATACAGCACAGCAGGAGAACAAGGATCAGAACAGATGAAAAAGGTTAAGAACAGCGTGTGTGTTATTACAGTTTTATTCCAAAAACAGACACAACTCTGACACAATGATTAATAGTGCAACGTTTAAACTTTCACTAACATAGCTGGCGGCTTGATAAATATTAATATAATTAGGTACCTTAGATATAGATGATATGATATGATGATTTTCTTTGTGCCATCAGCAGAGCTCTTTACCATATTAGCAGCCTTTTTCAATTTTTTCTCCATATGAAAACACAAGATGTTGTTTTTTGTATTTGCCACATGGGGAGTGATTGGGTTGACTTCCATGACACCAAGTCCATATGCTCTATTCCCAGAAACCATTAGAAAATGCACAGCCAATAACTGATAAGTCTGGCCAGAAAACAAATATAAAAATGGACTCTTAGTCAGGAGGCTGCATGAATATGCATGAAATGATAATTACAATTATTTCCTCATTTTCTCATGATTATTCATCCATCTTTGACACTGAATGTACTGCACTTTTCCAAAACTGCCTTCATTTTTATAGTTTACATTATGCACTTTTATAAATAGAACATGCATGAAATGTACAAATCTTTAAATGGATTTGAACTTTTTAACATCAGCTCTATTTTCCTTAGAGTTAAAGTAATTTATGATGTATTGGTGTTTTCTGTGCCAACCTGCTGCTTTGTACCTGTTAAGCAGATGTAATAAAACATGATCAAGTACGAAGGACCCTACCTGGTTCTTTTTTGGCTAGCCTTAAATTGGTTACCATTGTTTACAACAACTGCCACTGATGTGTACAGAAATTCCTGTACACAGTTCTAGTAATTGTGTGCAGCCCCAGTAAATTATAGCATTAATTTTAAACAACTTAAAATACCTCTTTACTGAATCACTTCATCTTTTATAAATAAAATCATGATTTTGTCCAAAATGTATTATGTATTATACAATGATTTGTTTTCTATTAACTCAAAGCTAAGCATGTTAGACAAAACAAACAAAGCAAACTTAATTACTGATAATTACTCTCTAACAAATAAAACCCGCATTACACTATATCCAATTCCAAGGGGAGACTGAAACCTTCTTGCCATCAGTTTAACAAGAAAATAACGTGCCTTCATGGGACACAAATGAGAATAGATTGTGGAAGAAGATATTTTAATTCATCAAACGCCCAACTTTTCCATACTCCACCTTCATTATCCTCCCTGCCAACTCGCTCAAACAGCGCAATATGAGAATAAACGCCATCTTTTATCAAAGCATGAAACCAGATTGAAAAACGTTGCGCGCCAGATCACAACAGCTCAGCAGCATCAGTCATAAGTCTCTGACAGAAGGCTTGCATTATTTCAAACCTTGTAAACACCATTAAAACACAGTCTATAAAGCACTTTTATGAAGTAAAGAGGGAACTTTACAGGTTTTGTACTGTGTCTTAAAATGCGTTATATGCTGTTTCATTTTCATTTGCTGCTACCTGGATGAAGACAAACACCAGTCACAGTTTCACTATAGTGTTCCTACCATTTGCTTGTTGTAGGGTGGTTAGTTATAAAAAGTATTCTGTAAAATGTAACACTGATTAATGATCACAAGTTATAGGTACACAGATAAAGTGCCTGCATGCGGTAAAAAAAATTCTCTCAATAATCTTTATTTACACTGAATTTAGTAATAATTCCGTTCACTGTAAATCTGCACACTCAACACTTTGCTTGTAATAACTCTGGAAGAGTATGCCAGGTGGTGCAGAGGGTCACTGTTTACACTTTACCAGCGCTGTCAGAGGCACTCCAACAGAAGCCAATATCCATTTGTGAAAGACCTATCACATGGGGTGAATGTCCTTCGCTGCAGCTTTCTCCCCTCTTCTCCTTTCCCATATGGTATCCTGCTAATCAGATCGGTCAAAAATGGCCCCAATTTCACGGGGTATATAAATAAATAAAGTGGAGGAAATCACTTATACTGTATTTTTGAGCCAACATTCATCATTGTCAGCAGGCATATACAGTTCATATGCCCCTAACACGTCCCATTTCCCCACCAGCGGCTATCCCGCCGTTTGATAGGACAGCATACTCGCTCATTTATAGAAGAGCCTGTCAGTTTTGTGCTATTTACTAATGTAAATGTCCCCTGGATGAAGTCATCATCAGGCATACCCTTGCTGTGATGGGAAAACAGGCGAGCACAGCCATTTCAAGTCATATTTGTGTCCATGCTGCATAGATTTAAATACTTACTCTGCAAAAGTAGTTGAAGGTCATGATGACCTCCAGAAAGTATATGTTACAGTACTTACCTTACTTCATGAGAAAAACTCAAAGTACAAATACAGGCTTAATGGCAGATTAAGTTGACACAAGTCCAGGAGCACTGAAGCCTCTTTACAGACTACTGTATAAAAACAGTCAAAGTACAACCTAACATTTCATTCTTGCCTAATCTAATAAGCCAAGTTAGAGGAAATGTTTCTGTGTTGCCTTATAGGTTTTAGACTCTCTTAGACGGCAATCCAAACACAAGCTATGAAAACATTAGCTCAACAACAACCGTCTAATGGTTTGCAAAGATAAACAGAATACCTATCCAATAACATAAAAGCTAACAAAGAACTGGCTGTTGATCCAAGCAGATGAGGTTACCATCCAACTGCCCACAGAAGACTTTCCTTGTGTTTACAAAGAAATTTTCTAAAAGCCACCATATCTGCTGTATTCCTATTGAGTTACAGGACAAATGAATTACTGGCCATTTAGTGTGGCAAACAACAGCGTTGCTTAAAGCCACGGGGATCTCAGGACTAAGCTGAAGAGAAATGCCACTGCTGAGATCCATTTCCAGCTACGTAGGAGGGGAACTAAATAGTCATCTTCCCAACTCCACTGCTCTTTCAATTTATTCTCTGTTTGAATATTCGCTGTGGTCTGCCCACTTGTTTCTGAAGCTGATAATCGGCTCAGGAAAATTAGCTTATCTACATTTTGCATTCAGGACGAGAGAGGAGTCTCATAAACATAAATAAATAAAATACTGCAATACTACAATACTGTGTGTGTTGTGTTTGTTTGTGTATCAAAGAAATACAGAGAGTGTGTGCTTCGGTGTGCCTTTGGGTTCCAAAAGCATTTTTTTTAATGCTGGGGATTTTTAAATTGCATGATTGACATTCATTCCTCTGTATGTAGAAACAGCTAGGTCCCAAGGGCATGAAAGCCCTGTAAGGTTTCAAGTTTTCAGTGAGCTATACCTCCACATCAGTACATCTCCCTGTCAGTCAAAGTTCTGAGTCGATGAAGGAAAGAGTCAGCTCTCTGCTGGACTTCTGCAGGTGAATTACAGGGAGGGCAGGGTGCTAGCTGGCCTTGCACCCACTCACAAAAGCCTGTTATTAGTGATCCATGCAGCTGCAGCACAAAGCACTATTTAGGAACATGGTTCCCTACGTTTGATTGGCAGGGTGCAAGCAGACGCCACAGGCATATACAATAAAACCTATTTCAGTGTTAGTCTTCCACTGCACTAGCCTTCTACCTGAGCTGAAAATGTTTTGAGCCACACTTTTCTATATATCAATTCAGATAAAGTGTAGGAGGCAGGCATTGCATTTAGACCATATACATTAATCCATCTTGAGAGAAGAGAACTCAGATGCCTTCATGTTAAGCTTCCTCACTAGAAAGCCATGTCACATCACATTAAGGATGGATGAACATCTGACAAAGAGTCCGATGGTGCTACAATAAGGAAAGACATGGGCAGTCACTGGACAACTTCCCCAGGCCAAATCACCATCGTGTACAGGGACAGACCCAAGCTGTCACAACTAATAAGATGCTTTCACGACAACAAACAATATCAGCTCAACCCTGAAAAAAGGCAACAAGACTGTTTAGACAGAGAGAAAACAAGAGAGATAGGGGAGTGTGGACAAGTGACGGATTTTCATGTTAACTGTTATCTGAACTCTTGCAGGCAGTTCTCAGATGAGACAAAGTGACTCTTTGGTTAAAATTATGTTGACCATACCTATCAAATATCAACTACATAAGTCCCTCAGGATGGCTAATGCACAAACTCCATTTAGGCAATTTCCACACCAGGCTGATCATCTCTACAGACATACTATAATAACACCCAATAATCCCAGATGAGCTCTTAAATAAACACAGTTTTACATTGTCAGGCAAACTGCCACCTCTCTGTAAAGGGCCGAATGACATTACTGAGCTATGTACAGTAGAAGTTATTAATGCACTTAACTTCTACTCTGTCCTAAAAAAACACCTGAAAAGGACAACCGCATTGAGGTCAAGACATTAGAAAATAATTATTCCAATGTAGAAAAACTTCATGGGTGTTTTTATGAATATTGTCTTGCTATTAAAGCTATGGATAAGGTTTAAGAAAAGAACCTTCAGGGTGATATCTCAAGAAGAACCATGTCCTGCACAATAGACGTGTACAGGGTACGTCAGTGTCTTGACCTATACAGCTTCTTGGCATGGATTAAGAGCTGTGCAGTGAATCAAAACAGCAGATATCACATTTTTTCCTAAATGGGATCAAGGAGAGGACATTTTGTATTGCATCCCAAACTTTTCAGGTAGTGGTTAAAGTACTGAATGTACTGAATTTGAAGCAAAAGGGTTTTAAGACACTAAATAATCATAATTTTAAGCAGAGATGTCATTCAAGCATTGCCTTCAGCTACATCGAAGATTATAAGCACTGAAGTGTGGTAATAGTAAATATTGTTATCTACAGTAGGTGAGAAGTCCTGATGGAGTGGCTGATAGAAAACAGATTGTCTCAGGTTACAAAGCTGATTGAAATTATACACTGTGAGCTATCCAATACCTCTAGATTAAACAAATACACAATCACACCCTCTGGACACAATTATATCTCCAGCTGACACCAAGGCCCTTTACAGATAATGTGGCTCTCCATCAGCATATTACTGTAAAATAAAGAGAGAGTCTATCAAAAAGCTTTCTCAGATTAAATAAATTGGCAACAGTGACAGAAATTTTTTTAAATAAAATATATATATATATAATTAATTCAAACCAAAACATTTTAATTATGTCCTGGCACATTTTCAATATACTGCGCAAGAGTTTTTAAAGAAAATTTTACTATATTATAGTTTGGTAATAGCTTTGTAGTTTTGCATGTACAATATGATACTGTCTCATAAATTACACGATTCAGAAATAGAAATTCTGAGATCATATTACATGTTGTTCCACTCACTGCTGAGAATCAATACGTGTGATGTTTATACTCATCCTGCCCCAGAATTTTATTTTTTTGTACAAATCATCTGAATTCATACAAACTGGTTTCTGCTAAATTACAAATAAAAAGAAACACATGTAAAGACAATATGGGGGAAAGGAAAGTATCCTGAGCGGTTTAAAGCGAGGTTGAACTGCAACAAATGAGGTGCACAAGCTCGACTCCTGGCAGCTCTAATCCTTCACAACTGACAAAAGCTTTAGACCCCAGTGGGGTCAGGTTTTGATTCAGTTCACTGTTTCAGCTGAATTTTGGTCCAGGACACAACTGTGTCTGCATGACTAGTCCTTTGACTGGAATTCAAGAATGGTGACGAAGGGAGTGTCCCCACACATGCACCATATGGCAGATTCATTCATAGAAGTCAAAGCTACTGTACCATTGCAAGTGAGTCAAAAAGGTATTAAAAAACATGAGTAACAACTGAATAAACAATTTAAAACTAGCCAGCTAATAGTCTGGATCACACAAATAAATGTTGTGTGTTTATGTGTACTGAGCCTACTGTTTTGCATATGAAAGAAAAAGCTTTTTCAACCATAACTGGAGAATGGCATTGTTATTGTGGAGGATACGTCATCTAACTTTTGAAAATTTGCCATAATATATTTTTATAGTTATAGTTACATCTCCACTTTCCAAATAATAAAAAAATATATAAACAATTAAATTAGGTGATACAGTACCTAGTGTCCAGGTTTTACTCATTGCATTTTCACTTATAAGGAGATGTAAAAACTGATATAAAAATGAAGCAATGACTCAAATGCTGGAGAGAACATATGATATAGATACTGGAAAATATGCAGCAAAGACAACTGGGGCACATTTAGGCTAGAGAAAAACACATCAAAGTCATCCTTCAGTGTGCATGCCGTACAAAAATAACAGTGGGAACCAGATGAGTCTCAAAAGGGAAAAATCCTGTCCCTTGTTGGATTTTTAACATCCCAGAAATCTCTAATTAGTTACAAGGCTGGTCCCAGGGAGCTGATGAGAAATAATTGTGTTTGATTATTTTGGCATAAAAATTAATGGTAGGAATAAGAAAAAGAAGAAAGATTAAATGTGGAACGAAAATCCAGAGGGCCAGAGCCACGCAGACAAGCTGGATTTAAAGACTAGTAGAACACCTATCAGTGAAGGGAATAAACAGATGTTCGTCCTCACTAAGCGATCTTTCACAACCTTGCATCCAAATCCAAAAGTTATGGGAGGAAAATAAACATGATTATATACTCCATCCCTTTAAAACCACTCTAAGGCGCTGTCGGATTGAATATCATTATTTCTCTTTATTTCTTTTCATTTCTCTTTTCTTCTGTTGACAGCTAGTTGTCATAAACCGCCACCAAACCCCCACAAGGCCCCCTAGTGCAGTCAGACGAGTACAAAGCAATCATATCTGCTGATTAAAGCTCTAATGCATTCTGCTGCGTGGGGCTGGGCCCTGCATCATTAATGAAGAGCAGATATTATATCCTGTTTACAGTGAGAAGGAAGGCAGCTCATATTAAGCATCACTGCTCCCCTTGCACTACTTCCACCCACACACTGAGAGGGCAGCATGCCTCTGGCTCAGCATCGACCTGCAACCTTTGGCTAACAGTAGGCTGTGGTAGGTGGAACAAGAATGACGCATACCAAGAAGGCTGAATCATGACATCAGCGTCAATGATGCTGGGCAAAATCTGCAGCTTGAAAGTGTGTGTCTGTGCATGCATACGTCTGCATATTTTTGCAGGTATGGACAGCGTTATCTTCAAGGTTATCTAACTTGGTAGACATCTGGGGTCCACTCGCATCTTAATTCCCCCACTGTTCGCCCCTTGCTCCCTCTCTCTCCGTTGTTCTGTGTCTCGCTTGGCATCGGCCCAGTGGATGAAGGGCCAAGCGGTCAGTCCCTGAGGAGGGACACCCGCCCGGCATGGTGTTCGGGACAAACACTGCAGCAGAGTTTCCTCTGCTCTACCCATCTGTTGGTTTTGGCCCACTCCTCTGGACCACAGCACGGATCTGGCCAGGCTTTAGCAAACACGCTTGTACAGCAGCCAGACCTCTTTACACAGGACTTTTCTGTAAGTACTGTCGGCAGCAATTAAATGTGGGAATGGACCGGAATTCTGGGCTTTGGACAGTTGGATGGTTAAAACATGGAGAAAAGGTCATTCCCACGATATTTATAACCTATTAACTCTATTTTTGACATTGCCCTGCAGCACTGTGCATCTCATGCTACACTATAAAAATGTGACATGGGCATGAATGTACAAGTTAGGATATTTGGTTGAGTATACATGAAGAAATATAGGTTGAGGGCTATCTCAGAAAATGAATTTCTCCTCTTGTATAAACCGTCATATCACGGTGATATGTTACGAGTCCCAGCAGCAATCAGTTTAAGAATTTAAGTGCCATTGTGTCAACAACTGATTAACATACACTGAGTTAATCATTATTGGATACTGTAATTGGATTATCTTCCAAGAACACAAAAAATGACTAATTATTCATCAGGAGCACTCTCATGTAAACACCGTTTATTTTTCCCTGATTTGCACTTCCCCTAAGCTTTTCTTACCGTGTGAGCCACGACACTGTCACATCAACATAGTCAAAGTCAAGTAAACAGTGACAATGAAATCATGAGACAAATCATTTCAGTCATCTGCATATAAAACAGCACCAAGCCCAAGAGCAGTCAGTGCTATGACAATCTAATTACAAAACTTCACTCGAGCAGAAGGAGAGGAGAGGAGAGGAGAGGAGAGGAGAGGAGAGGAGAGGAGAGGAGAGGAGAGGAGAGGAGAGGAGAGGAGAGACTTTTCAGATTCCAAGCAGCTCTTTTCCCTGTTCAATTGCATTACTTTAAAATGCCCATCCTTTAATTTATTTGTATCTTCTGGCGCAGGTCATTTCTGAGAGGAGAGCAGGGAATCATACAGACACTCAATCAATAAAAAGGAGCCACAAGGAGGCAACAGCAGTGATTGCTTCAAACTACTAAAGATAGCTGGAGGATATGTACTGTTCTTCTGATAATTTCCATGTGAAATCAAAACCAGTAACAGACAGAGACACTGTAGCTAGTGTATATGACTTACCTTCAAGGTGCAACACCAGACAGAGTTGATTGAGCCAAATGGATGAAGGCATGAAAGGAAAAGTAAAGGACAGACATTAGTGACACTGAAGAAGAATGTGGGAGAGGGTGTTTTCCACGGATACGCTCCTATATTGTTATTATGGAAAAGGTGGGTTCTGTGTCGTTGTCAGAGCAATGTGTAAACCAAATATTGTAGCATTTACTGTAGAGGCTCGCCACATGTGTGCATTGAATGATTCACACATCCACAGTTTTTTTTTATTATTTTATTTTTGACGCCTAATGAAGGAAAAGCAAATCCCAAAAAGAATCTGATCTGATCAATCTGGTGTTAAATAAGAATAAAAAAAACAACGATTTTGTCACTTTTACAGTAGAGTAGGTAACGTTTTTATATTTATCCAACTTAATGTGTTAAACTTTGCTTTTTTAAACCTCGTTAAATAAAAAAAATAAAATAAAAAATTATATTTATTGATCCCCTTTGGGTAAATTGTTGTTGGACAGCTAATAGACCGTACATGTTAGCACTAGAACAGGGTTTCGGTGTCCTGTCAAAGGACACCGTGCTTGTTAATGACTGCTGTACCTGCTGTATATAAAAAAACTAAATCAAACTGGTAAGATTATGACGGCCAATATCACCTATGAAGATATACACCTATACTCAGACAGCTGCTTCTACTATGAGAACATGTGTACTGTGATAGATAACATAAGAGGCAGACAACATACAGCAGTATTTTTGTCATAAAAGTCTTCCAAAAATAATAATTTTTCTGTGGTTATTACACGAAAAACGGAAGACAAATCTATTCTGCAGACAGACTCAGAAATTCAAGGAGAAATTGTTTTGTTTAGTTCTCCCTTCTGGAAACACACAAGAACAGAGATCATTCCAAGAAGACAGGTGTGAGCTACTCATCAGCTCTGGCCAAGGGCAAGTTTTGTTTTCCTAGGATGTAGTGGTTACGCTCTGGAATGGATTAGGACAATGTGATCCACAACTATGGTACAGCTCAGAGGCATCTTTTCTCAAGAGTGTGGTCTCACAGCCTGAGGAGAGGTAGATACTGTTGCCTGTGATAAAGTATGGTTGGTGCACGCATTGTAAGTGGATTAGGCCCTCTGGCCACACGGTATTCTCTGGAGGTCAGCATGCACAGAATTCATTGTAAAAGAAAAAAGAGTCAAAGCTGTGAAACAGTGGCATTGTACTGTCAAGGATGTTTTACACCTTCAAAGAAAAGTTCTAAAGGTGGTGATAAGAAAGTTTACACTAATTATTTAACGTCAAATGTTCCTGTTCTTGGCACAACAGATCAGGCTTAGAAACAGATGCAAATGCCTCAGCCACCAATTAACACAGACACTCTATTTTAAAGTCTTGACTTTGTCAAACAATATGCTAGCTATTAACAGCTAGTGGTAATTTCCATCCGGTTGATGGCAACACATACTAAAAGGGATAGAAACTGAGGCAAATAGTATTGTCATACATAGTTAAAGAAAAACTAACTCCAAAGGTGTGAATTTTGTTGCCTTACAAACATATGCAGTTGTATGTTACCTCAGGAGATAGTAGCATGTCTGTTAAGGATATGATTGAAATGCTTATCAGTGGAAAGCTCCCTTTGGATAACCAGCAGGGGAGGAGAAGTAGCATTATAGCCTCCAACATAGAGCGACTGCACAGCAGGACTAAGCGATGTTGGACAATAGAAAGGTTGATTACCGCTGGTTCCACTTATTGTTTAGAGGAAAGACTGACTACTTAACACTATTAATATGGTAAGTCCCAGAAAAATGCTATCTTAATTGGATATTGAATGCATGACAGATCATCCATTTAATAAATGTGAGGGACGTTGATAAGAGATGGACCAACTGGCATGCCTGGCACAAAAATATCGACTTTGAGTATAATGGACATGTGGAGATATTCACTGTGAGAATTATTCATTCATTTGACTCACTTTGAATTCAGAACCGTTTCAGAAAAGTTTCAGAAAACAATCCAAAACTGGATTTTATAAAACATGACACAAAACAGAAATAGACAATAGACACGTTGTTTTTTATTTTTCAACAGGTTATCGTAGGTTGTTATTACTTATTACATGTGCCACCACTTGGTTAAATCTATTGTTACTAATGACCAAACAGTCGGAAGCTCAAGAGATGTAAGCTCTGTCCATTCCTGGGAGAGAGAGTGAAATGCCAGAGGTAATTAACAGCAGCAAAGGTGCTGAAGGGCTGCATGACATACAGCACCAGATAGTATGTTCCTCTCCTCTGTCTTTTGTTAATTAGAAGCATTAAACTAATCCTAGCCTCATCCTTACTTTTCCACCATCAAAGTCCACGGGGGTAATGCAATGGCACAGTGAAGCAGAGCAGACTAAAATGAGAAACCATAACAATATCAATTTGCCACAGCTCTGAACTCTGCAGTATTTCCTAAATATATTTGCTTGCGCTCATCTCTTTTTTTATGGCTGATGCTTTGATAGTGTCCTCAGTGTAAGCCTGAGTGCTGCAAGGTAGAGGTTTGGAGTGAAATGAAAGAGATCATAGGTAGCTGGAGCTTGCTACATAGGCGCGTCTATATCAACACTGGTGTTGTTATACCCCCGCCTGTGGCACAATGCTGTAGACTACTATGTGATTTATTAGCCTGCACTGTTTTGCAAGACAGCATGGGAATAGCAGATGCCACCAATGTAGACTGTAGTCGCCTAATAATAACGTTCAAAAGGCTTTCTGTAACACCAACGAAGCAGTGAGGTGTTTATTAAAGCTGTACATGAAAAGTAATTTACTTGAATGATGGACACATCAACACTTTTCCATCATTAGAAAACGAGATGCAGAAAACACAATGATGAACATCATTTAGTTTGTGAGAGCTTTTTTCTCACCATGGCACGTCTGTGCCACATTAGTGTGCTTGAAGATATAAACTTAAATGTGAAGATCTTACTCCAACCTGAATCCAACATGCCAACGTGTCGATCAATTCAGTGACGAACTGCATAATCTAGACTTCTTCTGTAGGGACTAGGGGAAAACAAAACTACAAATGTGTGAGTTTGTGTCTGTGAGAAATCATTCTCAGTTTAGGTATCTCAGACAAGTACTGAAGTGTACAGCCTGCCTGCAGGCCCAAAAGTGCCTTCAGAATCTGCCAATGTATGCAGGAGCCATGACCTTTTACTCCCTGACTAGTTAAATTATTTACAGGTGCTCTCCTCCTGACAAACCTCTTACTGTCCTCACCTCCTGACACAGAGGCACTCAGCCACTCGGCTGAATATAAACCACCACCCTGCGAGTGCTAGTTGGTCAGACAGAATTCAAACTGAACGTGTTAAAGCAAGTGTGTAAGCACTCACGTTTCTATCACCTGATTCACAGTAAGAGCATGTTATCAGTAGAATTCTAATCAAATGACCACGTTACTAACAGTAATCCTAAGTCAAAATACAAGCTATGCTGCTAGTACAAATTGCGATTTTTTCCACACTGGCAGATGACACTAAACAGTGGCTTTGTGATGAAAAGTGACGTGTGCTGACCACAAAGAGAGTGAACTTGCACTCACTAACAAAGAAAAAGGATGGTTGAAATACTAAGAGAAATCACTCCCTTATCTTTTCACAACCTCTGTGTTTTATGCTTTGAATCTGACTTCAAAGCAATGTGGGGCTGAAAGTCACCCTGTTGTGTGGGTGGGAAGCTTTTACTTTCTTTGTTGAGAACACTGCAGTACATACACTGCACACCTGTTAGAACAAGACAAAAATGCTAATCAGCCAGTGTTTTGGTTCTTGGTGTGTAATTTAACAAACTGGCAGGGACACAAGCATCTGTAAATATGAAAAAACACCATAGACATAAATGATATGACATGCCCTGGATGTTGACAGCAGCATGTATATAAAGCGTAATGTAACTGTCAAATTGTCAACGTTCTTGTCATACATCGTACTTGAAATGTTGAAGTGTTTTTAAAGCTATACATTTCTTTTATTAAATTTGAAATATAATCAATCCCTATTTGACATAAACATCACTGATGGTCTGTGACTATTCCTGCTACAGTGAGTGGCCAAATAAGACTTGTTTTTCCAAAAAGCTAATACAAAAACAGCTACTTTATCAACCAAAGCTATTCTGACACTGGCACTTTTACGAATGTGCGTGAGTTTGGGTGTTTCATGTCACTGTCAAACTACAATGTTTTCTTTATTGATTTTCCTGTCTGATCTCATCACAGTCAGAAACAAAAGGAGGCAGGACAGATACATTAGAAAGAAAACATCAGAGAACAGACTATAATACTGCAAGTGTTGAGGCTCAACGGAAACAATTGTGTTAGTGTCTACAGTTGGATGATTACTTTATAAAGCTCTCTTATCCTTGTCATGTCTGACAGTATGTTAATGAAGGTGCAGCAGCAGTAGGAGGCAGCACTGGCTGGCATCTGGCTGGGAAGTGGTCTCCCTTGGGGACTGACATCCCTCTACCAGGACACGTGGTGGAGAACTAGGAGGGGGTGCTGTTTGTCAGCATCAGTGGGTGCTGGAAAGATCACAGTGACCTGCTACAGGAGCATATGTCCCACTGACAGAACTCCTGAAGCCAAAATAGACTCTTCAATCAGTGTCTGCAGTGGACTGCGGGCGATGTCATTACTATCACCAGTCTTGTATTTTTCTCAAAAGAAACCACATCAAAAGTGCATCTTGTATGTGCCTTGCAGGAAGCAGGAGTTCTCTGATGAAACGTCTATTTAAGCAGACTTGTACTGCAGACTGCTGCTGACCTTCAGCACATATAAAGTCCATCTATATGATCCTTCATGATCAAAGAAACAACAAGATGAATGCTAAATAAAAGCATTTGTAGAGTTAAAATGAGAAATATGGCAATGAAGCTAAATTAAAAATAGAATATTGTATTAAAAAAAGATTTAGTACCATTTTACATGATCCTTTTTAGCCTAAATGTCTCTTAAAGATACATTCTCCATTAAACAAAATTTTCTTCAAGATAAGAGAATGTTTTTCCAGCGGGTGGGTTAATCCCACCAGTCCCGTTTTCACAGGAGGTGGAGCCAGTATGAAGACAGGATAAGACACATTGTCGCATCAAGAAAATGTCAGCTCATTCTGCTGAATTTATGAAACCGATTGATTTGTATTTAAACCACATACAATCATTATTCCGTCACAACAGAATACTTGAAGTATTTTTGCTGAAAGCATAATTTTTTTTAAGTCGTCTGGTTAAATCAACAATTTCTTTGCTGTGTTCCATGAAGAAAATCCACAATGAATGCATCCCCTGGTATTAAGCACAGCAAACGTTACCATTTAGTCCATCAGAACATGCTTTTTAAAACTTGCTTTGAAAAATAGTGCATTTTTATTCTTTCTTTTCAACTCTCTTCAATGCACAACTTTACTGTGAATAAACAATATGAGGAGCCTCAGGACAGTTTGGTGATTTGAATATTAAAATGGAACTTTATATCAGGACCACAGGGCTCAATTATTTCACACAGGTTTTAGAGAAGAGTTACAATAATTGAAAGCTTTTGATCCAAGAACCTAACTGCCAAGGACAGGAGTGAAGAACTAATGAATGACAGTATATATGTAATGCTGTAAGCGGTACTTTTTAGCATTGTGGAAAATATTCTAAACATAGTCTTGCAGAAAAGCAATGAAAAGACTGAAAAGACAAAAATGCCAAGTCTTCTCTACCATATATTCATGCCTGCTCAGTAGTTCCTTTTTCTTGTGTGTGTGAGTTTATTCCACACCTTCCAGCAACTCTATCAAGAAATATGATTAATATGTTGGGCCAGGTCCCAGGTCCATGGCACAGGCAGATAGTTGAGTTCTAATCTTCACACTGTGGTGATATCATTAACTAACTCACCGCTACAGCTCCATAAAGAAGCAGAAACCAATTGACAGTTTGGTGGGCATAGGTGCAAAAGCCACATTAAAATGAGACTTGGGGAAAAGCAGGTTTTCATACGGCTATTGCCTGAATCGATAAAGGCTATTAGGTCCAAGTCCCTAAGGCACATCTGACAGAACTCAGGCCCAGGAAACACTAAAGAGGCTTAAAAAATGCCTAGGTAATTCATTCAGAGTCAGCACAGGATAAATAATAGACACATATTAATCGTCTTGGTACTGCAGTACATCCTATTCTACAGTAACCGTTCCAGTTTCTCTTCTCTTCTAACTTTCTGTTATGATCTGCTGACATCAGACATGTAAATGTGGGCATGGTGTCATTAAATTCTAATATTTATTTTACATTTGATGAGAACAAGTAGCAGTATTAGTTTGTTCTAGAACAATCAGAGTATCCACACATTTGATTTTATGTGCCTTATGTGGTTTATTTTTTTCTCTTTTCATTTCATTTTAGACATATGATGCTACTGTAAAACTAATCATCTACTACGCTATTTAAAAATCCTATCAAATAATGTATTCTGAGCACAGGTGTTCCTATAATGATCTGTCTCATCTGTACCTCACTCCTCATCTGTCTAAACATCAAAAGGTGATCTATTTTGCAGTGGTAGGAGATTGACAACTTGCTAATGTTAGTAGCTAATGCCAACAGCATTGGCACGGTGCAAAACAAGGCAGTCCACACTGAAATATCACTGACGATCTACGTCATGGTCGTTGTTCAGCCATTTTTCTACTCTAAAGCAGAGAAAAAACACTCAGATATTCAAGAAAACACAATACATAACTAAACATACAGTACCTTGGTAATGCATATTGAATACAGCGCCCAAGTATGTTTTACACAACATGCCAGTTCATGAAGTCAAATCATCTTTTATTTTTCTTATTGTAATCTCTGTCAGTCTGTAGTCAACATAAAACATTTTAAGATCACAAAAAACAATTTAAATTCAGCAAAAATATTTTAACTTGGTTCAAGCATCTTACGTTGACACATGGTGTTCATACTTATAAAAACTCATCCATTATGTCTGCTCTAAACGGGGCCAGGTGTTCACTTGTACAACTTGTCAAACTACCTTTTAAAAAGAACAGGAACTTCAATTAAGTGTCCAACACCACTTAATGAAGTGCTGATTGTGAGAACAGAACAGTGTCCAGAAACATAATGAAGTCATTAATGCTAATTTATACAAAGTCTAACATTTGAGCCCTTTGTTTATTTGTGAGAAGCCTGAAAACATCCTATGGGTTCATTACGATCTGGAGAGCTTCCGCTAGTTGTGTGTTGGACATGGAGGTCAGGACAGGCATGCAATCAGCCAAGTGCCTCATCTAGAGTATGCAGAGCCATTCCCGTTCTATGCTAATGTCATCTCGGTGGGCAGAAATGAGAAAGTAGTGATGCAAGATAATTACCAGGGCACACCAGAGACAGGTGGTGCCCTAACTGTGGTGATTTAGCATTTTGAATTCTTCATTCTCATTAGGCCTGTACTATTCTTCAGTCAGGAAGTAAACTTTGTGGCACTAGGCAGTAAATCTTCAGACAGAGCTTCTCAGGAATGGCAAATCCCACATAACATCAGAACATGCTAATGGTGACTGCTATTACAAAGAGTCACAAACAAACCTGGTGTTTACCAGCACTCAAGGTCAGCTTGCAGGTTATCAGTGGTTCTGGATGACAGACTCATTTCTCAGGGCTATCCCTGTACACAGTTTCAAAAGGTCAGTCATTAACCATGCTGCTAGAACAGAACACTGCTTAAGTGCCCCTTTTTCACTGTTGGGCAAAGGCCTATTTCTGTCACTTCCAGTGGTGAAGCTCCTAAAAAGCTAAAGCGCACAAAGGAAGCACTGCTATTAAAGTGTCTTCTTGAGGGGTTAATTTTGCAACGTCCAGGTTGAATCGGGTTGACGTGATGTGTCTACATGATTCATAAGCCCTGCTGATGCTTAGTTGAATCACTAATAGTGTGCTTATCAACAGGACGATGTTGGAACAATAGGTGGCCATTGCACTAAGGCAGAAACACTCACTTCAGGTTCAGGTTGAAGTTTCTCTAATGACTGGCTATTAGCCGCCTGCCTTATACTGTTGAGTTATACCTTTTTAGCTCAATAGGAAGTGTCTGGAGGTGCAGACAAAATGGCCTGTCACAGGGCAGAGAGCGCTTTGGTTCCTGCCTTGAAACAAATGGATTTCACACTCCACCTGCGGGGATGCTGGGGAAAGGTGTGAATGGGCACTGAAGAACAGCCACAGGACAGGACTCGACAAACTACGGAGTGAGCCAATTAGACATGGATCTGCAGGGAAGCTCACACACTCTCCTCCACACCAGAAAAGCAATATTGACACCACATAACATTCCCTTTTTGGAGGCTATATTCAAAATACTATTCCTGTACCATCAATAATACGAAACCTGCAGAGCCGAGGAGAAAAAATGAGGCCCTGAGCTTTTAATGATGGACAGAAAAGTGTCAGCAGCTGAACGAAGCTGAGGTGAAAAGAGGGAGCTGAATATTTTCTCACCATTACACATCACCAGCACTGGCCATTTGTTTCTGGTGCCAAGTGAGTCATTTTGTGCAAACACAATACTAACAGCCACAGCCTATATTAAGACTCTAGTCAACAGATAGGCAGGCAAGACTTTAATCATAATAATGCCTCCATGCCTGCCATTCTCCAAATCCCTCCTTGTCCCTTCTTGGTGGCAGTAAAGCCTGAACTATTTCCAGTTTGCAATGGGAATTAGAAGAAATGACACTAAAAACTGGAAGTGACTCGACAATTTCTGACATGCCTCATTTTACCCCATGACATGTCATTGATGATAACCGATTGAGGAACACATGAAAGAATTAGCATTTAAGAGAAGGGATGAAAAGGAAAGTGAAAAGTGAAGGTATAGGCAGGAGACAATTTCCGTTGTCACATGTCAACAGGATGGATGAATTCAAGATGTGAAGAAATGGAGGCATTGTCAGTTACGATGGTTAAAAGCCAAGGACTCTCAAAATCCTGGCACTAAGATGCTGTCAAGGAAGGAATAAGAAAAAAAAATGTTCTTGCCTGTTAACTAGTGTAATCCCAATGCAAAGAAAAGGTAGCGCTCAATTCAATCATGGGCTGTTAAGGCAATGTTTGACCACAGCATATAACAGAATTTTGGTTTATATTCATACAAAATTGATTATTCCATTTTCATTGCAGAATACAAGAATTCAGTCAAAAAACAATATTATTCAACATTGCACATGAACACATCTCTGGGCAAAGCTTTAACACCTGACTAAATGAATCAGACTCATGCTATGCAACATCTCAAATAAGCAAACGAAAATGAAATTACACTCCTCTTTTGAAAAAAATAACCACATAATGGTATTTTACTGCGTTATGCATATGATTAAGACATATTAGAGGTAATACACATATATCATGTGTATTGGAAGAAAAAAAAGTTTAAAATTTGCTATATTTTGAGTAAATCTGTGCTACAAAATAGACGCATCTTTTCAGTATACTAGATAATGAGATTTTTGTATAACTTTAAATTGGGCAACTGGGTATTCATTCATGATTATAAAATTATTATTCTTGACAGCATTAACAGTAGAATTTTAGTGTTGTGCTGAGTATATACTGTATATAGCAACATTACCTGACTGCTTTACTGTAACCCTATAAGCCACTTCACAATGCTTAAATAGCAGCCTTATTAAATGTAGTACCATAGTATACTAAAGCAAAACAAAACTAACTTTTGAATGTAGCTTCTGTCTTCTATTCTAATCACCATGTTTTCAGATTTCAGATTCTGTTTTACTAGTTGAAAAGCATGCATCATGAGTGAGACTGCAGCCGCCATGTTGACCTGTATACAGTATCCATGGCTGTGTAGACAGACTTCAGAGACAACTGGGTTGACACTCGAGGGCCTTTCTACTGTCACCTTGCTGCTACACAGGGATGTGTGTCTTGTAGGGTGGGTAGGGTGACACTGTTGGCTGCATGTCCCCTATTCATATCATTAGGCCTCGCTGCCTGCCTCCCCTCTGGGCGACAGGTTCAAATCGAAGAAACAGCCTGGGTTTCACTCGAGGATACGCAAAACAGGGTCATTAAAAGAGGTAAATGACAACATAGCTGTATACCTGACACACAGCTGGCCAAGCATTACAAGCTATACAAAATTCCCTCAAACAAAAATGTGATTTGCACTAAATGAAGCAGAACTCAGTCAACATGCTGTACATGCAGCATATCAAATCACCTCTCTAGCATACAGCTGGAAGCATCACAGAGTGATGAGCACATACGCCAATGACTCAGCCAGAAGGAAGTCTTCTTTTAGGGCACATTGAGTCTGCTTGCTGTACTGATTTAAGAAATTAAGAAATAACGGTTGTTCTGTGCAGATGTGAAGAGTCCTGTGTTGTTTCTTTCTTCTGGTATAGTAATTGCACAGCTTGAGTCCTCTTGCCCTCCCCTTCTCCAGGATTATTGCTGAATACACAATCAATCCCCTCTCTGCCCGTGTATCTTGTTGCAAAATGTTACGTCCAATTGCAAATGGAATTACCCTGCTCTTTCATTGTGTGCATAGCTTTTCTTTTCTCCACATGCCGAAACTGTATGCTGGACCAATAGAAAATGTACCTCTTGGTCCAATGAAGTATTTGGCCCAGGGGGCACCTTAGTATATTTACCTTTAATCATGCCTCTGTGGAGAGAAGATCCACATGTGAATTGCTGATAATCAAGCTTCTCTGTTAAATAAGTGGCTGGCTCCCCAAATATATTACAGACATCAAAGAAACCACATTAATATCTCAACTTCAGAACAGTGCCATTGGTGTAATCGGTTTTTAACAGGTAATAACATGTCGCTTCTTCCTCACAGAACCCCTTTAAGAAAGATAGCAGATATACTGCAGTGACAATTATACTCACTCTGCTCATATTTAACATTTAGGCTCTGTGACTCATACCTAACTCGACCGAGAAAAGATTCAGGTCCCGGCAGACATTCAGCCAAATCGCAATGGTTACACCAGAGCAGGAATTCAAGAGGAAATTCACAGGGGGGACACTTTCAAATTATTTCTGTTCAAAACCAATTTTATATAGCTGGTGCATTACATGGCAGTTGATTTGATTTAGCTCAGTCATATCCAAATGTGTTCTATGACTATGACTTTGGAAGAACATCAAGCAATAAATTCAAGGTCCACCATGTTTTCATTAACACGTGACTGAGGCCTCAATTTGTGATTTTCTTTATGGAATTCAATGGTCAATAAAACAAATTAATGACTTTTAGCCTGCACCTTTCTACTCTTTACGCCAAGTCCGCCAAGATGGATTCGACATGTCCAATACACTGAGTGACTCCAGAAAAACTCACTGATTAAGCCCAGAATACAGTACAGAGACATAATGTTCATTTTACTAATAGCATGGTTTAAGCAAGAGTAGAGGAATGTGGGTTCAAATAAGAAGTCCGCATATGTGAGCTAAACGTTTATTTTTATAATATACTGTAAATAAAGCAATATTATTATTATATTTTGTAGTATACAGATGATACAGCATAGTCAATATAAACAAACACTGAAAATTAACACCTTGCCACTGGAGACGGGTCTAATATATTGTATGTCAGCTACAAATAATTTATAAAATGAGAGTCCTCTCAACATGCAGTCCAAAAGACAAAATCACTGTGCTGGCACTGCGACAGTCAATATCTACCGGTGATAAACAAGATTCGCAAGAGACCTCATAAATCTTAAAAAGCTACAAACAAAAGGCAAGAAGATTCTCGTGCAAAGGTTAGGCTCTATCCTTGCAGATTCTAGGAGTCCCTACCTCAGTTCTGCAACACATAAAAAGTTAGTCATATGTAAATGTGATTACAGTTAAAATACCTAAATGTATGGCACCTGTGACTGAGATAAAAAAAAAAAAAAAATCAAGACTTTCCATCTAAGTCGGATCCATACATTGATAGATCATGCTGCCAGTCTGTCTCCTTTCTCTGACCGTTTTCAATCACTCTATTCATCCATTTCACTTAAGTGCATTTTCAGCTTCCCACAGGACCTATGCAGCTGACACGTCTACAGTGCTACTTCAAAGATGGTCTCTGTTGTCTTTGTTGATGTTTCTTTTAAGCAAAGGCAGTTGGTCTCCATCAGTCACACATATGTTGTTTGTAATGATGCCTTTGTAATGCTGGTTAGTGCTGAATGCTGTGGTCAGCAGCGTCCCACAGTGTTAGCAATGGGAGGTCGATAATTTCCTGTTCCTGCTAAACTGAGCCAGAAGTAACTGGGATGTACAAATTAGCGCATGAATAGGAAACACGACCACAGCAGAACTGATCAGACAATGGGTTATCCTTCATCCTCATTGTTTAGCAGGATACAAGTGAAACAAATATTAACTATGAACTCTTTCACTTCCACCTCCTGATCTCTTCTTCCGTTTTGCCATTCTGTCATATGTCTTCTTCAGCATGAAGCCACATGGCTTTAACCTCACTATGGGGAGGAAGGACATGGGGTTTATGTGGAGGACCACATACAGTATAGTGCAGTATAGTTGGAAACACCATGGGAAGTACGGCTATTGTGTAGAGATTTAGCATGACCAAATGAACTGAATCAAAAATGATTGATACAGGGTAGGAGAGAGTGAGAAGCCCCTGGGAGTGAGCAGCTGAGGAAGATGTCCTCTGTTACACTAGATTAGAAAGATCCATTTTTATGTAGCAACAAAGAGCAATCTGTGGATCTCCAGCCCACTGCTCCACTATACTTTAGTGAAGACCTATTTGTTCCAGCAGCTTCACTAGAGCCATACACATTGTCACCCTCCAGCTCCATCACACTGAGACCTAGGTACCAGGGTTAAGTGAGAACATCAGCAAAATAACTAAGTTCAGCTGCATTTTGAGCACATTGCTGACGGGAATAATTTCTACACAGAACAATACAGTATTTACTCACTAAAAAAAAAAAATATATATATATATATATATATATATTCTTGTTAAAAATAATAATAATATATAATAACAACATGCACAGGACTAGTTTTCAGTGGAATCCAACAACAATATATTGCTGTAGTCTGCAAAATGCAAACAAATCAAGCATTTTTTGTTGTAGATAAGTCAGCTTACTGCTTTCTAAAACTATTCCCTTATTATTAGTATTTTCAGAACACGTTACCATGGGCAAGTTTATCCGTTTAGTAGAGATTGTAACAAAAACAACATTCATTAAGATGTATCAGATTTTTAGCAGATTTCATGGTTTATTACCTTGGCAAGCTGACACTGGAAAGGGCCAAGAAATATGGAAAAGAAGAGACTTGGATAGCATAGTGTGTGAAAGGTTCATGGCTTGATATGAATGCTCCACCTCAGTTTTACATGGTGTGCACCTCAGGCTGCGAGGCAGGCACTCTGAGGTACATACCATGAAACTGGATGTCCCAGATTCATACCATTTGACAGATGGAGTAAACCATCGTTTCTGAAAAATACACATATTGTAAGTGGCATCCCTCCATAATGAGGGTATTTCCAAACATGTGCACCATGTGTCTACTGAAATGTGGAATTACATCAGCCAAAGTCAAATAACATGGGAAAACAGCTCCATTAAACTGTTTTCACACATATTGCCTATCAAATCCCAGCATGGAATATTTTATGAATTATTTGCTTTTGTCTTACTCAGCCACAATATAAAAGCATACAAAACCTGTTAAATTATACTGTGAACTGCCATAAAAACTATATAAAATCACAGCATATTGGTGTAATAAATTATACTGATTTGTCATTAATGCAACAACTAAGTAGATTCACAATGCAGTTCTAGATTTAGTGCTCATTTTCATTTGCAATCACAATTAAACTTGTATGTAAGTGATAAATAAAATCAGCTTGCTGCTAAAGTCAATTTATGATTCAAATTTATATCTCAGGTGTTAATATGTGCTTTGAACGAAGCTAAAGTCAGAATGCCACGTACTATGTTAATCAATTCCACATATGCAACAGTTCACAGAGATACTTATTCTAACAGTTAGTCATAGCTACAGAGACTGTATTTATCTGGATGTTTATAGTGTTTGTGCAGAGAACAAACAATTGAATGTGGGTGGTTAAAAGAAGTGCATCTTGAGGCTGCTGTAATGAGGGTGTAATGGTGTTTGATTTAATGACATGAACAATATTCCTCCTGGTAATATTTGTATGATACAGGTGGGTCAGAATACATGAACACAAACATGTGTTTTATTGTTTAACAACAAGAAAGAACATGCATTTTTGTCATTGTTGGATTCTCAGAAGATTAACAAACCAACAAATATGAACTTTGCGAGACACAGTTGGCAAAGTATTGATTGGTTCACCTAGGTAACAGTTCAAATGTAATTTTGAAAAAAAAGGAGGAAAAAGACAGGATGTGGGTATTTTGGTTTAAAGCCCCATGGGTCTGTGCTGTGTTTATAACATAAGGAGACAACCCAGTTAAGCCTGCCAAGACTGTGAATTAGCTGTCTGCTATATTTCTGTGTAGACATTTGATAGCAGCAGAAGCTGAATGTTGTTTAGGAGCTTATTACAAGCCAGTCACAACAAAGAAGAGATGTGGTTTTCAAATGCTTTTTAATATGTAACAGATGATAATACATTATTCATTGATACCGGTTTTAAAATTGTAAGATTATTAGGAGAGTGTTATTCATTCCTTTGCATAAGAAACCTATAATTTCAATTGGAATTCTAAGAGAAATTTTAGCTCTTACCTGCATAATCATTTATATTTTATGAGCTGCTAATTGACTCCTTCATATTATCTGTGTCTTCCAGCACTATAATCCTTAGGAGAGATCAGCACAGATGCATAAGGGTGGGTATGCATGAATCACCACAGTCTGCTATTGATCCCTGCTTCTCATTGAAAAACAACTTAATGAACATTCACCAAGGTGTCACACAATGCATCAGTGTGTTCCAGCAGATAAGTGTTCTTGTGGATTGACAAAAGAAAAAAATGGGAGACTGGTGGACACCAGAGTCCAGTTAGTGCAGGGTGCATAGATTTATTGATCCCCTCTCTAGACGAGGGATGCAGGAATAATGCTCTGAATGCTTCGGCTGGGATGACCTGAATCTTGGAAGACTGGGCATTGCAAGAGGGGGAGTTCAGGACTTCACCAGAAGTTCAAAAGCCAATTTGTGGACTTGTCTCATGATGCCAAGACCTCATTAATATTGAACTGCTTTGACATCCACTGAGACCGAGTACAGTTGCCAAACAACAGTCTCTGCATCTTGACCACATATATGTAAAGTTATAGCTTACTACAGTGTGTAAGCATTCATTAACAAGTGAAAGGTAAACTTAAATTGATGACCTTTGCAGCCACACAAATACAACTTCCCCAGAGAATATCTAAAAATAAGAAAAGAAAGAAAAAATAAGCATCTTTACCTAACTATTTCAGAGCACTTGGCTCTCCCCAGATCCAGCCCTAAAGGCCAGGAGAGTTATCCTCTGTTCCCTGTAAAGTACACTTTGTCCTAGTTTCCCCACCAGATGGGCACACTTTTTAACTACTGAGGCTTCTTTGCAATGATTATCATGGACACAGCAAAAATTGCACAAAGGAAGTTTGCTGCATCCTCTCTCTCTCTTTTTTATTTGTAAAACTCTCAAGGCAAGAGTATCTAACATGCAGGGCAAAACTACCACCACTAATTGATGACAGTTATTATTTACTTGTTGGTTCAAAGGGACCTTGACATGACTGTAATGAGAGTTATTCAGTTTCCACATATCTCACTATCTGCTCAAGGCTATGTTAATCGTGATAAGCCAACACACTTGTCAGACTGTTTGAAAAGATCCCCTCATTCTGCAATCATTGTGAAGGTCACATTCACTGGTGGTCTGTAATCTTCCCAAAAGAATGGACAGAGAACTGTAACAACATGATCCACAGTGCTGCAAAAATCCATGCTATGATCTGCACTTCTGCAAAGAATCTATATCTTATTCGCTGCGACGTGCCCTTTGTCTTTTTGAGTGCCTGAGTCATCCAAAAGGTCACATGGGGCATAGCAGAGGAAAGGAAAGAAGGAGAGGGAAATTATCAATTGATCAATTATCCCCCGTGAGTAACTGGGCAAAATGAAATGGTTACTTTTTCAAGAAGCAGTAGACTGTAGACAGCAATCAAATCAAACAGTGAGGAATTTATCCCCTGAAGCCTCTACAATAGTCTTTGTGAACTCCAATTATCCTCGTCAATGTGTCTTTATATGCCAACTAAGAAGGACTGTTGTGCATTGACAGGCATTTCAAATGACTTTTACTCAGAACCATTAATTTACTGCTTTAGTTTTACAATTTGTAATGTGAAGAGAATTAAACAACAAGTGTATTTCTTTGTAAATTATTACAGAAGGCTGTGTATAAAAAGATATTGATTGTTGTCCTTATGTGAAACGAGGACCTCCGAGTATGTGTGTCTAATTCCAAAGTTCATTTACAAGCATCCTTGCAGAGCCTGCTAAAAAGGGCTCATCACATTTTCAGTTACCAAGGGGTATTACTTTGCATTGAATCATATTACTCTCATGATGCGCCTGCCTGTGTTTAAAGCGTTCTTTAAAGAGAACAAGCTAGGTGACAGAATTTGGAGACATGCTTGAAAATGGCAAACCGCAGTGCAGCAACACGCGGGGCCGCTCCATGAGGAGTACGCAGGGGGGCGATATCTAAGCTCAACAGTAAACACAGGAATATCTTCGCTAAACCGTCAACATCTTCTCCGGTAGGGCAGATCAAAGACGAGCGCACTCACAAACTCTTATCGACACACAAAAGCACTAGTTCTGCACTGTGGAGAACTAGGCTGTAAAGGGGATTGCTGCTTTTCAGAAGCAAGTGTTTAGAGAAAGAAAAAAAAAATCAGAATAATTTTCAATACAAACATATGGGTGTTAGAGATATCAGAAGACGAGAAAAAGGCTCGCACTCGTTCGCCTTCCCGCTCCACAGAAATTCACAAGGGTGAAAGGATATTTTGCTTCCTCCACCAAAGTCTGCTGCTGAGCACTTTAAGTGTGTGAATGTTGACGTTTGGTGTTAGCATATAAAAAGCCTGCTGCAGACACAGTGTTGTATCTGTAAAATTACAAATATGCTTCTGAAAACAAGGTCATAATTCCAAAACAGCTTTCATTTGTGTAAAACATAATAAAGTGCAAAGTCAAAATCAGCACTGATCTATGTCTGTCATAATCTTTGTGTCTAATCACCGTTTACCATGTAATCATTAATACTGTAAAGCAGAAAAATTACAATGTGTGACAATCCTCTAGTGGAAAATTAGTCTCGATTAATTTCTCCACAAACTAATGTATACATAAGAGTATTATAAAATTACATTAAACACATAAATTCCCTTTATTTTCATTGCTGTGGAATTATCCTGTTTTCTTTTAATAGCCCAAGTATCTGTTTTGGTTTTAACTCTGGAGACTGCTCCTCTTGTCACACAGAGCCTTCATCTGGATAGTATCGCTCCAAGGATCCCATTCTTACTTTAATTGATTGCCGCTCACAGCATGTGGTCAACTGTAACATTTTGCAGACTTCTTTAATAATGCTCTTGACATCAAAACAGACAACATGCAAAAAATGATGTCATCTTAAAGTAATAAAACTTTTTTGTTTCTGTATATATATATATATATAGTATTTTTATTTTTTTCTTCTAAATGCTGTGTTTAAAATAACCACCACAAAGCCAAAGAGGTCGGATATTTATCTTTCAGAATGACAGCAGGCTAATTCTAGCCAGTCCAGTGTGGATGTCACTTTGTGTTCCATTTGTAGTCTTTGTCAAACTATTGTACATTATCTCAAATCAGATCAAAGTCACAGGTGTTTACTGATTGGTGTTAAATCAGGTAGGATGTCAAGAAGCATGCCAGTACACACACACACACACACACACACGTACTCTACACAACTACTTGGATCTTCACAGACTCAGCACATTGTCTTAATATCAGTTTTACTCCACAATGAGATGGACAAAAACATTCAGATGATCAAATAAATGCCTTCAGGCTGTTTTCCTCTAATGACAAGCTGTTACCAATGTTAACTATGGTTTCTTCCTTTGTGTGTGAGGCTGCTGTGTGCAAAGTAGTAGCAGCATAAAGAACATGTCCACAGGCACCCTATGTCAGCCGGCTGACCTACTTTATTCTCTGTAAGGTCTCGCAGCTCCCTCAAGAACACCTCCACAACAAAGGCACCATTTTATCTTCATTAAATCCAGAAAATGTCATTGCATGCAGTTTGCCTCCAAATAATATTAGCTTTGTTTACAATGTGTTTACCATCATAATTCCAAATCAGCTACACAAATAAACAAATGAGGACTGATGAAGCAAGCTTCAGTTAATGAGTTCCGCTGTCTCTGAAACAGAGGTAATACCACGCACAGGACTACCTGCGCATATAATTGTGATACTATGCTGGAAACATAGAGGGTGAGCCCTGTGAGATGTTTCCACTGACACTTTGTATCCCTCTGTTGGTCCCCATCCTCATTAACATTCACACAACGCAGCTGCAGCTTTTAATCATTAATACATTTCAAATTGAATACAATTACAAACCATGATCAATGATGGAGCTTTAATTACTGCTAATAACTGACCATCTGCCTGGCAGCCAAGGGGTAAGAAAGAGGGAACAAGATGCACCCTGAACAGTGCACCCAAAATGTTAAGCAGAGTTTGTGTTAATTAGAAAATCCCATTAAACTAGCCCACCCACGCCAAAGGGGTAGAGAAGTGTTAGAATGGTAATTGTGAGCCACTCTGGCCCCAGGTGAGATGTTGGGGATTTATTTGCATGTGACACGTCTTTTTCTTGTGGGGGAAAAAATAGATACATTACCATGATCAAGTCTAAATTATTTTTCAAATGATACAGTATATGTAAGTATCTGTACGCATGTATGAGGTTGTTTTGAAGTTAAAGAATCCATCACTGTGTAAATAACTTCTGACAAAGACACCAGAGCCCGTCTTGCTCTGAGGGCTGTTGTCATTGTGTAAGTGTATAGTTACACTTTCTCCAGCCCACTTCTGTCTGGGAAATTCAAAAGCATGTATTTATTTCTCTGTGGCTGAAGACACACCCCGTTCAGTTTGCAAGCAACTGTACTGTACGGTTTATGTTCTGTAGATTTGTCTTGATGGTAAATGACAGATAAAAATATTGTAAAAGCAGGAGCAGAAGAAAGAAAAACGACACATTCCAGTGCCCAGCCATCAGTGTTGTCACAGGAGATTGCTGTGCACTGAAATGTGTTAATTTATACTGTCGTGCTGCTCAGGCATTAAACATGATTGTAAACTAGAACATCCGCAAATGCTGACGTCTCTTACTTCATCAAAGCCACACAGTGGGGGACTACTGCTCAACTAAGTTTGTAGCTTTGCAACATAATTACCTTGTCTAAACACTACGCTGCAACAATCATAACAACCATCTGCACAAACGCTTTGGACCAGTTCACGAGGCCAGAGCTGAGGGAGTCATAATGATGTTGTTTACTTCAACTATTCCTCCGTCTCCGACTGTTGCTCATTTTATGTTTCTTTTCTACTCCTTCTTGCCTACACAGTCATTCCCTTTGCATTTTCCTCCCTTATTTTCAAACATTCAAGTGGTAGACAGCGGTTAAGACTCCATCATGATAGCAAGGGCTGAAGCAGCAGGGGACATGCCAGAGGGTACATTGCTGCAACATGTCATGACAACTAAGGCCAGATTGAGCTCAGGGTGGTGAAAGGAGATAGTTGCTCTTTGAAAGCCTCCACAGTGTCTGGAGATGTGGTCCTCATGGCTGTGGAGCTTGTTATCCATGGAAAAAAAAAGCTCAGATGGGGCTACATGCCTCTTTCTGAACCCACGCACACTTCTGCCTGAATGGATTCTGTTTATCCTCCCGTGTCATTTACACTGGAAACTTTGGAAGAAATTCATATTCAAAAATGTATTTGTCATTCACTAATTCATCTTCATTTAGACATATAATAGTTTTACTATTTTAATTCAAAAGTAAATTATTAAAATAAATACATAATTTGAATTGTTTCCTTTTTTAACATAATCATCATAATTTTTCAACATACATTTTAGCAATTGACCAAACTGCTAGAACAAATATTATGCACGTATTGTAATTTTTATTTTATTGTCTCTAAGAACTGCAACTTTTTGTTTATCCATGTTGTAAGCAGCTATTCATTTGAGCTCAAACAGCTTTAACTCCTGAGGGGTTTAGATTAGAGTGTTTCTATGGCAATGAATTACAAATGACACTGGGAGACATCATGAATTTTGGTCGACTTGTGCGACTTATCCTGCCAAGTTATTAATATTTGTGACACAAGTGTGTTCAAATATGCCCGGAAAATGGTTTTGTGATGATGATGCTGATGAGGATAATAAATTCTTGTGAATATGCAGCCGCTGACATTTAACTGCAGCGCATACTTTTTCCAAAATTATCTTGTGCTTACATATTTAGGACGCTATTTTTCAGTACTTCAGTTCTTCTATACGGCACCATTCTCAACAAAAGACTGATACTGAATGATGGAGATTATAGTATGATTATGCTGACCTGGTGCAAATTATTGTCTCTTTCAGCATCAGCAATTTTGACAATTCTTTCATGGATAATTGTCTTTCTGTCCATCAAACAAATGACTGCAGTAGCAAAGGGAATCTAGGACACCAAGGAAACCTACAGCATGAATCCTCACATGCACACAACAGAGACATTTATCCCTTTGCCACCTTTACATTGAAGCATGGCTTCAGAGACAAATGTACATACCTGGAGGTCCCATTGATATGACATAGAAAATGTCAAATGCTGAGATGATATTTTTAGACCTATGTACCTCTGCTGGGCTCAACACAGAGGGATTTCTGAGTGATTGCCCATCTAAATAATGCAAAGTGTGTACTCCTGTGCACCCAAGATGCAAAATGACTTGGATGACAAGGAACAGCTGATGAGAAGTTTTGCCACAAAAGTCTTTCCATGTTTCCTTTTCCACAGTATCTAAATGGTCTCTCGGTGACATGAGCTTTCCATAAAGATAACCTAGCATAGAGCAGCTTAATAGAAACCCAAAAAATGATTTCATAAAATACAATTAACTGTAGGGCGTGTAAGTATTACTAAGTTCTTTTTTGGCTCATGCCTAATAGTGCAATGAAGATTTCCTGTGAAAATGAAATTGAATCTAAAATGCATCCATTTCAATTAATGATCTAATGCAAAAAAAGAAAAAAAAGATTATGATTTGCACAACTACAAAAACATAGTTTTTTTATTATCAATGAGAGAAGAAAAATTTAATTGTGGCTTTGAAAAACAAGATCAAAAAGCCTATACACACACAAGGTAAGCAGGCTGGAGACCGGTAACTTTGTCAGTATAATTATACAATAAATAAATATATAAAAACTGCTCTCCAAATCCAAATCCTAATTTGTCTGAATAATGAGAAGATGCTGACTAGCGCTGGTTGCATGAATCAAAAAGAAAGCTCTCCTCTATGATTAAAAGCAGGGACTCGTGTATGCTTGGAGTTTCTGTATAACTTCTGAAGGGCATGAAATTGTGTAGATGAAACACATGTACACAATTTCTGAATGCAGCTGCTGTCAGAGATCATCTTTATCAAAATATGCAGGTATTTGTCTGCTCTAGTACAGTTAGCTATAAAACTCAAACCTTAACACAAAATAATTAGTGGAAATGTGTTTGGCATCTTGAATACATTTGGTTGATTAGTGTTTTATCCAATTTACAACACTGCAGAGTGTAGCAAACGTAATTCTCTGCATGATATTGCTATACAGTCCATGATACTGAGAAAGAGAATATGAATTTGTTTCAGGATGAAGAATTGGGAGACATCAGTGTCACTCTAAAATAAACTGCAAGTTGGCCGTAGTTAATGAATCTTTGATGTTTCTGTTTCAGTTGTCAGTGAAAGGGAAGATGGGTTCTCTTATACTCCTGATGCTAAAGCCGTTATACAGAGTACTCCTGTCTGCATGATGCCAAAATGATGTCCAAGGTAGTTTCTGGTGCTGAACACCTTGAGACCAGCTACCAAGAACAGAGATGCTGAATTCCTTTATCCATGATGACCCGATGACAGCATTGTGCAGAAATTGAAACGTTGCTGGATAGAATTCCAGTTTAAATAGCAGTGAGTTAAATAAAACAAAAGAAGAAAAGACATATCTGTGGGAATGCCTCTATTAGCATTTACATTTCACAGGTCACGTGCAAAATAAACAGGGACGCAGACACATGTCTAGTAACACAATCAGGACTGCGTGCCTCTTTTCAACAAAAATGCAGCTCCATGGAAAAAGCTGAACCTTCTCTTGATAGTTTTCCCATGGGACACTGCCTTAGTTTGCAGGAGGAACATTTCACCAGGGTCAGATGGAAGGATTGAGTTCAGCCATGAGGGGAAGTGGAGTGAGTGCCCGTCTCCGAGCTGCCACAAATAATGTAGTCTGACATGACAGACCTGATACTATGAACACCTAACCCGAAAGCCTGTGACGTTAACCCACAGAGTTTTCAGGATATTTAGTATCTAAAAACCATTACAACTAGACTGACTTATCATATGTCTAAACTATGCATGTGATTAAATGCTATTTTATTTTAACACCGCTAAACCAAAAGAATGCGTCAGTAAGGAGATAAAAATGCATTCTTCCATTACACTGTATAATAATCATAATAGGCGTTTTGAAAGCCATGCAAATGTGTTGAAATTGAAAATGTCACTTACAATTTCCACTCATAATTACTTAATGCTGTCTTACTACAGTACATATCTTACAGAATAGCTTTGCAATCGGTAAAGCAGCACATTAGTCACTCTCTGTATGAGTTGTATATGCAAATATGTATTGTTTGTATCTGTACAGCTCTTAAAACTGCTGTGGAGGGCAATGCTACAAAAATGCAACATGATCATAAACTGCAGACTTAAGTTACTAACTAAGTCTACAGTTTAGACTAGTCTAACTGAACTTTTTTTAAAGGCAAGGGGACAAAAAAGTGAACATATTTGGCAATTAAAGTGGTTTGTCACAGAGCTACATAGCGAAGACATACTCCTTGGTTCAATTATATTTGTTTTTCACTCTCTAATGAAGTGTAAAGATTGATCACAGCAGCTGACAAAAATCATAAATTGGCTTGTTGTGATTAAAGTTTGCTGCAATTACTGAAAACACAGAGCTGAATTCAACAATTCAAATTGTAAACTGTTTATCAACTGTGAAATAAAGCAGTGAAAATAAATCTCCCGTTCATGCTGTGTCTGTGTTTTGTCATAGTTATTGTGTTTACATGGTCGCAAGTACCTGCCAGTATCATTTGTATATTTTGTGTGTGTGTGTGTGTGTGTGTGTGTGTGTACTGTGAGTGTGCGTGTTTGTTTAGCCTGGGTTGTTATATGCTTCTGGGTATTAAATCTGTAGAGTCAAATTAAAGAATGACATTGGCTTTTTTTTGACCTTATTACAGTATATTTTACTAACATTTCCCCTGAAGAGAACAAAAACAACAATGAATTTATTGTCAGCATTCGTGGAGCTTGATATACCAGCTCATGCATTTTTCCCTAGAACTAAGCTGTCCGCCAAAAAAAAGCCCACAAAAAAGCGATAGCACCACTACTACCATTACTTCATAGTCTTATATGAGTGAGAACTTCTTCAGCAGAGTCACATATTTGACCGAGTTGGTCAGAGCAACAACCTAAACAAAATCAAACAACCTGTTGTCCTTACAAACATCACATAGACCGAAAAGTTGCATCATAACAGCCTCCCCATCCCCAACCAAACCCACACGCACACACCACCACCAACGAATTCATATAAAGCAGGAGATGAGAGTAATGAGAGTGTAGCAGGCAGCAGACACACTCCGTCTTTGTTTTCTTTGCACTGTGCATCTGATGCAAACCTTGTTGTAAAGTAGTAACGGACATCCGAGTCTGACCTTGTAACAAAAACTGAATACAATGACGTGTTGCAGATGTATTGCTGCTCCAAACGGTGTCTGCACTTCACCTGCAGTGGTAGAATTCTCTACATGCATGCCAGCTGGATAAACAGGAAATGAGTATAAACAGAAAATGTCAAAGAGCAAGCTGTGAGTGTTGTATCTACGATGCACCCTGCCTCGCCCCGTTAGCCAGGTGAACGCAATATGCTAATGCCCTGCAGAAAACACTTCGAAAGAATGCATATGTCGATTAATGAAAAGTCAATATTTGAGAGCCACATTGTACAACAACACAACTGCACATGGCCATGGGCAAACTAACAGTTGGGAGACATGAAAGATGAAGCACAAAGTAATTAAAATTCTGTGGAAATATAAATATCAAAAGCGAAGCTGTCAGAACAGGCTCTGATGGCTGCCTGCTGAGGGAAAAAAAAGTAGGGCCATGTTGGCAATAGTTGACAACCCTGCTAGAGCTTCATATTTGGACGTGTAAAAAAGGAGGTGGTCGTGTATATGTGTGTGTGTTTTTGTGTGTAGTGGGGATGCTTTGTGCTGTCAAAGCTGTAGAAGCTTGGGATAAAAAAAAAATGCATATAACCACTGCCAGCAGATAATGTCACTCAATCTTTGTATTGAGAAGCGGGTGTTTCTGCTGGCTAAAATACATGAATACGGTGCATAAATGCACTGCAGTGTGGAGTGAAGGAAAAATGTCCACGAGATGTCCATTATGTGTCCTTTCCATTATAAATAGAAACAATAAAATGATTTTCTTCTGTGCACATGGAAAACACAGTGCATTAGAAGCCTCTAGACATCTGTTCTCTGTACTGGACAAAGCTTTTGATTCTCCAATCAATCCTTTGATCTAAATCAAAGATACAACTGAAGGACAGCAGAGGATACCTAAATATCCATGATGTTTATTCCTATATTAGACAGACATGAAGCATATTACTGTGATGACAACATTAAAGCTGAGTCACTCACCAAATTGCACTTGAGAGTTTATGACGGCAAGATGTGGGTTGATTCATGTTTCTAAGTTTTGATCACTGAAAGTATCTGTGGTATTTGATGCAAAGACTATAACATAATACCAAATAGTGTTGGAAAGAATAATACACAGATATACGGGATGAACATGAATTTATAGTAGTTTACCTCTTGGCAACAAAAAACACCTGGCACACACTGTATTGTCATGAATGTGACAACCATCTGGTACTGAAACAATGGCTAAATGGCATAACAATTAGACACAGTGTGTGCACTGCCACACGAACACACACTAAAATACAGGCAACACAGGACACAGAAAACACAAAGCAGATGTCCAGACAGATTTTAGGATTTTGTCTTTTGCCCACACCTATCTAAAAACTCAACCACCAAGCACTGGTTAATGACCAAGAAAAGGAAATAATACATGACAAAACCTTCCAATAACTGTTGCAATTATTAATCAAAACAGTTGAGGTCACTGGGAAAGCAGATTAAACAAAGAAGGCTTGGTTGAAAGCATCTGCTGTCATTTTATTTCCTATAACATAAGCGAGAGTTGCACGGACGCAGCAACTAGATACAGATATCTGTATACAGCTATGTTAGAAAACAAACTGATCAGCCAGCGCATACTTAATGTCAGGATTTATGCTTAGAAAGTAAAGAAATACATAAAAACTGTATAACACATGCAAAAATTTTGTTAGCATCCAGAGCTATGCATTATACTATACATAAACTGCTCTTTTAGTAAATGTCATTGTCACTGAAAACAATTAACCATGTTTCTGACATAATAACTGGATAATTAATCAATGACACATTTTGAAAAACTAGATGTTCTAAATAAATTATAGATAATTAAATTTTAATTGCATGTAGATGACATGCTATACATTACTATACTAAGATATATATATATACACACACTTATTATGATGATATATTAAAAGACTATATTAAAATCCTAGAGTCCTGAGTCTCCTCTGTGAACAATGGCAACTACAGAGACAGGGCCACATTTACTCATAAGGCATCATACAGTGCAGTGTTTGCATGTGCCTTCCATTTATTAAAGACAGCGAATGCCACAATATCATGTGACACACCAAGGTGCCAGATGAAAAAAGCAATAGCACAAGTGTTACCATGAATGCAGCTTTCCATGGTTTTAACCACAAGGGTCACTCACACATAGGATTCCCATCTCCTAAATAAAACAGAAAACTAGTGTTGAGAACGTAATTGAGCTGTCATGTATGCTTATCATCACTGTCATAACACAACCAGGTGCCTAAGAGATGGCCATTTCTTCCCTTCTTTATGAAAATTAATCGATTCACAGCCACAGTAAATGACATGCCACATTTGTTTATGGGCTTGGAGTGAATTGATAGTGAAGAAAACAGGTACATGGAGGAGGGAGTGTGACTACTGACCCATACTAGTGGCGCACTGCATTTGCATTCATTAGTTCAATCAGGGAGCTTTCCTAACTCCCTCCATCATAAATGATAGATGACTGAGGAGACTGAATAGCCACTGAGATACTGAGACCCACAGAATAGATATATTTTACTGATATAAATTATTCATGTGACTTTCATGTGAAAAACAGGATCTGATTGGTTCTTAAGAAGTTGCTGGGATAAAGATTATGCAAATGTTGATCACCCATAATTGAGCATAATTGCATTGCATATGTTTGTGAAGCTCTTAACAGCCACTACTCTCCCCTCAAAATTTGTTCTAGCACACAAGAGGGGTGACTCACTCCCAGACACCTGTTTGAGGGACATGAGAGAGAAGCAGGATAAACGTAGTGGATGACATCTTTGTCCAGGCCTCTCCAGGAACCAGCAGCCAGGTTAAACTTTGGGAAAAGAAGAATAAAGTGGAGATGATGTGAAGATTTTCTTTGTTGAGTGCTTTGGATTTCTCAGAAAACAATAGCCGCTCTAAATGTTTCAGAAGAGCCTAATTGGTGCTCTTTGATGTGCTGCTGTTCTGTCCTTTGTCAGCTGCCCCCATCTGAGCTTACTGACAGATCAGGCTCTATTCAGGCCCTGAACTTCAGAATAAGCAACAGTGTGACAGCAACTCAATTACTATGATACCAGCCATAATCAATAGGGCTGCAGGGAATACTGGCATCTGGCAGACACAGCACTGCTGTCAATACACAATATTTCATACAGGTTACATGGAATTACATCAATTACATAAAACGTTTGAGTTATTTGACTCATTCTTTGCAGTTTGAGAGGGAAAGACTGCAAACAACTGACATTAATATATATCTATATAAAACTATTATTATTTGTTCACCCCCTAGACGTGTCTAGGAAGCACAGCTGATCAAAAACAAAAAATAAATATAAAAAAAATATATATATATAAAATAATACCACCAGCCTCATTTGTTCACTGCCTCAGTTACAATGTCATCAATAGTCTTAATATAATATAGAGCTAAATAATGATACTAAGCCATCACATGGCCTGAGGTGCCAATACTAATAAGAATAAAACATAGCACCAATCAACCTCTGTGCTTCCAAATCAGACATGGCCGATTATCCTTAATGCACTAATGCTTGTGCATGAACAAAGGAATGAGATAAGAGTTAACAAGGTCATACATTTAACACTCCACAAAGTCACGTAGTGAATGTCTTTTAAACACAATCGAGGTACCAAAAAAGATAAAATAAAACATACCAAAAAGAATAAAAAACAAAAACCAAATCATCAAATTTCCCACAAAATGGAACGCTTCTCCCATTAAAAATGCTAATTACTCATTCTTTGAAGTGTTCTTATTTGCATTACAAACACTGGTTCCAAACTCTCAGAAAAAAAGTGTGAGGAAGCAGGAGAAAAATCCAACCTTCTGTTTTCCATCCAACAGAGATGCTCAGCAGTCAGAGGCTGTTTGCCAAGAACTGCAATGATATCTGCTAAAAAAAAGAAGCTACATTACAGTCAGACTTCACCTTTTCATTTAGGGTCACGTTCACATGATAGTGATCATGAAAAGAAAGATCCACTGAGGAATATTTTTTCTGTGGCTCTACAAACTGTGAGAGTACTCCCAACAGAACAACCATATATATTCAGAAAGTCACTGTTCTGTTGGCTTCGTTAAGCAATGTGTTATATCTAAAACATCTCTCTCAACCTCAAGAATCAGCAGGAGTTCACAAAATAATCACTTATTTACTGTTTTACACTATGTTTAATTTAGTGTGAACAACAAAGTCTTCAGTTTAATAGAGATACAGTATGGCAAGGTAGATTAAAGAGGGATGTGTCCCAAGACAAAATGAATTCAAATTGCTGTCTAACTAGGCTATCGAAAAGCCCCAAGGGATTTATAATTTTATTATTAGGGTAAGCTGGATACATCTGACATACAGTGTGGCCAGTCTGCTATGATTTTGATGTAGATTTTGCAGTGAGAGGCATAAGAAAAAAAAGCAGGCAGCATGCCACAGTGCACCGCTGTGGTGAAAAGCTTTTGTTAAACCCAAATACATGTTCACTGTTTGCTCTGTTGACTGGACAAGACGCCAGTTTCCAGATCATGGAAAATATGTGAGGACAATATCAAAACAGTCATAAGTCATGCAAATGCCTTAACCAGCAGAAAAGTAAAGTGTGAGATTTAGAGCCCTTTGTCTACTCAAATAAATGGTCAGATGTACAGAAACAGAACGTGATTTTTTTTGTCAGTGTTTAATAATGTTAAGAGCGTGCAGCGCATTCAAAATACAATGTCTCGGCTGTGCCAATAAAATATTGCCAAAATTGGAATGAGGTTTGAATGCAAGCCTGCATTTTGATCATTCTTTCTTTAAACATCAATCCACTGTACTGCAGACAACCTGTTAGGCATTTACAGGAACAGAGCAGCTTTTGCTGAATGAAAGAAAAAAAAAAAAAAAAAGAGTTAGAGTTATCATGTCCATATGAAAGAGTATTACTCACTTTCTAGAGTGTCAAGCCATAAAGCTGAAAAATGATCTGTCTGGAGAGGCTCACGTTCTCTTTCAATCTGAGATGAAGACATAACATTTTGGAGGTAGTGCAGTGAGGTCAACTCTGACCACCTGTTGCAGCCAGGCAAGCAGCAAATGAATGTTCAAGCCGAATCCCCTCCACTATCTGCAGAAGCATTCACATTGTAATCAAAAAGAATAAGTATAGGTAATGAATAACTGAATGTAAATGAGATCCAATGCAAAAAAAAAAAAGCTATAATTTATAGAAACATTTAAAGGATAACCAAGGACTGATAAAATGAAGCCACTTCCAAACAGTGACATTGGAATAATATCTGTGTGCTGTAGGCTTTATCCTGACAGGAGTTGTCAGATGACTGTGACACTGAAGCACCCTTGAAGCTCAAACAAGTACACTCGTATTCTTGGAGACACATTCAGTGGAGTCGTACTTGTTTGGATGTTGAATTTTTTTAAGGCTTTCTGTAAAGTGCTGGTACTGAGGACTTTCTCATGCATTGATAATCCAATGGCCCTTCAATGATTCAGCAAGCAGTGTGAAGAGAGGCAGCCAAGAGCTCGAGCTGTTTGGGCCTTTTTAAAATTTGAGTGAACTAAAGCAGGATTTGGAACAGCAGGGCCTTTGCAGACATAATCTTCACCTCTTCAACCTGATCTTCTGGAACAACTCACTGTATCCAGCGTCACTGAAATGACTGATAAGGGAGCAACACAAGTGTCTGGATGGAATATGTGAGTGTAACAACTACTGTGTATGTATATGTACATGACCAGGCATGAAGGATAAGACCTTTTTTCAGATTTTTTTGGGTAAAAAGATGGTTGCATAACATTTTGCATGAGAAAATCAAAAGATAATTTAATAAATCATAATCCACCGAGTTTTCTGACAGCCAAGACATCCAATGTGGCTCATCTTTTGATCACTCTGTCAACTGTTTCAAAGTTACTGTGCTTGACTGATACGCTATGTAATTGCAATGGACATTTTCGGGTTCAAATATGTCTCCATTGCTTAATTTAGTAACAAGTGCTGCCTTTGAAGAAAAGGCTAGCACTGATTAAAGGACTGCTGATAAATGAACTATAATCAGTTGACTGTTTTCTGATTTGTCTGTTTTTTTAAATGGGATAAGTTTCATACATATTAAAATCCTAAGGCTGCTTTAAGATAACTGATGGGAAATAATTACAGTTTATCTTCTATTCTTTTGACTGGAACAGGGCATAGTTGGACATACTATTCTTCACAGAGAAGCCACCCTCATTTCCAAGGTGAGAAAGAAATATAGTATATAAAAATATATATAAAACTGATCAGAAATATTCCAATTGTAGGACATTTGTGTTTTACTGCTAAAATTAGGAAAGCAGAGGGCCAATTAATCAGGCACTTGTTTACCATTCTCAAGGCTCTCTGTGTTCATTAGTCTGCTGAAGCTGCGCACTATGGGGCTGGAGACAACCACAGGAGAGGAGATCCATCTACACGCCGCGGGTGACATTCAGAGATTTACGAGCCAGCGCGTGCCACACGCTGCATTTCCCATCCCCATAAGACAATAAACGCTTCATTATCATTTTAAATTGCTCCTTTTGTTTCTGGTAACGAACAGCAGCAGCATAACTGAAAAGCAAAGTGTAGTTCCACTACGCCCTCAGCACCACTGTCCAATAACTAACTATGGGATTTCTAAATGTGATGGGGATGATGTATATTCATGTGGAATTTCTCTTGAAAAACTGGAGGAGAGCAAAATCCAACACAGCAGCTGAATGCATGATTTATACAGCAGAGTAACAACTAGTATTTTTGCCACAATTCATGCATTTTACATATCTTTGAATAGAACATGAAACATTATTACTAAGCTTGGAGAGTGAATAAAAAGACCATGCATAAAGTGACCAAAAAATGTAGAGAAAAAAAAACATTAAATCTTTAGTAATCTAAACAATTGTAGAGAGAAGGATGTAATGAATAAAGAGCACAATGAATCGTGCAGGGCTTGAATGGATGTTCCTTTTCCTGAGAGTAAAAAAAAAAAGCTCCTTTCTTGTCAGCGAGCCAGCTGCATTGATGATCATTTTCCACAGCCCATTTCCCCACTTAGTCATCTGAACAGAACAAAGAAGCAGCAGAAGGTGTGAATTATCAAAAAGAAGTAAAGACGTGCAGAGAGACAGGGACAGCCAAAACAGCTACCTCATACTTAAGTAAGTCTTCCTGTTTGTCTTGCAGAACAGGAGACTTTCCTGTGGCTAAATAGTTCAGTGAGGGCTAAAGTCTGGATGTGAATAATGAATAATTCAGGTTGGAGTTGACTGGGATCAGTTCCTAGTATGCGGGGGGAGATTAGCCACTGGTGGCCCCTGGCAGATGGAGACCTTACAGCCTCATGCAACACAGACCCAAGAGGATATCAGGTGTCACCTCATTACACACTTCACACACTTTTTCAACTTCCAATGTTGCCATCTCTGATTGCAATATCCAGGGCAACTCTAAATCAACTTAAGGACACTGTTTTTGTAAAACACTAATTTCATCAGAATATGGTTTACTTTACTAAGTAATCCGAACTAAAAATAAAGACTCACTCACAAAGTATTACACAGTGCAGTGAATACAGAAGTGAACAGTGGGCTTTATTATCTGCTATTAGAAGCTTTGCATTTTCCACTAAAGCAATTTCCCAAATTGTCTTGACTGAAAAGATTGATTTTATTAAGAAAACAATTATATAGGTAAAAAAATTTTAACCCAGGTAAGCTTCAAAATTTCTTGCATGCCGCATATCATACTGATCCCTTCAAACTGCATCAGTAAGTTTGGCCCTAAGTTAAAGGTTTTCCCTCACAAAATAGTCACAGATTAAATATTTTTTTGAGTTGACTTTTCTTTTTGAGTTTATAGTTTTGAGTTATACATCATACTATTTCTCTCCACCTAACATTATCTCTCTACACAACGTCTTTGGTGCAGAGCTTCAGGCTAGATTTGCCATTAACCCAGAAAGGAGAGATCAAAACATAAGGATTTAAAAATAGTCACAGTTTAGTTTGTCACAAGTGACTAAAACATTACAGAGATTGTTGCTATAATCATGGTTACTACATGCAGAAGTGCTAACTGGTAAGATGTGCATTTCCATGCATTTACGTAACCCAGCTAAAATCACCCTTTACGCTGCTTTCTAAGCAGCTTTCTCCTTAAAAATGAATTATCTGCCATATATATGCATAGCTGGGTTTCTAATCAGCCTTTTATCAGTGAGCATATGCACAACAAAGACTGCAGACAGGGACAGTAATAATTGCTGAATGAAAGCAGAGATTAAAGTGATGCCTCCTCATTTTAAAAAACAAGTCTGCCTAAAGTCAAACTGAAACTAAGACAATGTGGCCCATAGAGATCTTAATAATATGTTTAAATTCAGATTGAGCTGTTAAAATGACCTCAGTTTTGCCTGCCTGTAACTATGATTGTGTTGCATTCTGCTATTCTATCACTAAACAGTTACAATTTGTGAGCCACCAAAATATGTCTAATTACTGATCTTCTGCATGTATGTACAGATTTACAGTAATCAGATTACAGTGCATGTACACCGATCAACTGTAACCTGGTTTCTTTGACTAACAAGGTTACTTAGGTGCACTGACAAACATGTTTGGGTGTGTACTGCAGTGGGCAGAGCAATAGTGCGCGCAGCAGAGCTACAAAGCTTTAGAGTTAACTGAATACACTTTAAACACTGAGTGAAAATCTCAGTGTTTAATCTCAGTGTGACAAAATCTAGAATCATAAAATCCAAACTGAAAACACCGACATTTACACACTGACCACCCCATCTAATATACTTTTGGCCTTGTGGGAGCTGCTCCGACCCACCGTCTAATGATTGTGATATATTCAGCTGGTGTGACACAATCAAGGCTGTTCGCTTCATCTGTGAGTAGCTGTAACTTTTTGGTGCATTGCCGTGTTATTAAATCTAATCCCAATGTAGTCCTGATGTTTTTTCTGCTGGCTATAACTTTGATTGTTTGTATTCATGTGGGTTTGGTACATCAGAAAAAGACAGATGTACAAGTCACAGGCTGTTTAACATTTATCTCAGGTTTTAAAAAAAGAAAAAGCACCAGTTAGTCTTGATTCTTTCCTGGTAATTGATGCTGACTGTCATAAAGAGGTAACAGACCAATTAAGTGTCACTTTAACTTTCACATTAATTGTTTCAGCGGGGGTAAGAAGTCCTAAAGGGTCAACAGTAAATGTGATGGCTGCCAGTATAAAATGAGTAGACTCGGTGTGCTACAAGTGAGAATTACCTCGCCTCTGCAGAATAACATCCCCTGGTGAGACACTGTGGGGGGGCTCCAGCTAAAGTGAAAAGAACATTCTGTTTTATACTTCTGTCTTGTCACTTTAAATGGGACACATCTCGAGTGCACATAAAATGCATTAAGAGGCTAAAATGGCAGATCTGGCAGAAGACTGATCCTGATCCTTTAATTGTAGTTTTTCTATATGTCACCCAGACGTGCAATGATTATTACAGGGCCATGTTTAGTCAAATTGATAGCTAGACAACTGGAAACGAGTCCATTAATTTTCAAGATCACATGGCACAACTGAGACAAACATAAAGTGCATCCCCATATGGACAAACAGATACACACATATCTACACAAACATGTGCATATTGTTTTCTGTCACAGTCGCTAAATCTCACTGGCTAAACTGCAACAGATCTGAGGTTTTAAAATCCTCCACACAGAAATGTTTCCATAGCATATAATGTTGTAAAGTTAACATGCATTGTTACAGTGGAGCCACATGTGCACCTGTCTACGTAAACAGCAGCAATGCATATCAAGCAATATTAACACATCCTGTCACAGTAAAAAAACAATATAGTAACTAAATGCAAGATAATGGGCTGTAAGAGACTGAGTACCATCAGGCCTTACTAAGTAGTAAAGCACTGTATTATTTATATCTGACATTTATATAAATAGACGTATCCACATGTGGACAAAATATAAATACCACAGAAAAATGGGAAAAACATTCAAAATCCATACAAAGGACCAAGATCAAAATTCATTTCACGGTCTCTGTAGGAGTGCAGTGAATGATGCCCTTCATCGTCATAAGAGTTAATGTGGCATACACTTACTGACAGACTAAAGGAGACCAGGTATTGTGTAAAAGTCCCTCTTAGCAACAGACTGCGAGTAAAAATACACAAATCATCTAGTTGTTACAAACAAGGTGGTAGCTGCTTGTATTTTCCAATTCCAGTGGAAATCAGACACTTCAACAAGCTTATCAGGCCACAGGCAGCACTTAATTGGTCCATGTCTGTTTCATCCATGCCTCTCTTTGTGTTTTGCATTTTCAGCTTTGCTGATGGAATCTGAGAGAACATGAATCAATTTACCATCTATTATTGTTTCGAGTTAGTATTTTTTTGTTCCGTCCACTGAGTGCTGCTGGTTAGGGTAAGAAAGAAACAGACTTTAAAGGGGAAAAAAACTTGGTTTAAAAAGGGCACAAGATGTTAGGTGAACAGTGAAATTCATTAAGCCTTCTGCAATCTAAACATGGCATTAATAAGTGCCATATTATACAGCTGATAGAAATGTTTTCAAGAATTCTATCTTCATAAAGTTAATGAAAATACAGACGAGAAAAGAGAAAGAAAAATTGCATCCATTACCAGGCATCAGCAGTTTTCTCTCTGAACCTGGTGGTAAACTGTAAATGACCTCAGAAGGATGACAGTGGGTAATCCGAGAACAATATGGCTTTCGTGTTCGGCTGTCTGTCTTTTTCTGCTGTGTCAAACTGTGACCTGCCATTGGAGGCCTGACTGACAAAGGCCCTGCAGGGTGGAAGGGGGTGGTGAGTTTGGCTGAGAGATGGATGCCCTATCCATCATGGAGACCCTTGGTGGTGGGCTAAGGAGCTGACATGTGGAGGTGAGGGAGAGGTGGTCAGTGAGGAGTCAGCACTCTTTGACTACTCCAGATCTATCATCCAGACAAGAGCAGCACAGAATCAGCCTGTGGTGACAGCTTCCAGAATACCTTCTTCCAATCCGGGCAAAGAGCAATGTGCTGACCAGGAAAAAAGGGATTGAAAAAGGGCCAGTTGGGATGATGTCGTTTAGAGGATTTGGGGAATCAACATGACCAATGAGGGTTTTGGAGCAGGACCCTGTGTTGCCTGATAGAAAGAAGAAGCCAGCTTAGGAGGTGTGGGTCATGGGTTTATTTTTCAAGGGGGAGTGAAGAAAAGTGTAATATAACAACTGAAGTGTTATATCACAAAAAAGAAAGGGTTAAAATGAAAGACACTTTTTCAAATCTCTAGTAAAATGGTGGCTGATAATGGTTACAGATATTAGTTTTAAAAAAAGTACCATTTCATACACATACAGTAAGTACATGCATCAAATCTATGACTCACAGTACACATATACACAGCACAATTTTCAGACAAGACAGACATGATCATCGTACACAAGAAAGATGCTGCCACATACAGGTTGAAAAAGAGGGATCAATGTAGAGAGATGGATAGAGAAAGGACTACATGCATGAGAGAGTTCACAGTGGGTATCAGCCTCCTGTAGATCTGAAGAATTAGAGTCATAAGGAAAAATCAGCAGGGGCACAAATGCTGGTCTTGTTGTATAATACATCACCACTTGGTCAAAGAAAAAGGAAATGTTTGCTCTTGCCAGTTCAGGTAGAGTGTGACAATGCAAGTGACGAAAAGAAACAATACTACTCCAATAGCTGAATCTGGTAAACTCAAAATCTCTGAGCACACTTACACACACAGTCTTCAGGTCTTTACATCATTACTTTTCAGAAGCTGATGTCTCGTCATCAGCAATTTTCAAAATAATTTCTGCACATAAGTGTAGTTGGTAATCATCTTAGTTGGTAATTAACTTTTTGGCTCTAAAGGTGGATTTGTTTCCCAGCATGTAGAGAATGCTGAATACACCACACCCTATAGGGTCAAGTCACAGAGAAGACATATTAGGACATGAGCTAGTTAAACTCTGACACTCTGCCCCTCAGCCCTGACCTCCAGCAGCAGGATGCCTCTGATAAGGCCGCTTTAGGGACACGCCGCACATTGTTAAGATGCAAAGAAGGAAAAGGAAAGAAAGCTATAATAAGGGTTTTACTGGAGCAGCTGCACAAAACATTTGTGATCGTGATAGTATGTGTTATGCACCCAACCCAAACCAAACATTCTCATAATGATTATCTCTATTCAAGAAATAACATCCGTCACTGAGGTGTCTACTTGTCCAAAAAGCATCACCTATTTAAGACCCACACTCGTGTCAGCTCATTACACAGTCAGGTATTTTGTAGGCAATCATATCATGAAGGAAAAAGAGACCACAGAGAATAAAAAAAAAAAAATTGCATCACTTCAACATGATAAGAGGCAGATATAGAGGCCCGCAGTCATAGGGCATATCAGAGGAGAAAGGAAAGTAAAATAGAGAACGAAATAATTTTCATGCACATGACGCAAGGGGATCGACTGTAGCATTCGTGATCACAAACATCACTGTAGAGTGATGACAGGAGAAATCTCATTTTTCAGTGCAGAGAGCAGGCAGGAGTGAGACAACCACTGGGATGCTGCTTGTGTTTTGTAGACACAGATACAGGTCGTACACTCTACCCTCTGACGAAATGAAACACCCCCCACCCCCACCCCAACACACACACACACACACCTGTATGAGAAAAACATGGCTGGATGCCAAGTTTACAAATCCTGTCTAAATAATGCATGTCGTTTCTCACTCCATCTCTCCCTCTCACATACAAGCACATGTAAACAATAAAAAGCACTGAGTCTAAGTATACAAAGATCTAAATAAGAAGAAGCTCTGGGAAAAGTCCAACGAAACAGGGTGCAAGCAGGCTGAGGGAACGTTGAGATGAAAATGTCAGGCATACTGTAACATTTAATTTTCACATGAAACACACAGGGTGGGGCTGTGTGTGTGTGTGTGTCTCACTGTGGTTGACTCCAGGCGTGTATATAATCTGAACCATAGTATTAGTCTAATCTAAATAAACAGATCCAATCATGCTGCAGGTATCATTTCGCATTGTGCTTTTCCAATACCTTTCTTCTGTTGATTGAAGCTGTATGAGGAAGCTGCTCACACACGCTTCAAACCAATTATCAATGTTGCTTATATTGAAAAGGCACAGATATGCTGCTACTGTTAGTGTTTCTTTCTACTTTGAACAAAAAATAAGTTGATTTGCACAAAACCTAATAATTGTTGGACTGTGACAATGAATAAATCTGTGTCTGCACAGAAGACGAGGCGAGAGCAGCACGTAAGCAAAGCAGCAGCAGCAGCAGCACTGTGTCTGTTCACACTAGAGGCATTCAGGTACATTATAGAGTACACAATAGGTCACCTCAGTGCCACATCTCTGTGGTTGCATGGGTGGTAAAATAAAAATAGTCTCAGGTACATGTGACATGAGTGGCTGAAACACTTCCTGAGTCATTTCTCGCCTCTACTTTAGCATATCATGTACTATACAGTGATTGGCAGCTGTGTTGTATTCATAGCAAAGGGTTATCATTGCACCCCAGTTTAATACTGTATTAAAATTAACCATATTTTAAGAATGGTTTTATTTAGGCAATGGAAATGTTAAAATCTCAACATCTCTGCTGGAATTGCCGTATTTGAGATGCAAGTGTCTCACACTGCAACACAACGCCACGTCTGAAACAGGAGAAAAGTAAAAGAAAAAAAGCACGAATACCCAAGCTAATTAACTAAATTACTATGTTAAATACACCTTTGATATAAGAGAATTATACTTTTTCTCACAGATAATTATATTGTTATAATGTTACAATGAAATCAGTGTTTTGTATTGTATTCAGTTTGACGGCACATAACAGCTTCATGTTCTGTTGGTACAAATCAGTAGGTTATAGGTTAATTTCTTGGATCCTAACAGCCTAAACTGGGATTAGCACGAAGTATAATGATATTTCATAGAACTAATTTACTTGTCGTCTTCATAGGTTGGAGTTGTAGCCTTTTGTTCTCATTTTTGTGTGACTTAGATGAAGAATAGTACCTCGGGCTAAACCTTAAAATAAATGAGTTAGCTCTCGCTAATTGAGCAGTAATCGTGATGTGTCGTTTGTTTCTGTTGAAGAAGCATCATTTGCTGATAAACATTTTCCTAATCACAGCTGCTGCAGGCACTGCTTCCCAGTTTAGTGCCAAGGTGACCCGAACAAAATAGGAAATAATGTGACAAGAAACAAGGACGCTGCCAGAAGCAAAATGGCCTGTCACGCCGCCTCAATATAAGGAAATGATGAGTGTTATTTTGCAAAGAAAGCTGGCACCACTACTATTAAAAAGGTGGGAAACAATCAATAGCTTTCCCACAATGCATTTGCGTCGTTGCTAACTAGCAACTGATGGGCAAGCAGATGCAAACTGTTTCCCGTTGAGGTGATTATGAGGTGAGCACATCTCATAAAACCTGTCTTGACAGCCTAATTGATCACAGCAGGAGGGATAATGAATGCTTTCACAAACTAAGAAGTACATCATGGGACCTTTGCATTATAGTTTAATTTAATTACAAACCATAATCAAATTAGACCTGAAAAGTAACCCATCTTATTACAATCTATTGCCTCTTACTTTTGGCCATGCAACTCAGCAAATGAAGTTACACTTCTCAAATTGTCCCCGTAGGTAAAAATAAACTTCCTGACTCTTTGGAAAGCTTGAGTTGAGTTTACTTATAAAAGAAATGTATTTCAAACATAGAAAATTCAACAACATGTTAAGACGGCTCTTCTGTTCCTACCTCAGCTACTTCCTAATATCTACCATAATCGGCCGTCCAAGAGCTGTTGGGGAATGAAGTTCAAACCCGCAACCAACACATATAGATAGTCCCCACGCATGAAGTCGTTTTATATACAATTTTGACTAATGGTTTTATTCAGTGTGAGTGAAGGGGAGATTATTGGCCCGACTTCTGTCTTTATAAGTGAGAGCAAAATAGAGTCAGAACTCAGTCATCAGCCATCTCATTCCCGGAAATGATCTGGGCATTGAGATCCCCAGGCTCTAAGCAGTCATAGCTGTGGTAGAAACCAAATGAGAAATGTCATTAAGTGGGTCTCATCATCAAGCGATGTCATTCTGCCTCTCACTTACTCTCACTGAAGCGTATACACACACACACACACACACACACACACTCACATACACACTGATAGACATCCACTGACTTTACTGCCCCTAACAGGATGCACTTTGACAGACAGTAATGAAAGTGTCTCATTTGTGATTCCAATCAAAAGCTCATCAATCACAGCTTGCATCTAAAAAAGCATCACGCACTCCTCGGCTCTTGGTGAGAAAGGTGAAAGGAGGGAGCCTCGGTGCAAATCTGAGCTAAATTTAATCAAGTGCTATCAAAAACAAACAGGCTGCCAGGATAAAGACAGAGCTCAACAGAACAACTACACTTTACTAAACCTCCACATTTCTGGTATTAGAATGAAGCAGAATAGTTCATAGCATATCAAGTCAAACTCCTGGATGAAGAGAACATAAACAAATTAACACAGGAAGCACTGATTTCTACATTTCTAATAAACTTTCAGTTTGCAGATATAAAGTGCTGAACCAATGAGATGAAAAAGAGTCAACACTGATGAAATGAAAATATAAAGATCTGGTGCAGGTTAGAATAAATACTGTGAAGGTGAAAAAAAAATACAAGCAGCTCATGCAAAACAAACAAATAAAAATGACAAACTAAGACCCTAATGCAGTGTTGTAAATAAAGAAACTATATAGAATTAAAATAATACTCAAGTATAAATTAGACTCATACAATAAAAATATATACTAAAATAGTCAATGTAAAGATAAAAATAAAAGCAGGTATCAACACAGCATGTGTTGCTAGTCACACTCTCAGCTGATTGTACAAGAAGCACATATGTTGCCATATATAACTTTTTGCATACTGACAGCAGCTTTGTTTTGTTTATTTCTTCACACTCATGGAGTGAATTTTGAAGGAGGCAACAATAACCACAATTAGAAATGGCGCTAAAGTAAAAAAAACAAAACAAAATAACAACAACTATATTGGCTGCAGTAAATAAGAAACAGAAGCAGCTAAAGGCAACTCAGAGGCACATGATTTTTTTTGTTTTCCTTTAAAAAAAAAAAAGAAAGCAGTGAGCAAACTGTGTGTATTTAAAATACCACTTTTTTCAAAAAACGTTTTTTAAAGCAAAGTCCACTTGTGTGTCAAGTGCATAAATGCTTTTGGAGAATGTATGGAAGTATGAGGCTGTGCAAGGGCTTAGTGCCACAGCAACTTAGCATGCTATGACATAGAGAGTCCATTTGAAATAACTGGTGTGCATTAGTTAGCAAAATATTATATTATATTAAATTTACTATATTTTAGAACGTGTTTGACACTCAGTCCTTAGTTTGTCAGATCATCTGATGTTTATTATGTACATATCAGTTTTTGCTGAGACTGTGTTAATGGCACACATGTTCTAGCACAGATATATTTATTGGTGTTACTATAATGGACCATATACTAAACTGTTTTAAAATAAAACTTTTTAATAGTTTTTTCAGTTTGTATATAAATTATAAATAGCCAAGTGTTGTTCAGTCAAAAAAGGTTAAGAAACACTGGTCAATATGAAGAATACTCTAAAACACCTCTCAATAATACAGGCCAGTAAACACCACATAAAATAATATTGAATTCACACATTTCCAACAATGTCACCAAAACGGAAACATTATGAGAGTCAAAAAAAGGAGACAGTGTCATGGCAGAGCTGTTATATTGGACTGCATTAGATTGTAAAGCTGTAAGTAATGAAGCGACAGCACACCTGAAAGTCACAATCTAATTTTACAGAGGAATTCCAAATGATCTTCTGCATGTATAATTTCTGATTCCTATTTATCTAGAAGCAGGCAGAATATTTATTTAGTTGGAGAGAAAGTAGTTCACTACTACTGCTGCACAAAGTGGCTATTACAACAATTACCATCTCTAAAGCTCCAATCTGAAGGAGATTGGAGGCAAGCCCAGGCAAAGGTCTGCAATAATGGTTTAGACAAGAGTACTGTATGACTCTCTGTCTGCCCCTCTTGCTCCCAACTTGCAAAAACACATTGTGGGCAGCACTTTCTCCATTTCGACTTCTGTTCTTTTCCGATGAAAGTCAAAAAAACATTGGAGAGGAAAAAAGGAACTGAAATGTCCACTCACCCACTCACACTGGGCAATAGAGAGACGATAATGTGTTTTACTTTGAAACCTCAGAAGCTAGGAACAAACATCATCTATAAGTAACACCATTATTCCACACCGCTCCCCTGCCAAGTAAACTCAACCCTGATAAATCCTTTTGTGAGGACATCTGGCATGAAAAATACCTATCATGGAAAGAGCTAGTTTGTCTAATACATAACGGGAGGTTCTGGACACTTCAGGTATCTGATGATGCAATATACTTTTAACCCTTGTAAAATGTATCTACATTCCTAAGAAATTGTAAAAATACTTGAATATTCACATTTTTTACAGAATGTATGTATACAATATTATGTGGGGACCATAGCCTTTATTTTAGTATCCCACTTTTTTTGAGAACCAATGAATTGTGGAGCATTTGACTGTAACGATAAGTGGTTTTGGTTTTGTGACCTCTCAAAATTAGGCAATGTTTACTTGTAATTCCTCATCACTAGTCCAGTAACACCAAAGGGCTCTTGTTTATTTTTAGATGATAAGAAGGTAAAATTATTCTGGCAAAATAATTAGAGATTAGAGAAATATTTTTTATTCTCTCGTTTCTATCTTTTTCATTATCTTCGGTTTATCCTGTGATCCCTCGTGGAACCACTATAGATGTTGCCTGTTTTATAAAAATGATCTTTCTTTACTGCTCAATTATTATTTTCCAACAGTCATGATCAACGGTCATCATACTTAATGATACACTGACATTTTGTTTTCTACAACTTGCTGTGCAGGACTTCCATAATGCAGGTTTATGTAGGTAAGCTAAAAGGTTAAATCCATAAAACTCTTAATATATACCTTCAAACTTACCGTCTCCAGCACAAGAATGAAAAAATTGCATTACAGAAGATGCAAAGAGGAGAGGACAGTGGGAGGAGGGGAATGGCAGCTGGTACTACAGTTGTGAGGGATAAGGTCACTGGCAGAAATACCCACACTAAGGCTCTAGGGACAACTGCAGAAACATTCAAATCCTCAAATCTCAAATAAACATGTCTCCAGAGGAGTGGGGTATTTTTTTACTCTTTTTTTTCCTATCTCATTGCATTCAGTAGGCCTCCGCCCATGGTTATTATTCACTGCTCATTATCACTGCTCTGATTAATAAGAGCAATTTCAGGGTCCCCTGGTATTACAGGGGAAAAAGGAGTGGTGTGTTTTCTGTTATAAACACAGTCAGTGTACTACTTAGAATAGAAAGAAGAAGGGAAAGCAGCAGGTGATATTTGCATAAGCTTCTTATCCGAGTGTCTGCAGCTTAAGAGGGCACGAATTTCACAATAATTTCTCAATAAAAAGGAGAACATATCTCACTGGTCAAGGCCAACCTGTACTTGACAGAAACTTCAATCGGGTACCTGATCTTTCAAGTGTAAAAATAATGCTTCACAGAATTACTATTTCTCCCTAGAGTAGAACAACTTATACCTATTCTGAGGTTTAACTGTAAATAAATGTGTACCAATGCAGTCGTCAAAAGCATTTTTTTAAGTTTTAATTGCTCAATTATTATTTACCAGAAGGAAAAAAAAGATTCTCTGTAAGTAAGACAGTCTGCAACAATCCAATCTTAACAACATAACGACATCTATGTTGTTACCAGTGATGGGCAGTGTGGTCAGTACTCTCTCTCTCTCTCTCTAGCATAGTACTGTGGTGAAAATGAACTGTTAACTCTCTCTAAAAAAGATATTCGACTGTGCCAAAAATATTTAAAGATCCACAATCAATCCACAAGCAGGTCAGGTCAGGTCAACAATGAGCAGGAGGCAATGGCATGAAAAAGACACAAATGTTTCACACATTTTGAGGCTACACACTGTTAACTGTGGTCAAACAGTTATTTATGAAATTCAGTTTTCTGACTGGGACAAAAACTGTACACAGCCGCCTGCAACACAGTAATCAGTCACATAAAGCACACAATATGCAGGAACATACTGTATGCACGGATCATTACACAGCACCAGCTCGGGTCAGCAGAAGAAACTGGAACAACAATAATGTTTTGACTACAGATGAGTGTAGTTTACTGCAATAACTCCTAATGTTGTTATATTTTTGTACTTACTAATCAAAAACTGTTGTCAGTGAGAAAAACATTAATGCTTTGATTATTTTCTTTAAATAGATGTTTCTAAATGTAACCAGGTGCAATGGAGGCTTAGATTTAAGTGTTTTCTTATACTAGCCCAGATAAAAATGATTCACCTGTTGAAAATCCCATAGCACATGAATTTTTAAATTCTGTGTTTTTGATTTTGTTCCTGTACCTTGGCATAGAATAAAGACTGGTTAACGTAGCACGAACTAAAGGTGTTGAAGCACACATGATACTACGAAACAAAGATCAAGTGTAGTAGTGGTGAAAACATCACAGAGATGCAGAATTTCTCTACATGTCCCTCGCAGACCTCTATGTTTCAAAGACATTGACACAATCCGTTTTTCTCCACAGTCTCATTCTCGTAGCTTGATGTAGCGACAAAAGCAGCACACTGCCCTTGTTTAAGGGAGCATTTGATTTTTCTTATAGGCATTTGTGAGGTGTAAAAGGAAAACTTGCTGTGAAGTCACCTTCAAAGAAATGCCCTGGTGCCATGGAATTACAAAGCTAAAATAGTTTCTCAGGGAGGAGGCAGCGATTCTATTATTCTTTAAAATGCAGCGCAATGGCTTTTATGAGAGTGTGGAAAAGCCATTTGAGAAGCAGGTCAGGGGAGTGAGCAGCTTGGCCCTGAGCACGTTGTGTCTTATCCCTCTCCATTTCCACCACCTTGTCCCTGAATAATGGGCAGACCTCGTCGCTGCCCCCGGAGGCTAATGGCTTCTTATGGAGGAGAAATCAACATAGAAATACCTCCACGGGTAATCCGCCTCTTTAACCAGAAACATGCCACGTTGTCCAATCCTACTGTGTTCAAAATAGCATCAGAGAAATAAGCGATTCCTCCCCTCTGTGATAGTGCCTTTACGCCATGATGCTCCATGAGAGCTGCTGATGAAAAATGTATTATCTTCATGGCAATCTAGCGGAAATATAGATAGCTGAATCATTTTTTCCCATTTGTGATGATATCCTGTGCTAGACTAAGATGAATAGTTATATAAGCGATAGAGATAAAAACTCCTGAGTTGTGAGTTAGGGTTAGGTAAATAAGGATAAATTACCAGGGTGTGAAAAAGCCAGCAACTATAACCTAAAACTTACAATTATGACAAACATAAGGAAATTGATTGTTTTCATTTCTGTCTACACTGCCACAAAATCCAGTAACAGAAATAACATAAATATTGTGGGGAAGCTTGTAGCCATCAAATTAGTAGTTAAGTGTGCAATATAAAACTGAAATAGCAACACACATTTGAAACACTTGCACGTGATTAAATTAACATATAAATCATAATAAATGGAAATTTACTCGAATTTTTTTAAATCGTGTGTTCCCTACATATTGTGCAGTTAATATACAAGCATACAGTCACACACACATAGAGTCTACATGAAGACACACAAATAAATATAAAGCAACCACGGATAAGTTCTAAATGAGAATATAACCCTGCTTCAGGCACATTTCACATGATGAATTACTGCATCACAAGTAATAGGAAAACTCTTCCCCATGAACTTGTGTGTGTGAGCTTCCCAATTTAGTATCTGTAACAATATCTTCACTTAAAATTAATAAATTAACATTGAAACTGCAATGATTTGGTTAAGGTCACATCAACCACTTGAGGTAAAATGATTAATTTTAGAGATTAATGAAAGGTTAACACTAGCTCATTAAGAACAAACAGACACATACCTCTGGTGCACTCACGTCACTGAACACACTGCACAAAAATTCACATGTATCTTGATACTTGTAGCACTTTGAATTGAAGTACTAGTGTATCACCTAAATGAGAAAGAGAATGTGCAATAGCAATAATCATCAACAATAATTAGTAACAAGTAGGATGTTCGCAGTGCACTGATCATTCTGACCAGCTTCAAAAGCTTCTAAATTGGAGTCTATTTGCGTAGGCAGGAGAAGTCGTGGTTGAGACAGTAATTCTTTAATTCCACTTTGAACGCGTTTCAAACCTGTAACCCAGCCATCCACCATCTGTCAATCTAGACTGAGTCTATCTGCTAATACATGAAGGAAATCCATTTGATGTCAGTTTTGTCTGTGACAGACAAAGTGGAACTACCTCAAGACAGTGCAACAAAAAGGGACGAAAACAAAGGCAAACGGTGCTGGGTCAAGAAGCATCTGTTTCTTCTGCATTTCTGATGAGACAGCTACAAGGATGCATCAGCTTGGCGAGCTTGTTTCTTTCTGCATCTGTACAGAGTTAGTTCCATTTAAGCACATAGTTTGGAAGTGACCAGGCAATAAATCATTATTCACACTCATACTCTCCAATCCTGCTCTTCTTGGTGTAATTGTAGAAGCTTAAGTGTCTCATTAATGGAGGTAATAAAAGGTGAGCATGTGAAGAGAGAAGCAAAGATGCAGTCCTATTTCCACACATGAAAAAAAACAAAACAGAACTAACCCTTCTAACAATAGCAATCCTAAAGAAACAACAAGGTTAGGGTTAGAAGGATGTGTTAAGTCTGAGACTAAAAGCTGGTTGGCTAACGTGGGTGGTCATTCTGACTCAAGGGGCAAATAATCCACACTGAGCTCCCTGTGGCTGAGGTCAATTTCACACTCATGTTGCTCTAGTGTCTGTTAACACATATCAACACATACGCACACATGTGTGTTTGCGCGCACATGGCACACATCCACACCACATACCAGCTGACTCGAGGTGAAACAGGTGGGTTTAATGCCAGGATCTCATCTTTCAAAAATGCCGCACAAGGAGGCTGGAAGAGATATTGCTTTCATATAATTCTATCGATAACACAATAAAAATGAACGGAAATGAAATAAAAGTTCTAGAGAAGTGCTTTGACCAGCAATAACGCTGATCTCAATCCACTCGGTTTACTAAAGGGGGTAATGTTTTCACAGCTAAATACGTGACAAGCTGAAAGTCACCTGGAGGATTTCATATTGGAATGATTCTTCCTCGGCAGCTGCTAGCAAATTCAATGCCAAAAATATCCATTTTAAAGATTAACAAATAAATGGTTTTCTTTAAAAATCCATACTAAACATTATCTAAAATAAGACACTGGAATAGGGAGCTCACGAGACTGCAAGTTTGGTACGCTTCACTTCATCATGATATATCTATGTGGCCATTTTTATTTTTTATTTTTTAACTAACCCCGAAGACTGCCACAGCACTCAGTTTCACCAACTCTTTGTGATTTTAATTACTTTTCTTGTAAAACCAGCATCAACATAATGCATCACAGAGTAACCGTAACAGAACTCTTAACATTTTATGACCTGATTTGTTATATTTGTTTCATCTCCCGCCAGGTGCCTTGAGATGAGTCATACTGACACAACACGGTAACACTGTAAGACTAATTATGTGCAGTGTGTACACGCATTCACTGCGCCGTCTTCCTTTAGTCAAAAAGAAGGTACGAACCCTCTGAAAGAGGTAGTTAAGGGGACCCTGGTGCATTTCACATCAGTAGATTCATTGAAATGACATAGCTAGTCGGAGACCAGACATCATCTAACATCAAAGTGTCTCGTTGCTAAGGGACCATCTGTTTCATAATGTACTCCACTGAACTGGAATTCTGTTGCATATGCAGGAAAATTATAAAGCTGCCCAAATCTGGGTGCTCAGCTTTAAATGTTTCACGTGTTCATCAAAAATAACACAATGACATTTTGTCAAATGCAAAAACAAAAAATAAGCAAATACTGTAGATTGTGAACGTCATCATCCGTCTTCCAACTAGAAATGTATCTTTCTAATATACATGCAAGCAATGCTTCTTTTTTTTTCCTGGTTATTTTTCTATTACGGATGGTTCACATGGGAAAGTTTACAGAGAGGAGCTAATGTCTTACTTCATTTAAAACAGAACAGAACAGGATCAGACTGCTGTTCTCGTATGCTTAATCTTTGACTGCATTTTGTATGTTCAGCTATTAATAATGTTAACATATGCTAACAAACTTATGGAATCATTTGGTTTAAGTTCTGCATTTCCTTTAGACTTTTACAACAGTACTGAAGTGTATTTATATAGTGTAATTTCCATGAGCAGTGCGCACGGCAAAAAAACAAACAAACAGAGTTCACCTCTTATAAAAGTTCTCCTATTGATCAACAAAAACATTACCCGTCCTGAATTTTCTCCACTGCTTCGCTTTCAGTCGAAGTAGCCTTGGACAATGAGACTGGTCTGTTTACTTTGAAAGGGATCAATATAAATACCTCTAGGAACTTCTTCAAGCATACATGTCTGACAACACTTTGAGATCTTTTCATTTAATCTCCTGCTCATCCCACACACCACATCCAGAACTGCAGACCCTCACCTCACCACTGTTGCTTCAGTCTTTTCAAATGTGCATTTAGACATTGAGATGTAATTTTTAAAGTCCTTGCACCAAGACTATTGACATCTTGAATGTATCTTTAAATCCATGACCTGCCCTTACTCTGCTTTCAGATTTCCCATGATGGGCATTGCAAAGGTGGAGACTACAAATATCCTTTTAAAGGCAAAACTGCTGTGTAAAATACTGAATGTTTATTTTATCTTGGAGAAGATATGGCACCAAGCCTGATGTACTAGACTGTACTAGACTACATGAATAAGCTACTGAGAGGTTTCCTTGCAGCATTTTCTCAGGAGAAATGCAGCATGCAGAATGCAGAAACTCTAATTATATTCCAAGAAACAATATGTTCAGAAAGACTTATAATACTAAGTGATAGTAAACTACTGTATTTAAATTGTTTATTCAGTGAAACTTGTGAAATCTGATTTTCTTGATTTTATTTCACTAACTTTAGCTTTTTTTGTGACTGTTTACAACTGTTTTGTAGACTTAATCATTGCTGTGTATTGTTTTCAGGAATCTCCGTTCAGTTCCACATTGTACCTACTGTTCTACTGAAAAATCATTAGTTTGATATTTGACAGAGGTGATGAATTATATAATGTGTAAACTCAGCGACATGACCTCTGAAGCATTAATAACATGGCTACAGGTCAAATGTTTATCACAGTTCAAATCTAGCTTTTTATTTCTGTGGGCAGCATGAAAGAACATTTGAAAATCTCTGGGTCTCAGTCTGAATTCAACAGGGAATGCGTTAGCGTATCTTTGTGAAACTCTTTGTGGTTGGTTTTAATTGCAGCTTTTGAAAGGCAGCCTAGTCATTATTGGCTTACAGTCATCTACAGAATTGTCACAGCTTTGTTTCAAGGGCTGATTTTCTGTATTTAATTAATCTTTGAATATCATTCATTTCAATTTCAACTCATGTCGTGGCATTTAATCATTATTCCTCTCATTCTAAATTAATGTTATTATATACCAACCCACACATCATCACATTTACAGCATCATGTGTACCCTCTACGTAGGTGCCATCGTGTCACTGACATTTTAAAATTCTATAAGTTTCAGATGCTGTAAATATGAAACTTACGCTTGGAAATAAAGTAAGTCTCTGAAATTAATGATGGTATTGTGTGTTTATTTTATTATCAGCATTAAATCACTGGATAATTAATGCATTTGAAATAAGGCTCTATTAATGCTCTTATGTACCAACTGTAAGTAATGTCTTACTGTAATGTCTTTCAAAATAAATAAATTACCAGGGATGTCATTTAAAGATTGGCAGAGGTACTAACTAGAGGTGAAAAAGTGCCAGTCACCACGACATCCTACTATGAACAGTGTGTTATTGGATCAAAATAAATATTAAAGCTTTGCCAAATATCTGAATGTGCACTGCATGCATTTGACCCTTAAGTCTTTAACCCTGTTTACAATAAGCAATTTACGCTAAACTATTTTATCTTTCCACTGCCTCTTCTCCGTCACAGCGAATATGCAGAGCCACATGCTTTATTTGATGTGTATACGTATTTTCTGTGATAAGAAAAGGAGCATTGAGCATGAGTTTCCATTGATAAATAGGAAGATTTGTGTCCCCGCTGCAGCTATTCAACAACTGTCACTAGCAGGTAAGTGTGCCACGATGACAATAGATATGATATACTGTACGTAAAAGAAAATATACAAAAATATACAGATGTGAAACAAACAAGATGGTCTGTTCTCAGTATACATATCACTGCCCGTCATAAATCATCATCCATTCTGCCCAAAATAAAAGCTTCTAACAATTTCAAGAGTACTTTACATTTCACTTGCAATGTAGCTTTTCCTCTTCTCGTAGGTTAAGACTCAGCATATCAACATCAGCTAAAGAAGAACAATTTAAATTCAACATATTCAAGCACAGCTTGTGCAAAAGGATATCTGAAGATATCTGAAGTGTCTTGTTTTTTTTTTGTGAGAAAATAAACCAAACAAGACAAGGAGGTAGTGGCACTAACTCAGGCCTGTGTGTCAGGCCTTTCGATCTCCGTTTGAAGAAGCATTACAAATTCCTTGTCCATTCTCTGAGGCTCTGAGGGCCAACCAGGCACACTGGGGTGACAGAATCAGGAGGAAAATGAGAAAAATAATTGGAAGGTCAGATTTGATAATGGCCACTCCAGTGAAAAACAAGCTCTTAATTGGTATAAGGGCCGTCTGGTGAATTTTCAAGGTAAAATGTGAAAGCATTCATTATCTTTTCCTTCTCACAGAAGCTGCAGCAGTCTCACAGGCCATGGCAGAGATAGCTTCCACCTTCATTCACATTGCTGAGCCACAAGCATAAGGATCCTGGCTTTTTGGTGAACCAGGGCTCTACTCTAATGAGCCATTGAAAACTCATTAGAGCATGTTGGAGGGAAACATTTTAGGTGAGAAGTAAAGTTACGCTTAAGTATAGCAGGTGTCAAAGTACCTGCATCCTTTCTTTTGCTTTCCTTTTATTCTCTTTTCAAGTAACAAGTTTAAATGTCACCTTCTTGAGTTAACTTTTCTCCTGTCTCTGTATCTCTCTGTTAAACTCATCAGGTTGCAGCATGAGTACACGGCTGTACAGCAGGACAGAGAACATGAAGCTCTTTCTCTCCCACTGTGAATCTCTCTAAAGCCCTAGTATCACCTGTGAGAGCTGGGAACTTGGCTTTGGGAGCCACAGTGAGTGTTTCACGGTGGTATGAGTGTCACCCTGCAGGACGAGTCCTTTCATCAAGCTTCCCTCTTACTCTGACCCTGCCATCTGGGAAAACAGGTGATACTAATGAGGAATGGCTCCTTGTCTCCTGGCACCAAACACACTCACACACACACACACCTCATATTGTGCTACGCCGTCCCTGCTGCCACCTGGGAGTCACAGACACTGCTCATTAGGCAAACATACAGACAGAGATGGAAAAAGATAGACAGTATGGTTTTAACAGCATCAGAAGAGTATTTAATGCTTCTCTCTGAAACAACAGGAATGACAAACTTTCAACAAGTTGTAAAGGAGCAGACACTGTCAGTGTAGGCTTTTCTGTTGTTGTACTGTGGTCCTAAAAAAAAGTCTGACAGTGATGATGAAGAGGTGTCTGATAGCTGATGGGGGGGCTTTGGCTTGCTTCTGCAGGAACTGGAAAGGAACAACCTCTCTGAGATACACGGGTCAGACAGGGCTAATTAGTCTGCAGCAGCCCCTCAAATTTCTGCCCTGGGATATTAATGAAGTGATCCATAGGAAAGCAGCTGTTCACCACACCCCCCCACAGCACCATCCCAATAACCCGCTGCAACTTCGATTCCCCTTGCCCCCTGCTGCTCTGTGACTATACCTAGGAAGGGCACCTCTGGGCCAAGGAAGAAGCCCACACAACTCCCCCTGAGAGCAGCATAACAGCTCCCAATCGATGGCCCTGAAGCAGGAGGCAGATGAGTAGTGGGGTGTGGTGTGCAGCTGTGCTTGTGTCGCCATGCCATGAGAGAGTGACAACAGCCTGGCTGTGTATCCTACATCAACAGACAAATAATGTTTCCACTGGAGTGAGCACAATAGTTTGAGGAATGGTTGTCTTGTCTCCATCTTTTATCTATTTCTGCCTTCCTTTAAGAGCGTCTGAGCCTCGATGTCACGAGTAACAAGTGAGGTAAAGCTTATTAGAGTCTTTACTGATAGATCTACTCAGAAGCTTCCGTCACAGGCAGGATGTTTTCCAGTCATCGCTTCCATGTACGCACAGTCCATGTAGAAAATGTCACACCAACTAAAGTATAAAGTCTTTCGCATATCTGTGAAAAAAACCTGGCTGGAGACGTTCAAAAAATATCACAGAGAAATTTTCAGACACAGAAAGATAAAAATATGCCTCCCCTGTTACAATTCATACAAGTGACTGAATTCTTACAGGAAAAACCTTTAGAGACAGAGAAGAAACAGGCTGACAGTCCAATTTCGAAAAACTACCTATCAGCTCTTGCCTGTATCAAAACTTCCATACATCAGTGAGTACAAATCAAAATTCATGTTCTGATCTTAAACTCTCACTTCACAAAACATGTCAAAAGAGGAGAAAAAGATTCTGCTTCTGTTTGGGCTGACAGAAGCTAAAAGATATTCAGTCCAGTGTTTTTACCACATGTTACAAAATTGCAACACAAGTGATTGTTTAAGATTACCACACTTTTCAGCATTATTTCATATTTTTTTGGTTTTGTCTTTTGCCCAGTCTTGAGTATCTTAGGCAGCACTTCTTCATAGGCTGAGATGCCTCAGTAAAAGGCAACACAGCCTGGGAGTAAGAACTGCTGAAAAGATTCCACTTCAGGGCAGCAAGGTCCATGACATGCCTGTAGAACAGCAGCAACAAAGGCCAAATAGGCAAAATGGACAGCTAGCACAACAAACAGCAAAACAAATGAGATGAAGTATAATTAACACATTGTCCTTTTTAAATGAACACATCCCATGAATGCAAATGATTAGCCCGATTAATCATTTGTGTCATCTTGGATCTGCTGTTACAAAAAATCTCACAATTGTTGCTTCTTTAACAGCAGGAACCTCTCTTTATATGCTGGAATACATTCATTTGCCTTCCTCATACATTTTCACTGATCCTCATGTCAGCACTGAAGAAAATGGATTTTTTTTTCCACTTAAACAAATGTCCTTGAATGAGGTGTGTGTGTGTGTGTGGGGGGGTTAATATTCCCAGAGTTTTCCCCTAAAGGCAGAGGCATCATTTAGCTCTAGCAGGTTGAGTTTTTAAGATATGCATTTAGCAGAGTGAAATCTCTGTCTTGTTCCACCTCTGACAGCTTATTCAGTGAAAAACTGGGGTGATTGCAGGGGAAGCAGAGACAGAGCTAAAGGCCAGTAGGGCAGAGTGAATGAGAGAACCTCTGCAATTGAAGGTCAGTTGTTGTGAGAGGTCACTGTATGAATACTGAATGAGCCACATGGGTCTACAGTTAATGAATCAATGACCATGATGTTGAAAATGAAAAAAATAATATGTAGAGAAACCTCAGAGTCAACTTGGGAAAAAAAACAAACTAAAATTTAAAACTCAAAGTTGCTAAGGAAGATTTTGAAACCTATACATAAAGTGCTGGTTCTCGTGAGTTCTCAAACATGAATATTTCGTATATTTAAAGCACGTGTCATGACAAAATGTCTTGTCAGAACTTGACTAAGCCTTCTACTGTGAACAATATGACTTTCTTTTCATTATCTGCTGAGCTCCAATCGGTGGGTAAACAACTGCCACTGGCATCCAGTAATGACACATTTTACAGATGTCATGTACTACCTTTCCCTTCTGGGGAGGCAATACACTTCCATTATAGCTGGGTGTCAAAAATGTGACCCCTTCTCCCTTTGTCTTTACACCTCTTAATGAACAGTCACACTCCCTGAACCTTTTCCTTGTGATTGACTTTTACCTTTTCTCAGCTACTGTCGAGTAGAGTCAGGGAAGTAGTGGTTTTGGCGTTCAAGTCCAATCTCTGATGAGGGAGTTAACCCTTGGTTGGCTCTGATTTCCTAGCAAACAGTGTCGTGTCTGTGGTTCATGAGTAATTGAGCACTATTGATTCAAAGGCATGGAGGTGACAATAATGAGGTCACAATTCATGCGACAGCAAACACGAGCTCCGAAGTCAGGTTACTTTTAAATGACACATATACACACGTCCAATAAGAAATTCTATTCACCTACCATATATTGTCCATGATAGTATCACTACCCACTGTCTTTAGCACTACTTGCTTTTGCTTTCCTTATCTGCCTTGCTGTCAATACAGACAACCCTCTGCTCCACCGGGGGCATGAGGTAGTATTGACATTCAGCTCAAACCCACAGCTCTGAGTGGAGTCCAGGGTGTTGCACATGAATTATGCATGTCTTGACGCCAGGGTGCTGAGCAACACCAGTGCCATCATAATTGAAACAATTGAAAAGACAATACCAGATGGGTCAATAATTAGACAGCAGGAGGGCGAAACTTAATCCGGACGCTCTCCTGCTTGCCCTGCCAACCTAACCACCGTGCACATGGAGGGGACCTTTACTGATATGTCCTGGTCCCCTACAGCACACAGCCACGTGCTGCAAAACATGCTGAACTGTGTGTATGTGTGTGAACAATAATTTTGACACAAGATAGCAAATGTCTTCTGAGACAAAGGTGCCACAGTTACTTTAAAAAGTTTAAATCTTGTCATTTGGACTTCTGAAACAGTTTGAAAATGCTGGATGAGTAAACTTTGAGGATCAGTAGCAAGTGCCTGAAACAGACGATTGGCTCAGTTTGTGGCACTTTTGTATTTGTTGTCGCCTTAGATTAACTCTGGAATGTTATTCATTAGTGTCTCCTAGTCTGCAGGAAACAGAGGAAGGTGACGGATCCTTTCCTCCAGCGCTGCACTTTCATAAATCCATACCAAAAACTCCCTGCAGATCCATTACATTCACTGGTCTCCTGACCAAAGCAACGACTCAAGGTGATCACCATAAACTTTTGCCATTTCTCACCTTGCAATGCCTTTAAAACAAGCTGGGAAACATAGGCAGCATGAACACCAGTACCTCAGGCCAACATATGTCATAAAAACCTTTAAAGAAACGTGTTTTACTGTGGTAAGTTTAAAGTCATTGCAAAAAGATATATAATGTGTAACTACATAAAAAATACAATTATGTGTTATATTGCTGTAGGGAAACAAGCAATTTAAAATATGTACCATTTTCTTGATTCCCTTGATTGTTTTTAGGAGTGATTAAACTGTATCCATAATGTCATTCTGAAGATGCAGTAATATTGCAAGACAAGCAATCTAATTAATTTTTTTAAACATGAAAGCATGACATCGGTGCACTTATACAGTAAAACCTCTCTCATTTTGCCTTATTAGTTTCCCCTTAATGTGTTATGTTAAGGAGTGGTAAAAGATCACAGCAGAGAATTGCTTAATTACTCTGACTATCAAACTGCATCCAAACATAAAGTTAAACAGATATACTTTTTATTACATTGTGGTGTGAACAATATTAAAGTTATGGAAATATAAAAGAAATGAACTAAAGGTTAGAAATTCAAACAGCCTCGGGCCATAAAATCCACACAGGTATACAAACTTTAATTTCTCAAGAACATATTGATTGAGACGGTGTTTAAACCAAGTTACACACTGATCTGGAAAACCTGCAAAGCACCATAATGTTATCCAAAAGAAGTTTTATTTGCCTTTTTATGGAGTCTCATTTCCGTATTTTGCAAAAGCAGTGCCCCTGAAAGCGCACATAGGCTCCTGCGTACTGGCCTGATTCCCCATTAGGGTTTATAGAGAGCCATATGCAATTTTATGGGAAGGTTAATGGTTTTTAAGGACCGCAGTGCAGGTCTAAATCCACAGCATTAAACCAAAGAATGGCAACCTGGGATTCAGACACAGGTCACACGACTGTATTTTTAGTAGTTCATACTTCACTAACTGACTGCCAATGTCTCTGTCCCCTCTTCAACGGAGGGATTCTCAGATGTAAAGTGAGGAAAAAGGGAAGATAAAACCTGTCAACGTTTACAATCTTAAAAGGCTAATGAGCGGAAGTAACCATAGCAATTTAGTGAAAAGAACATCAAAGACTAGGGAGCAACTATTTAGGCAGGCTGTATTCATGCATAATTAGCTGTGAAAATGGCACTACAGGAGTCTCTTACTCCCTGTTCTTAATTAGTTTTTATCCTTAGTCTTGGATGAGAGGTAAACAAAGCCATCAGATTAAAACTTCGCCTTTCTTCCAGAGACAACAACACTGTCGACAGTGGAGACGTGCTAGTGATACACGTAGACTGTGCACTGTTCCCCCTAGAGATCGAATGGCAGTGCTCTGTATTGGTCTTTGTCACAGTATCAATAAGCCTAAAGCCTTAAGTCTTGCTTAACATCACAGTACTGTTTGTGGCATGATAGTCAATATGAACACAATTTAGAAATATAAATTTAATTAAGACAGCAAAAATATTGAAGGTGGCCGGGTTTAAGAGTTTGATAACAAAGAACTCCTTCCCTAACAAGAAAAACACTTCCTTTTCTCAGTCTGAGCAGTTTAGATACACAAAACCAGTCCAGTTTGAATCTTGAATTCTGGTGTCACGTCACGGCTCCAAACATAATATTGTCCAAATTTTTAGAGCGAACTCAGCTATAGGACAATGTTTGAACACAGAAAATAAAAAAGGTTCTGCCATTAAATCACTGCATGCATTCATACTCTATTCAGATTGCTTTAGTCGAAATTCTACTTACTTATTTATTTTTTGCAATGGTCAGTATTTTAACATAAACAACCTTTTGTCTTCTGTATTTTTTTGTATTTCACCTGCAGGCCCGGTTCTAGAAAGGCATATATGAGGGGGCAGACAGAAATGTGAAGGGGGCATATGATGTCGACAGAGGTGGGAAAGGGGTGGGGGCGGGGGTGCTCTGGATAACTTTTCATCATGTAATCGAATTGCACTTTGCGTCCCACCTGACGGCTAAGCTTCTGCTGGTGTAGCTCTTAGAGTCACTGAGGCAGGCAAACACCCTGACTACGATAA
>JAUYWH010000007.1:6913479-6957226 GCA_034779795.1 Ctenopoma multispine | reverse complement strand
AATCGGTCAATACTAATCTGTGGCCGATCGACTTTACTAGAATCGCAGTGATTACATCAGCATATGAAATGAGAAAATTGTTGAGTGCAGAGTTGGATGTGTAGCGCGGCTCCTTTGCTCTGCTCTGCTCCTGAGGAACCTGACACCGGCTCATTTGCATACTAACAGTGATTGGCTGTTTAGCTGGGGGGAGGGGGAGTGGGGGATCTCTGCCGAGTGCTGTGTGAGTCTGCGCACAACCAGATCACGGAGGGAAAGAGCGAACAAGAGGTGAAACGTATCATCTCATTTCTGCCTTTTCCATCTTTTGGTTTAAGGGGGCAGGACGTTTGTTTAAGGTGGCAATGCCCCCTCTTGCCCCAGCGTAGAGCCGGCCCCGTTCACCTGCCATTTTCTAGGGAGGCTCTATTCAGAACCTCCCAAATCCCCAAATCCTACACAAGATGATGCAAGCATAGGCACAAGCAAAAAAAAATGTGTCAGTCATTCTCTTTACAAAAATAAAACTGTGAGATGTTGAAACAACTGAGACTACAGTTAGAACTCCAAACAAATGAAACAGTCTATCCTCCTGAGCTTCCAGCCAAGTATGAATGACTGTGTTCCCCTATTCAGTTGTAGTTGTGTTTAGCGAGATTATTTTTTAAACTCCCACCCCCTAAAGAAAAAGGTTTTGGCTGCTACTTATCAAACTATGACTGCACCAGCCACGTGGGGGCCAGAAAGGTGATGCTGATGAGTTAATATTACACTTACAGCACATACTGGTAAAATTGCTATAGTGGTACTAAAATAGCTCGCTTTAAAAATGTTGTGATCTCTACAGATTTTGGCAGCCGCTTCACTTCAGCAGAGATGGTTCTCAGCGTGAGTGTAAATGTGCCACCAGTGGATGACGAGCCCTTTATAACGACAGCCTTCATTAGGCCAGGCTTACTCACGGACAGATGGGAGCTTTGTATGATGGAGAGGAAGGACTGCATTAGAGCTGCTGCCACATTTCACTTCAAACCTGACCTTCCAGTGGTCCCACTTCATTTGCCACCCACAAACCCCCTCTTGATACATCACTGACATTGAGGGGTTCAGGCATGCCTTGCTGCCCCCCTATCTCAGGCAAACAACCAGCATGCCACACAGGCTGTAGCCGCTCCTGCACCCCATTACTCCAAAGGCCTTTCACCTCCTATTTTCAGCCATGTTTTGGGTGAGACCACCGCACTTTCTGCTAGTGTTTACTCGATCAGTCACAATGCCAACCCCCCCCCTGCTAGTTTCCTGATGATGAATGACCGTTGGCCGTCTCACCGACAGCTAGGCAGCTGATGCCACATAATTACAGTATCGCCGTTTAGGCAAAATTACCAAATTACTCCAGTCCTCAAGAGGCCTGGAAGACTGACAGGTTAGCCAACAAAGAAAACACAAATATCTGAGAAGAGAAGAAAAGAGAGGACTACTTGGGCCTTTACAGATGAGCACCAAAATTAGGTTTGTTCTGTTCCTTGAGAGCGCAGCCATCGCAGCCAATAAAAAGCTAGAGAGTGAGCTGATTAGTCTTGAGAAGCAGAGGCAGTTTTCTCTCAGAAATAATGCTAAAAACAGCTGGCCTCTATTTGATATCCAATCTTTCTTTTCATAGTCAATTTATTCAATCATTAATTCATCTTGAAATTTTGGAGCGTATAATCACAAACAGCTTAACATTTCATCCCAAAACCAAGGTCTGGCCATTATCTATTATTCATCATAAAATTTATTTTTTTTAAAAAGAGCTTCTTAGAGAAATACTGCTCACCTTTCCTTAAACCAATACTTTGTTTAATTTGTATTGTGATTTAAATAACACAAATTATAGATTGACCATTAGAAATACTGCTTTATATTTAAAACTAATATTACTTAAGACCATTTTAACTTACTGACAGACTGAGGGACCAGACAAAAGCACTAAAGCAATTAAAACTGTCAGAGGCCTGAGGAAGTCTGATGTAAACCCTGTCTAGTAAATAGATGACGTGATGAAGTGACATTTATGATCCGAGTACTAACAGTGAACAGAAGAAAAGATGTTGACTTAGCTATGTGTGTGTGGTTAGGACTGTGATGACCACCAGGCTTGAGTTAAGCCCCACTAATTTATCTACCACAAAGCATTTCTTTCACTCTCGTCTTGTATCCAAAATGTAAAAAAACACCTTTTAACAGTCACATAGTGTCTATTTCATCCATTATCCAATTTTTGTCAAAGCAGCTCCTCTGCAAGACAAAGTCCTTCTTTGCAAACAAGTTCTATCCAAATTAACAAATTATGGGCTGTCCAATAGCCCGCTGTCAGCCCCGTTGTATGTGATGGGGCGGAGACTGCTTTGATAAACAAGCTTGGCAGAATGATAATGTTCTGGGGGTAATTTAATCAGAATGAGCTATATGTCACTTACTAATAGTGGGTACTTTGCTGTGATTTATCTGTGTTTGCTGAGTGGAGAGAGACAGAACAGACGGCCTGGTCTCCCACATTAAATAGGGCATATGAAAGATTCCTCATGCGATCACAGAGAAAAATTTATCACAGGCTGATGATTAGTATTATTAGCACAGGTGCAGTTACAGTAAACACCAGAGACTCTCATGTTGTACTGAGAGAGAGTAGTAGATAAAGAAGAAGGTGGGCTGAACTGGGATGAGTCTCCCAAAGGTGTTTTGTCTAACTGTGCTGCTGTTCCACTGGAGTTCACAACCAAAAATATTCTTTCTGAAAATCGGATCTTTAAACAAATATTTCAGGCTATGACAACATCTTGTTTGCAACAACTGCTCTGGTTCACGGGCTGTTTGGAGCAAAAGTAGCTGTCAGGTTTATAAAATTAGTACTCACTGAGCTTTTCAACTTCATGTGATTATACTGGCTGTTACAGGAAATAAAAAAAAATCAGGAACAAGTATAGACTGCCCTGTGCCCGTTCATTAAGTTCAACTGTTATTAAGAAGAGTTATGATGTTTCAAGAATAACATCCTAAAAGTGCTTAAGAGCCTTCTGCTCAGTGACACTATGGAAAATTAACCTGATAAATCTGATGTCATAAGGCCTTATGAGACCCATTCTTTGAGACACCACTTACTATGAGTGCGTTGGCTGACCTTGGTAAATAAGTCTTTAATTTGTTAAACTAGTACATTTAATTTTAGCCTAACTGGACCTGCAATTTTTTTTACAAGCAGATGACTGAAAGAAAACATAGAATACTATATATTACACTGACACATGTTGTCACTTAAAATACAGGCCTACAAGCATGTACTTACTGTACAAGTTGTAGTGTCTCCAAAGGAGATAAATAAACTGCTATAAGAACACAAATCTTAGGCATTAACAGGTAAGGTTATAGTGATGGCTGAAGTATTTATCAATCTATAAATCTAGCCTATCTGACAGTGCACTGGAACTATATTACTGCACTGTACAATGGCAATAATTTACAATATCATGTGCACAAGGTTAAGTGGAGGCTTCAGGTGTTATTAAAGTGAACACAGCACTGGTTGTAATAACATACTGGTTGCAGACAGAGCATGGATTCACTGGTTACAGGAGGCCAGTAGGTTTGTGTGACAGCAGCAAGCAAAAAATAAATAAATGGGTGAGCTGTGTGTTGTTGTAGCGAAGCATGAGTGCACATTGAAGAAGTGCAGAGAAGTGCTTGACCATTGTAGAGACAGAGAGCCAGCTGAGTGTGCTCAGCATCCAGCTTTAGATTAGAGAGAAATCAAAGGTCTGCCAGCATCTTGATGCTGTATGGATAAGGCTGTGTCTCCACACCATCAGAATGGGCAGAGTGGAGGCAGTACTCCAAAAGCTGAAATCTATAACCTGACTGATAAGACAAAATCAAAAGCAGTTCCATGTGAATCTCTACAAGCACATTTATTTTAGAAATTACCGTTTTGTCCTCAATGAGATTGAACAGTATTACATACTATATAAATACACTTATGTGAAGTATAGTTTACTATAGTACTTAAGTATAGTTTATTTATTTCTCAAAAGTGTTGAAGCTCAGAAAATTCTCCACATAATTAACAAGGATTAAAATGGAAAGAGGCCACTGTTATGACAGCAACATGACAAAACAAAATTGTTGGCCCTCCTTTCTTGTATCCTAATATGATTTATTATTTAAAGCATATACTTAGTTCTCAAGGAATAATGGGTAGGGGGAGAGAAGCAAAACAATAAACAGTACAAGCGTTTTGAACTGTCAATCTAAAGTAGCCCTAGGGAGGAAAACAAAACTGGGTAAAAGATTTCAAATAAAACTGGAGAGCGAAAACACCCGACGTCTATCTGACGTTCCTCTGGGACATTAACTTTCTCAAGAAGGCCTTTAGTTTGAACTCTGAATAACTTCTAGGTCTACTGTGACAGCAAGGGCTGAAATGTGCAAGTGCAGATTAACCCGGAAGGTCTTTGCTAAACGTTATTAGTGTGGAACTGTGGACCAGAATAATAAAGATAAGATTCAGACCACGCTAATGTGGAGTACCAACACTGGAGATCATCCTTGAATGTGTCACACATTTTAATTACAATAACAACTTGTCACACACAGCAAATAGTACGTACAATAAACAAAATCATCAAGCATACAAATGCCAATTATTACTGTTCAGTGACTTAGAGATTATTTTAAGGAAAAGCTAGTAATTACTAATGTTTATGAATTCGTTGTATTTCGATTTCTACCTAAATGATAAAATTATATTTTCCCCCAAATAGTTCAGTGTTAGACTGAAAATCTAAGATTTATCTGGTTCAACCCCCGGTGGACAAAGTCACTTTCCAGACTTTAAGGGGATTTTGCGAGGCGATGTAGCTATTCTGTAATCAGAAGAATCAAGTCCTGTTCAGGCCAATTTCTGTTCAAATTAATATGAGCATCCGTTCTATGACTCATGCCTTCTTTACACACAAGTGTGCTGTACACAAATTATGTTTTTGTTCATTGACAATTAATCAGTACAGGAGTTGTATATGGGTGGACTGCTTTCTGTCAGTCTACTCATGGATCACACTATCCACATCCTGTGTGCCCACTATTCCAGTTCATAACAGTTTCTCTAAAGTCTGGCTTGAAAACAGAAACAAAGAGCACAAAGAAGAACACAATGAAAAATGTTTTTTGCATTCTCACAGGCACCAGATACATCACGTTATACAGGTCTAACCTTATTCAAACAACTCGTTCAATTTCATCTCATCAGAATACACTACCGAAGCACTTAAACACTTAAAAATGGTCTAAGAAACGTTCCCAATTGCACTGAACAACCACAGATAGTAGATACAGACAATAAAGAGACAAATTCTATTCTTTGATGAAAACCTATTTATTGCCTATGGTTAAGCCTGTTGCAGCAACAGAAGCTGAACTGAATGACCACAGACTGTTGAGGAGCTGACATCTTGTATCTCGCAAGAATGGGAAAACATCCCAAAACTCTGACTGAGGGTCCTGTCACCCTCAGTTCTCAAAATATTAACAAATTAGACTGTTGAAGCCATCAAACATGCTAAATTTGCTTTGATTTACAAAATATAATTAGGTTGGACACTAAAAACCTTTTCTTTATACTCTAGTCAAATAAATAAAGCAACCTACTTTTATTTGCATTTTAGAAAAAGTCACAACTTTTCTGGAAATAGGATTTTTATATTTGTTGAGTAAACCTGGTAAACCTGGTAAACATTTATAAATTGGTCTGTATTTACCATAATGCATACTTAAACATGCAGACCAATCAAAGAACAATCATGGAAAATGTTACAACACATCCTTCAATAGTATAGGTAACAATGTGTGACTTTGCATGTTACACTTTAAATCACATTTTCACTTCATCATTAATCTATGAACAGATGAGTAACTTGTCTAACTTAGGGGGCAAATAGACAATTTCCTTGTCAGATTGATATTACAGACATTTTCTTGAGTCTTACTGCTATGGTAGGTGGGTAATTACTGTCATTGATTAATAATCCTAGGCCAACCCCATAATAATCAGTCCCACATGTGCTTGGCCTTCCTAAAAGAAAGGCTCATTTGCCACTGGGATTCACAGCCTAAACTGCTTAGTGCGACGTAATGGAGAGCAATTTTCTTGTCTTGAGTAAAAAAAGAGGCTGAGTTAGGGTAGGTTATCCCAGTCATTTTCCATTGCCTCAGCAAATCAAATCTCCAAACAAGGAAAACTCTGATTTCAGATCAACTTCGCTACTCCCTGTGGGCAGTAAGTAGTTTTCAGGGCATAAGGAAATGTTTTATTGCCTAGAGTATTAGACTTAAATTGCAATTTCTCCATTTCTTACAAAAATATCAAAACTGACCAGCATAATCCTTTGTTCAGTGAAATACAGTACACCGTGGGTGTTATCTTCAAATAATACTTAAGACTCCAAAAATGCAGTAAGATCAAGAAAAATGGTTGAATTCATAGTATGACGGATGGCTTATTTCCACGCACTGTTGGCAGTGTCATAAGACCGCTGCTGCAGATGACTGCTGGAAGTACCAAACCCAAATCCCTAAAATTTAATTAAAAGCAAAGTGATTTACAGTTTGTTCTGCATTATTCTCGGTTTAAACTTCCTTATTTCCCATTATAAGATTCCAGAGTGGGAGGTCCCAAAAGAAGAGTGGTATTCTCTGAGAGATTTATGTGTTTATAGAAAATTGTGAAAAGTAGCCTAATGTTCAGGCGAAACTGGAAGAGAATACCCATGTTGGAAATATCGGGCTTTGCCAAGATGCAAACGGTAAATGGTCCATCTGTCAGTGTTCTTCTCACTCTTGGGAGTGTTGACGAGCCACCATCTGCAGATATGCGTCAGCACAAGCAATTCTGTATGCAATAAGAATCTGAGTCTACATATGCCCATACTGTAGATGCCTGCAGATACACAGGCATTACATTTTACAGACACATGTAAGAATAATGTAAAAAAATATTTTTATAAAATACAGTTACCATGTTTTATAGCACAGCTATACTCACACAATTCTTATGTGTCTCACAGTGTTGTTTAACAATTTTTATATTTGTTGAGTAAACCTGGTAAACCTCCATATACATTTATAAATTGGTCTGTATTTACCATAATAAATACTTAAAAATGCAGACCAATCAAAGAACAATCATGGAAAATGTTACAACACATCCTTTATGTCTATTAAGTCTTTGTATCTGACGGCTCACAGCCTAAAGAAATAAATCTGCGAAAGCACCAACAGATTCTTATTTATCCAAGCACCCGCTATAAGCATAATAATATTTCAGTTGTCTAACTCTTTTGATAGACAAGACAATAGGATATGAAAACTCCACAAAGTAGCTCATCATCTACACTGAGTTTATTCACTTCCTACTTATGAGTAGAAAAGCTACTATTTAGCTTTTTAATTGCTTATCATAAATATAACATGTAATTTTAAATAGTTTCACCACCTACTGCTGTCAATTACCACGATGATCCATCCACTCTGAGTGACATGGGGCTGTTTGCTGAAGTTAATAATTTGATTATACAAATATCAAAATGAATTTTATGTCAATTTTAATCATTTTATGCATTTAGCATTATCTAGCTGAGGGACATTAGCATAACATTTACTTTCAATTAATCTAATAAACAGTGGCATTTCACTGCAAGCTTTTAACCTTTCTTGCTACGCCTACATGTAACATCCCAGAATTTAGGGAAATTCAAAACAGTGAAAATTGTGTGTTGTCTTGTTTGTTTACGTTGTTCAGTCGTGAGGGGGTGGACAGACTATTATTTGAGATTTCATAAGCCAAATAGATTGTTGTTTGCAGTCACGGCAGCTTTATAATGTGCGTGTAGGTGGAACAAATAAGTCAGAGACGGAAATTAATGGAAAAAAGAAAAAAATCCACACAGTAGATAGATTTTGGGAATGAGTGAGATCTCTTGTCAGAGCCGAATGCTCGCAAAGAAAAGTCAAGGAGCTGTCAGTTTCCAAGCACAGATGAGAGAGACAATGCTGATGATGACAGTGATCAGAGTGGGAAGATAAGAAGATGATACTGGCTGGGAGTAAAGATAGCTCCAATATGAAATAACATCACGTTCGAAAAAGAACTGACTGTTCCCAGTAAAGAACTACACAATCTATAACAAGTTATCAGCACAGAGAAGGTGTTTTGCCCGGAGATAATTACAATAACAGTACCCAGTGGTGATGTGATTGCTCCCAGGTGACATTTTAGGTTATTAAATTGTCATGGTGCACCCTGTTTTGGCGGTGCAGACACTTGAACTGGCTGCCCACAAGACTGACTCACAGTTTATCTGCTCCATTTGTTTGACATCTTTACGACATACCATATTAACACAACCTAATTTCATCTGGGCCTCAATGTCTTCTCTTGGCTGTCTCATGAAAATCCTTCAGGGTTAGGTTAGGACTGTTGGGACGTTTGTCTCGACCGAATTACACCAAGTGACATTTCTCCCATCCTATCATGTTTTCCATTTCAAGTTCACAAGGAAAGAATATTGTGACAAACTTTAGAAGTGACACATAAATTAGTTTGGAAATTTATATTATAAAAGTTGTTCAATTCTGAGAGGAGGTGACACACATGCTGGACACATACAACAAAAACCTTCTGTTCATTACAAAACATTACGTCCACGACAGAGACAAAATAAAGCAAAACAGAGAAAATAGTGATGTCTCTGTTCCAATCATTTATGGTTTAACATTAAGAGTTATGTGATCCGTTAATAGAACAAATCAGGGGTAAAAAAATCTATCAAATTAAGCAACTAATAGCTCCCTTAATGTCTTTGTTTGTGTGCAGATGACACTCCCATCCAGCCACACAACAAGCACCAATCATAATAATTATCCTCTGCAACAACTCCCCAATTATTACAAATGAGTTTTTCAAAACTAATAAATTATGATTAAAGTGTTTTTATTTTGGTTAAAGCACACCACTTGTTTCTGAATTGGACATTAATGACTACAATCGGGTATGTGTATACTTCATAGGAACTATGGCCCCAACTGTAAATATTTGCTTTAATTCATCGCAAAATGATTTGCAAACATTTAACCAAAAACAAAGTTGTTGTTTGTTTTTTTCCCCCCATTACCACTGATTTTCTGCATCAGTGCAGTGCCAGTGCTGTCTACCAGCTGGTTCTGGAGCTTTAGGTTTAAATACATTTATAAAACAATATTGATTAATGCTGGATTGTACACTGTTTCACAGCTCTGTGTTTGCCACTAAATCTTAATGTTCACTAACTGTCAGGTGATGTAGCCGTCAATGGCAGCCGCTCTGATTGGAAAATTTCCCTGCAAGGCACTGATGTGCATGTTACAGAGCAAACATGAAAAAGATTGCATTAATTACTGATACTCACATTTTGCAGGGAGATCATAGCCGCAGGTGATCTTGGCATTGCCGGTTTCACAGCCATTTAGTGAGTGACACTCATCATAGAGGCAGGACCCCGCCGCTTTGTGTATGCAGCCATCAACTGAAACAAACAGAGGTACAAAGAGAGGTAAGGCCTACCTGAGGAGAAACATACAAAAGTAGACACACAAACATATCTCTAACCGGTCGTGCTAATTAGTAGTTTGTGTGATTTATAATAACAAAACAAACAACCGTTTACAGGAACAGGACCACGAAGGAACAAAAATTACATTTGATTCTGGTTACTGAAATCCACATTTTCAAATTATCTTCATAGGTCGGTATCTCCTGTCTGTAGGGAGACTGGGTCTGCAATAGTGTTCTGCGCCTGTTGCTGGTCAATATTGACGAGCTTAGGAATGAAATTAGCTGGGCAGGGATCTAATAACGCCTCCACACACAGTGAAAATGAGACTGTTCTTCCTGTAATCCCTCTCCACTGTCAACAGCGATATACAGTCAGATCATTAACTGTATTTTCTGCCCTGTGGTGGGAATCTTATATCTGTCCTGTTCTCTGTGGCGAGCTTGTTATGATGTGGATCTGCGTTCTGATTCTGTCGTGCTCCCTGTTGATGTGTGTGTCCTGGTTCTACCCCAGGCCCCCGCCCCCCTAAGGTTTTAATTTTACCAGGTTAAGGCCGCGATACACTTGATTGATGGCACGTCTTACACAAGAAGGCAGAGAGATAGAAATCCACATTATCCGTCTCTGAAAGCCTGACATCCCTCCAAGAGCATGTTATCAATCACACTGAAATATCATAAAATCCTTCTCAAGTTGTCCTGTAGAAATCCTCACAAGGCTTTAGAAGATAACAGAGCAAGGAGAAGGAACAGTAGCAGTTGGACAAAACAACGTATCCCTTCTTTGGTTTCTCTACATAAACACTTGTCTAATGGTGAGAACAAGATTCAGAGTAGCTTTATCCATCAAAGCTAAGATAGAATAATAAACATTCTCTTGTTCTGAAAAGATAAAGAAAAAGAGAACTGAGGAACGCATACATTTAAAATCTGAATTTTTATTTCTCAATTTCTGATAAAAGACCAAATGTGACTAATCACCATCTTCATCTGTAAAGTAATAATTATTCACATACGGAGCCAGGAAAAAACGGTGAAAAAAGGCTGGGGATTAGTTATACGCTATCTTCAAAAATGTCCTTTGCATCACATCATCAACACAGACAAAAGGTCTTTTGATGAGGGATCGTCCTTTTCTGAGCTCCTTTCAATTTCTCAGGGATGAATCAACGACAACAGCTGGGCGGAAGATTTTCTAGCTCTATCAATCATCTTTAATGGACTGAGGGACAGGCAGCTGACAGAGACGAATCTTGATGGCTTTTCGAAAAAGTAACATGAGTCCGACAGTGATGGGGATATGAGGAGGGATCGCTCTGGTGACAGTGAAAGCTACTTAACACAACGCAGAGCTGATGTAGTGCTGGTTATAGGCTTGGATTTTTTATAATATCCATGGTGCAAACAAGATTGCCTTATGATTACCAGCTACACTTTTTGCATCATAATTGCTTCTTAACATCTTGCATGAATTGCTAAGCGCACAGGCTGAAAAGGAAGCTCAGTATATTTCCTATTTATGTGCATATAATGCTTCTCATCCATAGAACTAAACCTCAAGTCACTGTTTATTACAGTACAGGTGTGGATATCTGATGCTGCATCTGTTTTTATCTTCAATCTTTGCATAACACAGTATATGGACAATATATATCTTGAGTTTAACATAATCTGTGCATTAGAAACATTTGGAGTTTAGGTTTTTGTTCTCATGAATGCAGGTTTCCTTTCCCAGTGTATTATTAAAAAATTAAAAGTCTAAAAGCAGGAAGAGTAGGTGCTATGGGATAGGCAGATAATTGTTTACATTTTGTTGATGTTGTTGTTGTTTTGAGTATGCGGTACACCGATACACCTTTGTTGGATGACCTAGCTCATTTACTCTTGATTCAGACTTTCAAAAAAAGCTACTATAACTCTCACTAATGAGAAAACGATAGCCCATGTTTTACACTACTGTATATTGATCAAGCAGAAAAACTGATTAATACATGTTTTGGTTTGCATTTACGTATTATAACTAAAAACTGTAGTCATTTGACTGTTCTGTTACAGCTTAAAATCAGGCAGGAGAGACACTTCAAGAGAAGGAAATACCCTCAATGCTTTACGAGAACAGGTGTAAAGTGAACTATGGCCTTTTGTGGTCATATATAGTCAGTGTATGTAGCCAGCATAGGAAAAAATGTTCCTCCAGTTTTCAGTCTACCTGAAGGAGTTCATCCTCCCCAGACATTTTCTCTCATCACTACAAGGCACGGATGATCTCTTACCTATGAGCACCTTGGGAACCCAGAAAGCAAAAGCATAAAGTCTGTGTTTCATCTCAGCAGTTGAAGAATGAGATTGTAGATAATAGTTTCAGCTTCCATTTCACTGCTCCTCCTGCTTGCTGATTGCATAAGCTACTGTGAGTGAGAAACTCTGATACTACTGAGTGTGTTACTGTGCTTCTAGCACCAGAGAGTCCCTACAAGCCTGGAAATTTGTTCAGTGCCTGTAAGATGATGCCGAACTGATCTGGCTGATTGCCAGAATCTTGGGTGCTACCACTACATAGATTTAATTTACCTGCTTTACTTAGACTGCTTCACAAAATGGGTGGTGTACAACAAATGCATCATGGGTAATTTGTGTGTCTTTTTCTGTGTTTGAGAAAGAAATATAGAGTGGGGTAGGGAAGCACAGAGAGTACTTGTAATTTCAAATTCAGTTGCAGAGTGAATTGTGAGGCTGTCAAAACTTGACTATGAATGTATTTTTCTGTGTTCGTAATTTAGGCAACTAAAAGCAGATCTGAGTTCCCGTAAGTGGAGATATGACCCACATGCAATTTGTCCATCAATTTATTTTCTCATTTAAGTGGGATTTCAGCATTGTTCCCTGCAGATTTCTACATTATGGAAGTCTGCAACATTACAAAGGCAGCTTCAGATTCTCATTAAGTAAGAATGGCGTTTACATTCTCTTCAGAAAAGAGGACAAGTCAGCTCACTCTTCTGTTGTTCACAATGAAACATTACAGCATAGAGGGTCATAAACAGTATTTCACAAAGTATATTATTTAATTATAATCATCTGTAAATGTAATTTGATTATGATGTAAAAATGCTCAAACTGATAATCTGCAGCTACACAGTCTAGTCTTGTAGTAAATACATTTCTTGTGTTGTCATACTGCCCCTTATGTTTAAGCAGTTTCAAAAGGACTTCTGAATGCTGTTATTGCTGTGTCCCTATCCCATTATACCTAGACAAATTAATCATATTCAATGCACCTGCATTAACAGAATAATGAAAGGTGATCAAAGCAACCTCTCTCTCATCTTCCTGTTCTCAGCCTGAGTCATATGTTAAGCAGAACCTCTAAGATGAACATGTGTTCAGCTTAGCTGTGTGATGCACAATCAGTGGTGCCTGGTGCAATATTTCAACTCCTGTGTTAAGACTTCTTTCTGGATGACATTTCATTTAACAGGCTTAATATTCAGGGAGCAGCATCTGCTTCTGTCCACCCCACTCCTGGGCTTCCTCAACACAGTTGAAAAATATAACACTTAATACCTCATCTATCTCTCCTCGCAGCCCGCCACTGCTTAAGGCTGGGCCTATGTGGGACAAAACATTTATTCATCTTCTCAGAGTGCCTTGCTCAGAGAACGCTTCCCCGAACATCCACTCCAGCAAGTCTGCACAGCTAATGAAGATAACTGGGAGTGGTGGCTGGACGGCATGCCTCTGAACTCATGATGGGAACAAGGAGAGAGCAAGAGACAGAGGGGGAGACATATTGAGAGAGACAAAGGAGACGTATGTGTGTGTGTGTGTGTGCGCGTGTGTGTCAGTCTAGAGCAGTTTGAATTAGTTACTCAGCTGTAACCTTGGCTCCTGCCATTGTTGAAGACACCTCTGCCTCGTCCTCTCAAGGCTTCGTTCCCACATGCATTAAGAGACTCAGCAAAGCTCTGCTTACTCTCCCCGGGCTTCTCCCAGGCAGCCCGAAAACCAAGGGCTTTCAATCGGTCCCTCAGACACGATGAATACCTGCTCTGCTCTCATTACAATACCCTGCTTTTCAGAAATAGTGTCAGCTGCAATTTTCTCTCCTAATTATTTTCCGCTCCTCTGAGGGTTAGGTTCAGGACTGGAGCCAGAGGAGGCTGCATGGGGTGGGGAGGAGGGAGGGTGAGCTGAATTCTACCTGACAGCACATGGAGTCTGAATATCAGTCTATAATCTAACAGAGATGAATGGACAGGCTTTCATATCGAGGTAAAGCTAAACTTTAACATGCTCGATGTGCATGTTACTTGCTGATCTGCTGGGATCTCATAAGCAACATTTCTTGTGGGCAGGTAGGGCAATGAAACCAAAACTTTTATCAATACTCTCTCATACTGAGAGTTGCAGCTTCAACACAAAACTAAACATATCCCAGAAACTATTAAGCCATATATTCCCCCTCGCCTATTTTTTGTAGTATCCATGGCAACAACATATTTCCTCTCTCCTCGCAGCAATTTTAGAGCTGTACACTGATCAAAGCCCCCTCCACAATTCCACCTCTGTGATTTACGACACCATTTTCTACTCAACTAATTTCACTGAAGGAGATAATGACATGGATTAGTTGCTAATCAAGTGCCAATCAGAGATCGGGCTGAAGTAAATGTCAGGTGGAATATGTTCAAGCCATTGTGGTTACTCCCTTGTGATACTGGATTATGTGTCCTAATCACAGCAATTTTGGATGCAACAGGAGCCAGTGCTAGCTGTAACCAAGTTCCCAGGAAAGGGATAATAATCTCCATTTTACCTATAATACTCAAGTAAACAGGGGATTTAGACTAATAGAACGCCAGGCAGACAGGCACAGATGTTACTCTCGAAAGTGACATAAAATGCCTCAGGATTACATGACTCACAATTCCCCTGACACTTCTATGTACAGTAAGTAGGAACCAGAATAGATGGCACAACAATCACAGGTTCCACTACGACACAGTGGAAACCCTGTTATTATTGTTATACTTCAAGTTGACAAATATGCTAACAAATGTTTTCTCTGTCATGGTATAAAGAAACCTGTTTTCGCCTAGACTATTATAACATTATATATATTTATATATATATTATATTGCATAGCACATAATTATATATAGTATGATATAATATTATAACATAATATGGGCCATAAGCACTCAGTCCATGGTAAACCGATTTGGATAAGGAAATGAATTATATTTACAAGTAACAAGAATAATGGACAGTGCAACTCAAAATGATGATTGGATTTAAGGTGCAGGGTCTGGAGTTAAGTGGTCTGCACTTAGATATGATGTGTACTTTTCTACCTTACTGGTGCTAGAAGCACTTTGCACTGCTTCTCATTCATCCATTGACACAGACAGTCACACAGCGATGGCAGAGGTGGCCTAACTCACAAGGGGCAATTTGTCTTGCACAAGGACACAACAGGAGGAGCCGGGAATCAAACCCCCGATCCCATGATTGGTGGACGACTTCTTCCTCATATTAATGTAGAAATACTCTTCGCACTGTTGTTCCCAGAGCCGTAAAAGAATGGCAGGTTATGTTACCACACCTCACATGACACAGCCTGACAGCTGCGGACAACTCGGTGCCAAGCCCCAGCTGTGCTGAACTCCCTGTGACAACAGTGACGGCCCCAGCCTTCACATTTAAAGATGTTGTTTTAACCGCTCTGTCTTGTTGCAGGATTCCCTGTCTGAGGTAGCGGAGCCTCTCTGTCTCTCAGACAACCTGAAGTAGACCGTCTGCATTCTTTACATAACAGTGGTACTGTTAATCTTGTTCTTAAAAGCAACTCCAGGCAGGTTTGCAACATGATCTGGATGGTCGAATAATTTTTCTGTACAGCACCTATTAAATAAATGTTTTTCTAGTGTAACAAATAATCTTGAGCCTTTTTGAACACTAAATCCAACCCTAAAATGAGCCCAGTCCTTTATTATCTACACATGCAATTACAAGTTTCACTTCAAACTCTGCAGACATTTTAGTGACAATTTTTATTGTGTTGATAAGACATTGAGTATCAACAAAGGATTATCCAAATTAGGTGTGACAAGCTGCCCAGTGTGGTTTCCCGGACTCTTTTGTAGTTTGCATGACATATGATTCATATTTCCTCACAGTGAGGGGAAACTTTACAGACCAAACTGGACATGCAAGCGTGGTGTTCTCTACCTTAAATTAAGCAGTACTGATTTTGTGGAGTGACCAGCAAAGCCGTGCCAGCATATCATCAACACAGATGTAATATCACAGACTGTGATCACAGGCTGCCTGATGGAAATACAGAATTTGTGTCTTCAACTACTCCTTCCAGGTCCCAAAACCTTCTTTCACTGATGTTTCTTTGAGGTGCCCTAATATTCACAGGTAAATACGAAACACTTCTCTTACAGCTTTCTTTCCATCCTTCAATATCACACTCATTTTTCACCTTTGACTCTTCATCCAGTCTCTTATTACAAACAAGCACTCTGTCAATGTGACTATTATCGCCTCGTCTCCTAGGTTAGATTACCTTTGGCACCCCAGCTTTACTATTACTGCCACAGGAAAGAGGGAGTGAAGAAGTAGTGTCAGTATGGTATGAGAGACTCTCAGGTCTTTGTCCTCCAGCAAAATCAATCTGAAGTGCAGTGTGTGTGAATGTGTACATGTGCAATGGTGTGTTTCTGGCTTACAAAGTAACCTTAGTAAATTAAAGTGCCACTAAATGTAACGTCACATGTGATGGGAATAAAAACTGCAACTTCCCAGTAATGTGTTTCATATCATAATATGCAGTAAGTTAAATTGTTAAAAAAAATTGTTAAAACACTTTTGAATTGCTTCCTAAGGCTTATGGCAGAAATCCACACAACTTGAAAACATTAACAAGAACAACATGGCAAGCAATTAATTCTTACTTGTAAGAAATTCAGACATCAAAGTGGTTCCATAGTGGGGGTTAACCATAGCCACACATGTTTGGTATAAAGTTAGTCAGCACGTAGTCAGCACCCACACCACCAGAAAGCATCTCCTATCGTTGAGCTTGTCATGTATCAGTGTGTGAGGAGCAATTCAGCTGCCAGAGAAGACAAAATAAATATACTTCTTCCTAATTAAAGTATAATTCCACTGCTGACCACTAAGGGTTTCCCTTGGATTAGATCAAGAGTCAGAACCAGATGTGAATTATTGATTAGGTACATCATGTTTTTACTTAATATTAATAGAGGCCTACTTCTTCCATCATTATTGCTTCATGGGGTCCTCCATGTCTTTAGTGTGTTTTCTAGCATTATATTAATAAGAATCTGTTTTTGTCAGACACATCGTTTGTCCCTTAAAACAAATGGCTGGCTAACCTCAGATGAGACTATTTGGAATCAATAGAACACACACACATTTTCATCCAGACATAATTAAATGTCGCCTCCTGAAGAAATTGCCTTCTTTGATAAGTTAGGTTAATAAGGGACACACTAATGCTGAGAAAACAACCCTCAGAGCAGATCCTGGCCAATTTCATCATAAATTACCTCCCTGCACAAAGTTCATGTTTGAGGCACCCAAGAGAGCCTGCTGCAGGACGGTAAAGGATGGCTTTTCTAAGAACAACCTGGCTAGAGGTAAGAGTTGGAACAGAAGCACTTTGTGCAATGCATACACTGCTTTAAGAAGCCACAACAGTAGACAGGCTTAGACAAATGCATGTAATTATTGAGCAATCTGAATAGCAAGCTTTAAGGCTGGTGAGGAGAGAAAGCAAGCATGGCTGCTGCTTCAGCCTCTTGGATCTTCAGGCCAAACTCTCTGGCAAGTCTGTAATTGCGGAAATGAAGAAAGATGGAGCCATTCAACAAAAGGCCACTGCTTTGGATTAAAATGCATGAACAGCTGTTGCCATTATGCATGGTTCTTTGGGCTTGCTGGTGCAAGGCACTTCCCCAACAAAGCCTACAGCCTTGTACAATACATTAACATTTGCATAGCAGCAAAGGAAACATGTCAAAACCAGAGAGAGCTAAGGAATTAAAAGGTTAACATAGTTTTGTATGCTTTGATTATTTACCTTATTTACATGTGAAAATAATAAGGTTGTTGTTCAAGTGCAACAAATACAGTGTTAGAGCCATTTTGTGTTTTAAGGTTTCATTTGATGTTTTTCCCTATCGTGGACACTAGGTGCCAGGTAATGTAATTACCTCCACTCAATAAAGGTAGGAACCAGCAGGCAGAAAGAAGGAGGAGGAAGAAGAAAAACGTTTTTTGACTGCAACACGATGCTTAACCTCATTCTGCTTTGTTCCTGTTCACCACGCCAATCGTATCATTTGTAAGTTGTTGGATTTATGTAAAGGTATATGGACTATTGTTAAAGATGTGTTACATCAAAGACTGGACACTTTGTATGCAATAATGAATAAATACTTCACCGAAAGCAGAAGAGCAATGTTTGGACAGCGTTATTTAAAATCAAGTTTGTCAAATACCTTTTCATATAAGGAATCAGGCATTTTAATGAAATCGCTGAAGCAATAAACATTTGAGCAACAGTAAAAACAAATCCAATTGCTCTCTCTCTTCTGCGTACTTACTACGTCATCATATGTCTGCATACAATATATGCACAATGCCTTAAGCGTAGCAAAAAACTGTACGAATGGACAAGCTAAGGCTAATATACGGATATGGCGCAGGCTGGTACAGCTTTCTCATGCATTATATTTTCAGTACAGATATGTTTTTCATATTACTGGAAAAAACAAGGAGGTTTTCCGACATCACAGGGGTCGTGGTAATATTCATTTTGTTCTTGCTGAAATGCGCCTGTGCTAGTGACCAATGTACAGAACAACTAGTGTTCGCTACTACTGCTACTGCAGTCGTCTATTCTTTCTTCCATTATTTCTTGCTATTTGAGCCAAGTTTTACTGGACACTGGGTCAGTCGGCTGCCTTTACTGAATTCCTGAATTGATGAGATATCTACAGCTCAAGAGTTATTTGCAACAAGACACAGCAGTCAGGTCAATATCTCTGTCAATGATAAGAACTAATGCTACACCTATCTTAACTGGAGTGTGGTACAATTTGGTATCTTGTTTCTGTCAAGTTAAACAACTGCAGTGTGCAAGTGTTAACGACACAGTTTAAAGCTCTAGGACAGACATATCATAATAATATAAAATGGAGGATAATATTATAAGGAAAATAAATAATAATAAATCATCTACTGACCAACTAAAAATAAAAAAAGACTAAATTAGATATATTAGACAATATGTAAACCAAGGACAATTTAGTGGACTGTTCCTTTTTATTTAGAAACATTTTATATGCACAGCCAGCAGAAAAATATCACTTGAAGCATTTCCATTTGAAGACATGCAGGAGTTACATTAATGTGGTTCTTAACATAACTCTAAAGGAAGAAGAGAGTTAAGATTAAGCCTCAAATCAATACAATTATAGGTAGGTGTTTTTCTTTTCTCCCACCGACCGGAGTTCTCCAGATAATTAACTATTTTCCATTATGGTGAAACTGTAAACAAGACGATTAAAAGGAGTGAAAATTGAATAAAATCTTTGAAAATAACTAGTGGGTACAAATAATTATCTTTTATGATTCTCAAGTAAAGATATTTTAGGAGTGAGTGAATTTTATAATCAGGAGAATTATTTGTTAACTTTAAAGGTATGAAAAGCTAAAATAACTTTAAGTTTAAATTCAAAATGTTTTAAATTCTCAAGTGATATTTACCAATTATACTGATTGCTTTTGCCTCAAAAACAAAAACATAATTATGGAGATTCCCTTAACTGTAGCCTATAATTCAGCGTAATCAAAACACTTGTCAGAAAAAGCCCCAGTGTGCCTTGTTGCTATAAAATCATTACCCTTATGTAACTCAAAGTAAGCAAACAAAGAGAAACGGGCCACTGGGGCCACTGGGGCCACAGCTTGTGATAGCCGTGGTGGAATCCTCTCCAGTGATTTATCTGACAAGACCCTGACAACTTTCTTGCAGAATCCCAAAGTGTGCCATCTATTAATTGAGCCTGTGTCAGCGCAGGAGAGATTAAGCGTCCACAGCTGCCCACTGAAACCTCTTCCCCAGGCCCAGCTGTGAGACACAAATCAAAGGCCCCGGCACTGAGACCAGCCGGCACAGCACAGAGCCCACCTCCATACAAACACAAAGCTCAGCACTAATGTCCTGCCGTGATTAACCGTTTGTTAAATATCTCCAGAACAATGCCTGATTACGACTGCTAACCAAATCTGATAAATCATGACACTTAACTGGTGAATCAGATCAATTCTAGTGAGGTGGTTGATAATAAGAGAATATTTGCTTTGCTTTAAAGAACAACTACAACTGCGAAGAACAGCTCTGTTCCTCGATAGGGAAAACAATATATTAGTGCCTGACATATTATTCAAAGACTTGACTTATAAACATGCCCATGATTTGGGATTCACTGTCCTTTACAGATGATCTTGCTGTGCTTTTCTCCCCAGGATCCGTTGCACTAAAGAGCCTCTAGTAGACCTCTGAGCTTGCTCTCAGCTCCCCACATCCTCAGTTAAAGGCCTGTTGTCGTCCCACTGCCTTTACTTGTAAAAGCTCTGTGTGGTCTCATTGCTTAACTAGTGGCCATGGCCTGGTTCCACCATGTGAGGCTCCTTGCTGCAGAGCCAAGGATTAACAGAAATGGGGCTTTTATAATTATACCATCATGATTCCAGGCCTTTCCTGCTGGCCCTTTTAATTAAGTAGATAATTTTTCTCTAGGGAGGACCAGCTTCACATACTTACCGGCTACAATGGCTTTGGAAAGTATTTAGACCCCTTCACTTTTTGCACACTTTGTGTCACCAATTAATGTTTGTTTCAATGACATGCAGCGCTGGCATACTCAAATGTGAGGTTTTTATTAATTCATAACAAAGAAATGGTTTTGATTAAGAAGATCTTTGAAACAGTTGTAAGAAAAGTCTGCTTTTGAAATAGAGTGACAATAACAGTATCCAGACCCCTCACGTTGCACACTTGTGTGTGTTGGAGATAAAATTTTAATTGGATGAAGCTGCAATGTTCTGCCCATTACCCTACACTCAATAATACATAATGATAAAGTAAAATATATAAGATGTGGATTAAAAATCTTCATTTACAAAAGTATTCTGTCCTTTTTCTGTGACACACAGATTTTTGTCAGGCGCATCCTTTGACCTTCCTTGACACGTTCATAGAGCTGAAAGGAGTACACCTGAATTGATTGGACATATTTTAGAATGGCACCCACCCGTGTATGTAAGGTCCCACAAATAATGCAACATGTCAGGACAAAAAGCAACTCATTAAGAAACTCTCTGTAGAGCACTGGCACAGATCAGAAAAGGGGTATAAAACCATTTTGGAGAGCTTTGAGAGTTCCTACAAGCACAGTGACCTCGATAACGTTTTGAACAACTAAACCTCCCAGAGTTTACAATTCAGAAGCCCCCTGCAGAGATGGAAGAAACCTGACAGAAGGATAACCATCTGAGAATGGGGCAATAGTTCACCTCTCAGCATGACAATGTCCAGAAGCATACAGCCAAGACAAAGCGAGAGTGGCTTCAGGACAAGTCTCTAACTGTCCTTGAGTGGCTCGGCCAAAGCGCAGACTTAAATCCCACAGAACATCTGAAGAGAACCCTAAAGATGGCAGTTCACTGATGCTTCCCATCCAATGGGACCGAGACAGACAATGTGTCAGGAAGAATGAGATAAAATGCCCAAATCCAGCTGTTGTCAAGCTTGTGGAGACTTACCCAAGAAGCCTCATGACTGCAACTAATAAAAATGATGGTTAGGAATACTAACTGAAGTATTGACTTTTATTATAAAGTGCATATGATAGAAAAGGGTAGGTTAATGAGAGCATTGAAGCATTTTCTTTGTTTCTCCCCACCTCAGTGATGACTGTAACAGCTGCCCTATCGGAAGTATGGAGGTGAATCTTGGTGAATCTTGGAGGGTAATAGGATCTGCTGTCACTAATGCCTTTGTGAGCGACACTGACAAGTCTAATAAGGGAAATGCCTGGTCACTCTTCTATTCAACCATTTCACTGAAGGAACCTATCTCTTCTTTCCAGTGGACACCCAGCTTGCTCTAGAGAGGTTTTATTATTCAAATGAAACACTATAATGGCCTCTTGACAACATCCAGATAACTGCTTGTTCACAGCTTGGCTTAGTGCCCGTTAATTTTAAACTCCAAAACATTTTTATGATATATATGAGAAAAAACATTAATAGCAGTGGATATGGTAATTTGGAGACAAATTATATTTTCCCTGCGAAACATTTTGGAAGAAAATAAGCATAATATTTTTTATTTTCCATTTTTCTTGAGCACGGATACTCATATTCATATTATTATGTGTCAAGACTTTATGGTTTTGAGATAACAGAAGAGTTACTGCCACATTTACCCACAACACACAAAATACAATGACACTCATTTTCTGTATCACAAACTGGCAGAGCAGGATATCAGTTACTGGGGCTATGATAGAAGTCACTGACCTTCCAGAGATGATATGTGGACTTACAATACAGTGCCCTGTCACCTCAGAGAATATTCGTTATCAATTCTGACTTTAAATCTCTCCAGTCAGCATATATGCCATCCAAGCAGTGGAACTGCAGTGATGAATGTTAAAAGAATAACAGGCTACATCCGTTGTTTTGGGGCTGATGATTTTCTTACAGCCTCTTAAGGTAGGATAAGCTGGATCCATTTATGGCATAATTTCTGGTCTCATTAAAAAAGAGATTAAGAGATTTTATTAAAATCTGATTAGTTTGCATGAACCCCGACTGTACTAGAAAAAAATTAGGCAGAAGGGAAAAAGGAAAAAAAAAGGAAACTGAAATCACTGATAAGCTGATTCACCTCAGTGTGGGGCTGGAAATCTACAATGGATTTTAGTTTGTTTTGTTTGTTTTTTGCAATAAACTGTCTAATTATATCAGTCATATATTTGAGTGCAAAGCTGTTAAGTTAGTCAGGAGTTAAGTGATTTTTGGTCAGTGTGGTGTAATGTAAGCCAGAATTCAAGGCTGCCAATGTATTTATTCAATGCATATCTGGGGGACATAGTAGATGGGTCAGACACCACTTGATTGTTTGGACAATGATCAATGGATATTACCTACATGGAAACTTTGCTACTAATGTCCATTTGTGAGATCAAATCTGAAACAGGCAACGGTGTGTCTGTATATGCTGTAGTGTGTAAACTCTTGGGTTGGTAACACAGTTTCCCTGCAGTGAAGTCCATGTGTGGTACTGTGCAGCATGGTGAAAAGCTCTTGGCACTTAACTTTGCAACTTGGGATTTAGTCAACAGAGAAGGGGGCAAACACAAAGCTGGCCAGCACAAAGCGCTGGCACAGGCTTGATGAACACCAATCAGATTAGAAATGCCAGTGCAGCTCACAGAGACCAAAGATTTGGTTCTTTTCTTTCCTTTTGGCAACACTAAGCACATAGTAAATCTGCATTTCCTATATTTTACTCAATGTTCAGTAAATATTTTAAACAAAAATATTGTTCTCCCTAATAAGCAGAGAAAAAGAAGTGGATAAGTGACAGCTCAAGCAAACTGTTATCTTCACGTAGTATAACAGGTGTTCTCAATTCAGCCCATTCAACTGCATTTAGTATGTGGTAAGTATGTGATATAAAAAAAATTCCTCATTGTCCTGTTTGATAGCAGGGTGTATACGACACTTTCAATAGATAGGAGAAATAAACATCCTTAGCCTATACTTATACTGGCTCTGACAACAGCTGTTAATTTCCTCATCACAACCAACCAAAGAAGAAAATTAACCTCAGAATAAAAGAATAGTTAAAAAAGAACAAAGGGAAACTTTAAAAAAAAAAAAGGTACAAGCTGACCTCTGAGATCAAGGAAAAACTGTGTCCAGTCACACCACTTTCTCAATCAAAGTCAGCTCTGTGAATAAAAATCTAAGAAGACTCCACTAACTGTAAGCCTGACTTGAGTTTGCTAAAATACATGTTGATAAACCACAGTGTTTCCAGGACAATGTCTTTTGGACAGATGACACAAAATGACAGAAGATGGAAATTAAGCTTTCAAAGTAAAGAATGCCACCCCCACCATAAAACACTGAGAAGGAGCAGTTCAGTTATGGGGCTGTTGTGCTACGTCTGGCACAGGATGCCTGCACATACTGCACAGAGTCTGTGAGAGAGACTGTTCAGACAAGGACAATACTTCTCCAACAGAATAACATTCTTAAAACTGAAATGCTTAGACACCAATCAAACAAGACAACTGATGCAGTTTCAAGTCTCACTAAGGCTCATAAAAACAGATATCGCCTCAAAGGGGTGGGAAACAAAACACTGCGTTAAGGGTAAAAAATGTCTAGATGTCATTTTCATTTGTATTTTTACAAATAAAATGTTAACCTGAAAGAGAACAGTAAAGTATCAGTTGTGTTAAATGTGATTAAATATGGAATAGAGAGAACTTTTGACACAGACACATCAACATGATGGGAGACATCAGGGAATACTACTAGTAGCAGAAACTTTATGTCGATATTGTTAATTACCAACAGTACTGTTGGTAATTAACAATATTGACAAAGTTTCTATCACAAATATGCTGATAGCTGTGATTGTCACCACCATCCATAATAAGAAGATTCAGCTCAACAAAACAAAAATCTAAACTGTACCATAAATAAATTTATAAATAATAATATAAAATAATTATGTGCACAGTAATATTTAGAGTTTAGTGACTCTTTAAGTCTGTTTTGCTTCTGATTCGAGGACTTTGAGTAAAAGTAAGAGTCAGGATTACAAATACAACCAATAAGTACAGGTGACAGAGAAACAACACATGAAAGACAAAGAAAATATATTTAGAAAATTATGTATTTTTTCATTTAATGAAAGTTTAAATATATCTCTGAAATGTCTTTGCTTTGACTACATTTTTATTTTGTCTAAATTGAAGCATGTTGCTGAAATAGATCATTAAAAACAAACATAATTTGGTAGATTGAAACTTTTAAGTGAAAAGTGAAAACTTTAAAAACATCCTTTATTAAAAACATTGACGTGACAGTATTTTAATATTACATTCTGTTTTCACTGTGATTTTAGATTGCATGCTATTTTGAGAAAAAGCAGATACATTTTCTGTATATGAGTTTTGTTATCTAATACTTTAAAGCTTAATATCTAAGAACCATATATTACATTTCAGACACACTGACACGTCATCCTCGGAGTGGGACGGTCTCTGGAAATGGTCACGGTGTGAGGTAGGGAATTAAATCTATGGGAGCCTAGTCGAGCAGAGCTCAATCAACATTGGTGGTGCGGGATCCATTTATAACTTTTCAATTCTGGTGGCGTCATTATGACATAAAAGGCAAATACATTAAAATGCAGACTGTGACATCATCTGTGATAAATGATAAAAGCAAAGCGGTGAGCAGAGAAATTTTAGTTCCTTAACAAATAATTCCTGGATGGGCACATATTCAGATAAACTTTGATCTTCTGCAAAGGTGGAACTGCTTGCACTTTTCCACACAATGACAGGAATTTAAGATGGCTCAGTCTCCAGAGATGTCAGCTGTAATGTTAATTAGTCTGTGAACGAGAGCCCAACAATAGCACTTCGCAATAGAAACAGACTAGAAATACCAAGTTTCTCTGCTATTATGTCCGGACTTCCCCTCTGATAGTAACCAATTCAATCCAAGGTGCATACAAAACAAGACACTTAAATCCACAAAGATAGACTGAAAATAAACTTCACTTTTACACAGTTATGGCCCACCTGGTAAAATAGTAAAAAACTCAATATATATGAAGTATACAGTTTAATGTTTAATCAATAGCTGCGGCTGAAGAGGAACATTGCCATAACTGCAGATGTACACACACACAGAAGACTTGAGTGCTTTGGACAACAAATTCAATGTTAATATTAATGTCTGTAATCATTTTTTAATTTTTCTTCAAGGAAAAGGACAGAGAGTGAAAATTGCTCAGTGACATGAAGATAACTGTCACTTTCTCTACCCAAAGATGACAGCATGCTTTACTACAGTGCTGAAAATGCAAATGAAGCATTTGAAGTGTTACCATCAATTATCAAACTTTTTTTTTTTGTTTTTGGACCATTTTTATTTTCTCTCACAAAACAACAAGTGATGCCTGGAAGAAAGTTAATATATTATGTTTTATGTATGTTGTGTGTCTTTACCATCTTACTACAGTTCCATTATTCTATGGCACTTATAACAAAAACTTTGAGTCTATTTCTATAAATCCAGGTTTACAGTATGTACACAGTTTAACGTTAACTCTCAACATATTACTGAAACCTATATTATAACTGGTTACTATATAATTTATCATAATTTTTATTCTTTTACTGTAGATCTTATTATGCATTCTCCATTCATCCCTGCCTACCCTCTACACTCCTCCTCCGCTGGCCCCTCTCTCCTTTCTCTGTATAACGTGTGTATCGACTTCACCTCAGCCACCTCTGTAAATCCCAGCACTGGAAGTCCACTGCACACAAACTAACCCTAAAAAAAGCAACAACCCAAATGTAAAAATAATATTTCCTCTCCTACACTCTAATTAGTAACTTACTGGGATGTGTTTGGTTACAGTGTCTTTTGTTGTTCTGGTAATGTTCTTGTTACTGCTTTGACCCAACTATATTTAATTATATGCATTCAGAAAGGCTGAGTGTAGAATCATTACTACTACTTTTACATGTAGAAGCAGCAGTATCAGGTAGAAAGAAAGGATATATTAAAACAAGTTGTATTATGAGATCGTAGCCAATGATACTGCCATCCTCCATAACTTCTAATGAGGAAATCTATGGACAAGCTAGAGCAAAAAAGTGTTACTGGCTGGTCAGCAGTCCATTTACCAGTGAGATGCAGATGACTGATCTACATCATTTGAGGCGGCTTCAAATGTTTGTACGGCAGCCAGGTGTATGGCACTCCCATATTAATGAAAGAGTGAGCAACATACTGGGCCTCTCGCCAAGAATTATGCTGGGTTTAATACAGCAACAGCCAGGAAACCTATCCAGGTCCTTTCTGGGTCTATGCAATCTGCAATGCAAATCAATCAACACTGTGCAGCCAGTGCAAAGGAACTGCAGAATTGTCTGACTGAGCAGTCAGTGTTGAAAAAAAAATCATTTTTTTTCATGGGTAACAATCCTTCTCCGTCGGGTGCCATGGCCATCTCATCGCTATCACTCTAATTAGATGGGGATCCCCAGAGAAGGCAGTGTGACGAAAGACATATCACCAATATCCAAGCACATCTCAATCAGTTTTAAACCCTTGCGTCTTTCTAATAGGTTTGTTTTTTTGAACACACAGTGGTTGGAGTAACATATACATAAATCCTGCACTTTGTCTTATATGTTTTCTCGCTATAGTGAATATTCAGTAGTTTCACTAGCGCACTCAGCTTACCTATACATTCTCTAACTGGACACTGCTTAATACAAATGTACTAATATTAAACCATCTTGATATTACACTATTCAGAAAGTGTAAATAAACTGAAGTACATGTTCATTGTGAAGCTTTATGTTGTGGCCCCTTTAAGTCATGGGACATTACTTCTTTCTGCGACAGAAATAATATCTACGCCATCACAAAGTTAAAATGCCTGCCTTGAACCCCACTGTAATATTTTTATCCTGAGAAATGATGTGCATACCCTCCATCTCCATCTCAGTAGAGCAAAAGATGAGCTAGGAACCCTGGTTACAGACTAAACGGTAATCATACCGATTTCCATTCACATTGCATTTACTAAAACCAGGTATGAGGCAAGCGATTCATTTCTCTTTCTTTCCTATCTGTTTCTCAGATCATTTCTACTGAAGCCTGGCAGAGGGGGAAATGAAAGAATAGAGCAAAGAAGATGATCAAATCCAAGGGTGATTCTTATGTCGTTTCACTAAATAGTAGATTTATCCTGGTCCTGTTGCTATGGTTGCAGAGCAGCAGAGAAAATAGAAGGCAAAGTGCAAATCCCATCATTGAGCACTTGGTTATACTTTCATCATATCTGGTAGTTAAGGTGAAATATGTTATTGGATTGATGGCCCCACAACAAGCTAGATTAAAAGGTTCAATAAAAAATGGACGCATCAATGGTCTCCACTTACCATGTGCTTACAACGGCTCAAATATCTTGTTAGTGCAACAAAGCACATAGAGGAAAAGGCAACCAAAAAGAAAAAAGGGAAAAACATTTAGTAACCTATTTATTAAATAAATGTTATACTGGAGTATATTTGTGACAGGACTGGAGGGCAGGCATAATGAATGGGTTCTCTGAAGTCATTTAGAACAGATAAAAACTAGTTTAGTTTAATTAGATTTTCAAAGGGGTGGGGGTGTTGTCCCAGTTCTGAAACAGCACAGTCTTTCTGAAGTTACATTTAAAAGCTTGGGTGCATAGGCTACTCAAAAATACATGATATTTGTGAATTTTAATAAGCTTGAGAAGTGTGAAGCAAGACAAGCTGAATCCCATCTGCATGAACATTGAGATACATGAGTCACGTCCTTTGCAATGTCATGCTGTAAACACTATACGTGTGCATGTCACTAAAGGAAAACCAGGGCTTTTGAATCAAACTGTTTTATAGTTAACATCTCACACTATTTTCATTACATTCATTTGAGAAATATTTTTTTATTGTTGTTTTTCTAAAAGGCCTCAAAGAACTAATGCATAAATATGGACGTGTTTTCTGTTAAAAAAAAAGGAAAAATAAAAAAACTCAACATGTGCTCGAGTGAAGCGCACAATGACAGGTTGTGCCTCCCTCATGGCCTGCAAATTGAGTGAATGATTGAAAATCACTCCAGAGTGATGCCAGCCAAACCCTTACCTGCACTAGGGAAAGTACCACAGACAGGATATGGAAACTAATAGTAGGCTAATGGCTGCTGAGGCAGGCCCATCTGATTTAGAGAATACTTTTTTTTAGTACCCATGTTACAATTATTTACGTGTGAGCTGACAACACGATGATTGTCATGTGAGATGAGAAAACAACCTTTGTGTCATTATGTGACACAGAGGACTTGAACTACAATGAGCTGAACTACAATCAATGAACACAATTAATGTTCCAATGAACACCAGGCACTGATTCAGCTGCTGATGCTTTAATTGGATAGAAGTAAAGAAGGAGAGAGGATGACCCTTTCAATGACCCTTATCAATGGAGCTGTGCCTGGAGCGCAACCTCATGAATGACCCTGGTGTCAGAGGTTGATCAGGACAACCCTGCTTAACCCCTGCAAACATCAGCCCATGAGGCCATTTAGTATCATTTGAAATCATGTGTCAAAAGACTGCTAGCATCTGGCAAGCATTTTTTTTTCAATAAGATTAGAATTGGTGGAAATAATAATCAGGGCAAGATTGGTGGTTTCCTCACACAAGGGAAGTCTGTAAAACCCAAATCCTGGAAGCTTAAAACTCGTTTAAAAAGAAAAATCCCTGCAAACATGAACAGTGTGAGGATACATGAAGCCGCCGCTTGTGAATAAAATCGTCCAGCAACATTTTGAGAAATTTCTAAATTTCACTTTGTGCTTGTTGTACTGACAATATTATATTAGACAATATCACTATCTGAAGAGGGCAAGTTATTTCACTAACAAAGTTTTCATTAAGTATTAAATCGTCATTCAATCATTCAACCTAAACAACAGTTTGTTTATCCCTATCATACAACAGGAACCCTAACCCACAGGAACATTACTGAATATGTGTGTCTTTAGTAGCAGGAGATATGCCACAGATAAACTGTTAAGATCACTGTTGAAAAACACCTGACTGACTTTCTCCTAATTACTACAAGCTTTTTGTCATTTGAGAGTAACCATGTCATTTTGGTGGCTGTTTTGAATCTTTTCAATAGATAAAGCATAGTACTACACAGCTATAAAACACTAACCCTACTTCAGATCCTGCATATACTGTGCAATATAAAGGTCTACCTTTCTTATCATTATTAACTGTTGGAGAAGTTGATTTGACAGGTACAAGTCCCTAAGGTTTGCACAGAGGAAGATGTTCCACTACAGAATTACAGCTACAGAACTAAAAGACAACAATGAACAAGTCAACAAAACATGTCAGGTATCTCGTTGAGTCCTCAAAGAGTTTCTTTTTAAAAATATAAAATATCATATAAAATCACTAGAATAAAGAAACACTGTATTAAATTTGTACATATGTAGTGACCACAAAAATACAATCAGAAGCAATATTGGCATTAGGTCTAAAGAACTGTTTCATTTGAATGACTTTGCTAATGAATGAGAAAGTTAAGTCAGTAATCTTCTGTGACCTTGCCAATTGCCTTTACAGGGAATAAATGGTCTTTGGGTTTAAACAGCAAGAGAAAGAGTAATTACATGCACAAAGTCAGACTGGCCTCAAAAAGTTTTAGGTTGACTTAGCAGGTGCTAATGGGATGTTTGAGAGCTTAGGCTTTGTGAAGTGGAAGTAGCCATCTCAGACAGTGAGCTGACTGGAGCACGAAAAGACACTCACTGATGCCGACAGTCAGCTCTAGACTGGCCACTCACTCTACTGAACAAAACACTATTCTAGAAGTAAAACTGAAAGCAAGCGACACGCCAGACAGACGGGCGCTTTTTTTTTTTTTAAGAGCGACAAGCCTTGTCTATCATATGTCATTTTCATCTGGCAAAGACAGAGGAAAACTGCAGTTCTTCCGTGCTACAGATGTAATTTCAGAGTTGTTAATTACTATCCAGAGAGCTGAAATCGATGCCAGCGTGCTTGTACCATCTGACGAGTTCTTTTAGTTACAGGATATGTCAATGGCACAAGTAATTTGTAATAATAATTTTAGAGTGTCAGTGTAGGATTGTGACAGAATATGGTGGGGAAAAAAAGTGTTGCAAAGCAAACCGTGTGCATCCATATCAAATAAAATGAATCATCTCTGATGTTCAAGACCTCTACCTTTTTTTCCTGGCGTCCCTGTGTTGATGTGTCCAGAGTTTTGATTATACAACCAATCATAAGATGCTGTGATTCACAATGTTTCTTCAAAATATTTTTTTTTACTCATCAATCATCGAAATCATTAGTAAAAGTTCAGATACAGTGAAATGAAAAAAACAGCATACTGCTAGACAATAGTAGTGGTGGCTAAAATATTGGCTTGTCATAGACTGCTTGCAGAAGAACAATAAAGAAGGTTTTGTGGCTACTCTAACAAGCTGTTGCTGTGGCCATTATGCATTGAGTATGCCATGTGTTCCTCTAGCAGAAGAAACCTAAGTGCTTAGATGAAGGAACAAATTGCCTGTATCAATATGCATCGAGAGCTGCGAAAGAGAGAATGGTGATGTTAATTATTTACTGAGGAAAATGTTTCCCTGTTGCTTTCACTGACAGGTCAGACTTCAAATACTGAGACACTTAATGTATGCTGCTGAAAAAAACATTAGAGCCTCATCCCTGCAGCTCAATTAAAAACTCTGTATAACAACATCCTTAGTAAGAAAAAAAAAAAAGAGGATACCTTACGTTTGGACAGGATTTATTGCTTCCTTGTTTCTGAGATATAATCACTTTAAAGTAAACAGATGGCCTGATTTTTTTAACAGTAATAGTAAACTCATATGCATGCTGGGATCAATAGTAAACCAACAAAAAACAGTGCTCAGGTCGCCTTAAAAGCAATGGAAGCTGAATTCTGACTGGAAACTCGTGAATTCACCCACCTGGTATTTACCCTGAATTGATTTGCAGAACTGTTCATAGGCCGAAAGCAGACAGAGAGCGTTGTATTGGTTTATTACATACATGGTACTACGTGAACGCCTAATTGCATATGGAGATAGATAGAGAGGTATATAGGGATAATTCAAACCCTAAATCATGAATGTGAAATATGTTTTGCTGAAACACATCGCCAATCCTCAAAGGAAAATATTTAGATGATTAAAGCTTTAAAAATGCAATAACTGTTTTTATATAACACCTGCAGGCAGCAGAGACAACCTGTGAACACAACACTGATGACATCACCTTTTTAGCTGAAATGATGAATTTATTAACAAGGCTGCTAATATACACATCAAGCAGTTACCAAGTAACATCATTTATCTGGCATCATTGCAACGATATTCATTCCTATATTCACTCTCACAGCCCTGCGTTTGGTCTCCACCAGCTCCTGAGGAAATAACTGATTTATTTATAACTTTTTCTGCTAAATGAGCCACTATGTTCACCAGCTGCTCACTTCTTGCCTGTCTTTTTGATGCTGCTGAACAGATAACATACAGTTAGTTTTTAGAGCTTTTTGCCAAAAAATGAGCAGTAAGAGTAGGAACCAAACAAGTTTCAAGCCAGACAGACGATAAAATGTATAATATCTATTATTACTCAAATATGAATTACAGAGGCTGATCATATTTCTTTTTTTCTTTTAAAAACAGAAACACTTTTTTTTACATACTTCTGCTGAGAGAAAAGCAACTAAGCTGGCATGCAGCTTGAAAATTGCTACCTCCAGTATCGTGAAATGTGTTTTATATCAAAAACACCTTAGCCAACCTCCCTGCAGTTTCAACTGTGGAGGACTATCTTAACGGCTGTTGCTGAAACTTTTGTACAGGTTTTAGAGAAACATGGTGTAATGTATTTGTATTGCTTCCAGTGTATTGCCATGTGTTCAGTTTGAATTGCACGTTTTGTGTCTTTTTCTTTTTCACTTTGGGATAACCCAGTGTGTGTGTGCCCAAACGTGTGCCAATAAATAGTCTCCTCTACCCCGCAGGAGAAATCATTTATTTTATAGATTTCCTGCTTTACCATCAAGGATTACCCTCTTAACCTTAGCTTCTTGCTTCCTTATTGGCTTAGCTATTGATTGCCCTCCATCCACTCTTCTGCCTTCAAGGTGACCCATAACTAGTAAACACTCCTGGAAAAGTGTGCCATGTGGTATATCTGTTTACTGCTGTTAGGGTCTATGTTCTGTTGTTGAATATCCGTTTAAGTGTGGGGAATACTGTACCTTCCAGTTATTGTTCCAAACAAAGGTTGATTGATTCCAGCAGATCAGTGTGGTTGACATTACAAACAGACAGTCTTAAGCTATTCTTAAGGTTCTGTGAGCCATCAAAATATGTAAACAACAATGTCAGATTAAAGATTGGAAATATGTAAACAGCTAATTTTAGTGCAAGAGGACTGAGGAGCCTAGCTTATTAAAGTGATCTTTCACTCTGTTCCCTTCTCTCTTCTTCCTAAGAGGGTCACACTGAGCAGTGTGATGAAGAGGGAACATCTGTGTCTAAAGTGTTCCTCCATTATCCAGCCATTGTGAAGGATCAGCACCTGAGCAAACAAAGAGCTTCCATTATGCCATATTCACCAAAATCTCAACAGCACCTTTGTACACTCAGACACTCAGACATCTACAGAGTGTGAGACTGATAGAGGGGAAGGGAGTGAAAGAAGAAAGGGAAATATTATATGGGAGCTGTAGATGTTTCAGTCTAGTGTGCTTCTTAAACAAAACTAACAATGACCATTAGTTACACAAAAACTTTACTCACCATCATTCCAGCTAAAAAGCCTCCCTCCTAAATGGCTCTTAAAACAGAAAGTAAGTAAGACAAGGCTGTAATGTTTTGTAAAACTCCACAGATCCCCCCCTTTTAAAATGTGTACTTGACCTGCTTCCACACATTGGAGTGTCCTTTCCATGGTAATGGTATTTTGCATAATGCCATTACTAAGCTGAAAGCATGAAATCGCTCTGCTTCAGTCCAGTTTTGGTAAGGCAGAAAAAAATGTTTTGTGTGTGTGTGCACGTGCATCTATATGAGCACATGTGGGGGATGAGTATTGGGAGAGCATGTAAGAAGACTTAGCACAAACAGATTCAGCAGTTCCCTCAATTCTTAATTTAAGCACAGTAAAAAATAGTTATATTGATTAACATATTTGGAAGCCGAGAAATTCAGGCTGGTCAAAGTAAAACATCCTTTGAGTTGTGCTTGAGCTAACGTTTGTAGCTAACAGTTCATACCTAGAAAGATCTAGTAATTGTCCTTATCAAGCTCTGGTTCAAGACTAATCCTCAGCTGTTGATGATGAAAAGAGTGAGTCTCGAGTGTCTTATCTTTGTCTCCCAACATACCACAGGCAGCCTAGGAGAAGACTCTGACCTCACCCCTCTCTGGCTCTCTGCACCCTAAACTAGGATCTCTCAGACCAGCTGCGACATCGATCTTCCAGGCTAAAATTTCAAGGGCTGAAAAATAATCTCCCTATTGGCAAATAGATGGCATAGCACCCTAACTCTGGGGTCACCAGTTTAGTGGGAGCCCAAAGGATGTGTGAACGAGTGGTGGAGGAAGGGAATCCCGAACAGGCAGAGGGAATAAAGAAGTGTCCAGCAGGCCAGAGGGGACCTGATGGCTCTGTCTCTGATCACATGAAGAGGTCATCCACACCGTTGTGTATTACACACAGATTATGGAGTAATTTAGAAAACGTTGGTCTAAACATGCAGTAGGTAATACGCAGCCTAACATGCCGTTAATCACTGTGACAACAATTTTAGACAACAGACCCTCCAACTTTGTATGTCTGGACATTTACCATGACATTACTGAGCAGGAGGTGAGAGAGGAGAAAAAGAGCTGCACAAAAAGCAAGAAATGACAGGTCTAAAATTTAGAAGGAAATTAAAATTATGTCTTAGTAAAACTGACTTCTTTCATTTGTTAATCTGTCAACATTTTACCTCTCACTCTTCCTACCCTGAAAGTCCTGTCAAAATGATTATACTGTCACTAAGTGAGCAGTCTTAATTTTTTACATAATATCTCTGCAACACAGAACTCAACATTTCACTCAACAGTAGAGAGCTTCTGAAGATAGTCTTGCAGTTCACCTAGAAATATTCCTACTATAATATTCAAGGGACCAGATTCAAACCCTGTTAAATAATACCTCAGAGAGAGATGCACTTACTGAATGGGAATATGTTTGATATTTGCTGCTCCTGGACTTGTGCCTCTGTATGCTGGCGTTGGAATATCACAGTAAAGATGATAACTGTAAATTATACAACCTGCTATGGGGAGGCATGTGTTACTGACTATTACTCACACACAATTATTATTAGAACACAAACGGGCATTACTTAAGCTCCAAGTTAACTTGTCAAGCACAAATTAACACCAGCACTATGATGTATTCGTCCATGCCACTAAAGGGACATGTGCACACAAACGCAACAAGCATGGTGGAACATTAAGCTCATACATTAAGTCTGATTTGTGCTTCCTGCAGAAAGTGATGCAAATCCCAACAGGTGCGCCAGTAATGTCATCAAACCTAGGCAAGCACAGGACCCTGGGGACCCTAGGGTTTTCTCTGACCAGGGATCCTGACCCAGCTGCATTCTTCTCTGCCTCCTACCAAAACACAGCAATAATGAGAGCACCAATGGATTATAAAGACCGAAACCAACAAAGCAAGTGGAACTGGTACAAGATTTACATATCAAAACTGTTGTAACATAGAACCATAACGTTTTGTTTCACTGGCTTCTTCTTCTACAGCATCCTCCCGTGTGTTGCTGTAGATTGGTCCACAGCACTAGCTACAGTGTCAGAGAGCAACAACGCAAATGAGAGCGGGGCTCGCACGAGCATGAACACAGTGATTGCTGTGGGCAGAGCGCATTCATCCACAGAGGAGCTTGCGAGCCGTCTCCCCACAGGAAGCATGTTCCAGCCCTAAGAAGAGACTCAGGAAGAGTTCATCCTAAAAAAAAAAAAAGAGCTTCCTCCTTCATTTGGAAATTGTTTGGCAACAGACCAGATGTGAATCAAACACCTCAAGCACCAGCACTATGAGAAGGAGATTATGTTTGACAATTGTAAAAATGCTAAAAAAAAATTAACTGGAATGAAATGACAAAGGCAATGACATTTTGCTGAGCCGTACTTAACTTTTTTTAATCAATGTATTTTACACAATTTCAAAAGAGTATGCTGGTGTATGTGGCTAAAAAGATAGACCTATTTTCTATCTTTATCATAAAAGTATTGTAACATATCGTGATATAGTTTATGTCTATACTGCCCATCCCTAATCTTACATGTTTTCTGTGCTATGGTTAGAAATGAGTGTGCTTGAAAATAACCAAGTTACAGACAGAGGGTAACCAAGGAACAGTTAAGTTCCTTGGTTACCTTCGAGTTAAAACTTTGACACTGCTGCCTCTGGGTGCTCCATCAAACACAGCTGCCAGTAGGTGGCAAGGCAGCAAGAGTGTATGTCCTTGACACTGCACTGAAGAGTGCATTGGGATCTTGAGGAGATTACTTGATCCTCTGCACACATTATTCCCTCATGAAGAAAGTAAAACAGCTGACTGCTCCACATACTGTACAGTAGAGAGTGGTCATGTATAACCTGAACACATTACAACCTGCAGGTTCATGTTAATACACCTATATAACAACTCAGTCAACAATATCCCCTTATGTCAAAAATCCAAATGATTCCTGTCTATGTCATGACTGTGAGTTATAGTGAGCTATACCCTCCAGTGGCCTTCAAATAAAACATGGAGCACAAAAATGAGTTGATTTCCATTGTTTGATTCAAATAATAGCAGGCTATATTAGTACTTGTGAGACAGAAAAGCACTAAATTCTCATTTGTGGTTTCTGTCAATGCAACTGAAGTGCATAAGAATGAAGCATTAGGTTCTGTGCATTTGCTGGAAGGGTATACTATGCAAAACAAAAATCAGTTGTTCAGCAATGAAGAGTGTTTTATAACTCTCACTTATCTTACATAGTGTTGTGAAAGTGTCTGAAAGCCACTCACTTGACCACAGCTGAGCGCAATGAGAAAAACAGATCTTTAGGTCATTTTAATCACAATGTGAAGACTCAACAGTGTGAAAATAGACAAAGACCAAGAAGAGCTATTTTCTTTGCTGAGAATATTTCAAGTGCTCTTATTTCAGATAATTCCTTTAGATTTTTTTTTTTATAGCTATGCTTTTCTCAGTCCGTCTGTCTCTCTACTTGCTTCTCTCACCACCTCCTTTCATTCCATTTCTTTTTGCTCTCCTTAAAAGACAGATCTATTGAGTGCAAGAGTTCTTGTCTGAGGCTTTCTTATCGGCCGCCTCAACCCAGCAGAGAGAAATTCCTTGCCATTTGTTGAATACAAGTATGATGGTGTGCATTAGCGGCTCATCTGTGGCTGCACTTCCTCACCTGGCACTCATGTGATTAGATTTCATATCCCGTCTAGCAGCAGATAAACTATCTCCATCGGCCAGGCCCTTCAACATCAATCTGCCTTGCTGATGGCCTGTGTTGTGGCAGCAGTCTCATAACACATTCCTACTACTCTGCGTATGCATAATAATAAAAAACACAAATGTTCTATGTAGTATGCCATTTTAGATTTAAAAAACAGCCTCTAAAAGTTTGAAGACCCTGCTGTGCTATCTGAACATTAACACTTAGGGGTTCACTGCCCGCCTCCTGCTGTAAAGCAGTTATGACGAGATGTTGGACTCTTTGCACTGAGCACACCCACCATGTGGTTGGGCAGAGGTGTGGTGAAGAAGGAAGTGGGGGAAGGAGAAGAGCAGGACAGAGCGGGTCTGTTTATTTATTGTTCTCAGCTTTAACGGCTTGTGACTGGCTAGCTTTATTAAACTGGGCTTTGAACACACACATAGCAGCACTAAAACTTCATGATGGCTGAGAGGGGATCAATTCAAGCTGCCGCCTGCAGGAATTACTGCAAAGTAATGGTACTATTACAAGGTATTCCTCGCCTGCGTTAGGGGTTAAATGGACCATTTAAATTCTTTAATCAACTTCTGTATTAGCTTACATACAGGGAGTGCTTCTCCTAACAGATATGTGTAAATGCAAACATTTCAATGAATATCAAATAAGGCCTTAATACAAAGAGCTCACCTAAATGGTTACTAGAAAAAAAGACAAATGTGGTGAAACTAACTAAGACTATCTGTTGGCACCACAGTAACATGAAGAAAATGAGCATTTATATCTTTAATTAATGATTCTCCAATAATTTATTGTAATAGTCTTCATTTTACAACACTGCATATGTATTATTAAAGTTACATGTATTACTCTAACAGATCTTTAAAAAAATATGCTGTTTCATTACAGATCATCTGCACATGTCTTGGAAGTTGCTTATATTTGCAGAAACACAGAAAATGTGAGTATCAGACCAGTAAAACAAAATCTATAAACTGTACAATATACAGTTTACATTCACAGTGTAATGCAGATTTCCAATAAATAAAGAAAAAAAACATTTATATGCTGTAAGTTGTTTATGAAGTTATATCCACCCTAACATTTGCATATGTGGAGGAGGAGAATATTAAAAATGTCTAATGTAAATATGAACACTGGAATACAGTGTTAAAGTTACAGTTTATAACTTTTATTTTGTATTTATTTTTGACTAAAAATATGCTCCAAAACTAATGTTGAGGGCTTATTAAACCTCCTGTTAACCAGACTCATTGTATAAAAACTGCAACAGTACATAAATATTTGCTTCTTATAATTTGTAGGTATAAATCTATGAATTTCACTTATGTCATAACAATGACTGCCTAGTCATTGCCAAGTGCTGGACAGAGTGTTGCAGTGCACAGAAGTGGACTGGTTTCAAGTCTCACACTAGCATTAGCTAGCATGATCTACAGTTCTATACTTTCAACAATATGTGACTAAATAGGCACCTTTCAATTATGGATTCATGGTATTTCCAAGTCCTACACTAAAACAGGGTTTGTCAAAGGTTTGTCATTTACTTACTTTTTTACTTAAAAAAGCTGATGACAGTTGAAAGCAGAGAACTGTCAAATTATTACAGTGAATGTAAATGCACTGACTATGTGTTGTGTAGACTCTGAAACACCTCCCCCATTTGCTTGTTGACTTCATGGTCCCTTTGACTCCCCACCACCTTTGCAAATTGTGTTTCACGGTTTGAAGGTTACAGAGAAAAAGCTTGTGTTTGCTGAGGAGGCCTGATTAGTGCACATCAGTCGTGGTGTTTGAGATCCCCGCACTGACCCTTGGGGTAAAAAACCAAGCCGTTTTCACACTGCAGTGCACAGGGACTTAAATGAGACTACAGTGGCCTATTGTCACCACTCACTCAAAAGAAAAGACAGCAAATTGCCATGTCAGGAACTTTGGCCTCTATGCCAATATAATACACAGGCTTTGTCCATCATCTTGCCTGTTGATATAAAATGAGTCATGTGGGGTATATGGTGCTGCTCAATTCTCACTACAAAATGATAAAATGATGTGATGTAGGAGTTTGTGTGGGAGTTTGCTTCAGAACATTTCAGTTCCAGCAGTTTGAACTACAAAAGAAGATTTACATTTAATGCAAATAAGTGCATATTTAAACTGACGTGGGTTAAAGATGGGAGACACACGTGTCTGATTTTAGATAAGGATAAATAAACAAAGAAACAAATTAACGGTTGGTTACAAACAAAGCCACTTAAAACAAAGTATTTTAACTTACTTTTAAAAAGTCAACAGTTTTCTGAAAAAGACTAGTTAATTCTGCTTGGCCATGACACTAAAAACAGATGAAAACAAACCTTTGGATATATGCTGAGATAAACATACATACTGTATGTTTAATAAACCCAGTCGATACATGGTTTAAAAACCGTACTAAACCACAAATCAACTTTTTTCCTATCCTTTCCTCTATTTCTATTAGTACTGTCAAGTTTTTCCCTTCTACGCCTACAGGCCTAAAGCATGATCGACTTGAAGAGATTTGATCATTTGTTTCTTGCCTTACTAAGGTAGCTGTCAGAGGTCAGAGATTTAAATGCCTACCAGATGACATGAATCATTAGGGTGGATTTCCTATTCTGTTCAGTAGCCAATCATGCAAAGGTAATTAGGCATTTCAGTCTCCATGACACTGACTGACACTAAGATTAACAAGATTTTGGAGCACAGTTGACTAGAGGTGAGAAATCTGTCATTTTTGTTCAGATTAACTAGGTTCTACAGGGTTTCAGGGCATTAACACTATAGTCTTCCTTAGTGCAGAGCACAGTTTGCACTAGTGGTCAACCAATATGAGTTTTTCAGTGACTTATCCCAATCTTTAGAGAGCAGGGAGGCCAATGGTCGATATACTGAATAATGTCAGTATGTTATTGTTTTTTTGCTCTTTTTGCATCAGATAAAATACAAAAATGCAATAACTTCAAATGAAAGATAGATATGGTTCATTTAAATGAGCATTTAATGAATTATGAATGTTTCTGAATTATACCAACACTGAGGAGTGTGCAATGTTACTCAGAGTTTACGCTTATGTAACACACGCTTCAAAAAAGTATTTTTATTGGCTTTTTACTTGCTTTTATCGTGCATAGTAACAACTCATGTGTAATGACCTTTAGTCATAAACTAGTTAAGTCTTACCTCACCTGGGCTCCATCTGTTCTCCCACCCTGTGTCTGTTCAGGGAGAGGAGGTGAGCTTCACCCTCAGCCACAGAGAGCTGACACAGAGACAGGGAGGCAGCAGCAGGAACACCAGAACTATATTTACAGATGTCTGCAGACGTTTTTAATTAACTGCCCGGCATGAGTGCAGGTGCAGACATAGGCTGATGTCGATTAATTTCAGATGCCAAAGATCAGCCCGATTAGTTGGCGACTGATCAGTCGACCACTATTCACACTACTTGGATGTTAAACACATCTCTATACAAACTGAATAAGAAAAAGGTTATGAACTCATACTAAAGTACTTATTGCATCCCTGGTAATGAAAAATTCACAGGATAATCCACCTATGCCTCTGTGTGCTCAGAGAGAGATAAACACCGCAAAGGGGGAAATAGTGTTCAGTATAGAATCAATGTAATGTTAGTATGCACATTATTTTTCCATCATGCATATTAGCAAAGTCACAAAATTTCTCTGCATCTTCCTAATCAGCATGGTAGCCATCCTAAATGGCATTAATAAAAGCACACAGATCTTGCAGGAAAGTAAAAGCTCCAGTAAAATAAAATGTGTGATTTAATGACCATCTGTTGGATGCTGGTGCCGACCTTGCTGCGACATGCTTTGTGAATGATCAAAGGCAGCATCCGCATAGAGAGCAATTCACCTCAGGAGGCAGACTGGGGAATTAACAAGCTACCCAGCACAGATCCATTTTCCAAGCAGTTTGGCCCTTTTGATTCATTAACTAGTCTGTCTCAGTCCAACACTGAGGAAAGGAATCAGTTAATGTAATATAAGCAAAAGTCTAGTCTGACAAAATGTGAAGCTCCTAGATAAACAGCAACACACTTAAAAGTTTAAAAATTAATTTGGAGAATAGACCAGTGGTAGAAGATCTGTGTAATATTAGGGATTTCTCCTTTCAGACCAAATCTGGTACGGGCTGCTTACGTTTATGGCCGTCCTGAGTTGCTCTAAAAGTCCATTTAGGTGTTGAGGGACAGATGCCAAATGACCAATCAGCACTTAAAAGAAGCATACACACAGAGAGAGGCATGCTGATGTCCTCAGACAGACATTCCAAAACACTCAGCTCTTATCTCATCAAGGCTCAGTAAATAAAACATTTAACAGCTGCGCCACACTCAGGATTGTAGAGACAGTGTGGGCATCCTGCCTGATCCAGGAATAACACAGAGCGCACAGAAACAGAAGCAACCGAATATAAGTGAGAAAAGTCACATTCATACTTATGAGTTAATGTGAAGTTATAAACAGAACAAGAAAGACAGATTCTCAAGAGGATGACAAAACACAACAAAGAATCCACTGGCATAGCTCAAGTTTCTGAAATGTACCATTAGGTTTGACAAATCTCAGGTGGGCTGCAGACAAATGACATACTCATACAAATGCGCTCAAACACTGCAGCATTAGGACGGCTAACATACACAGCCTTGGACTGACATCACTGTTACTGCTTTGTTTTGCTCTTTTTTTTACCTTCTGTTTTCCTGCCTTATATTATATTTCTCCATAATTATTCCTGCTTTTTACTGCCTGTCTGTATGACAGTAAAACTGTGTGCAGTATTTAACATGCTGAGGGGACACATGTCCACCCCAAACACCACAGAACAAATTCACTACTTTGTTTGCGTTCACAGCTCATTTGGCCCAATCCGTGTTTTAGCATTCTGTTATTGTCACGCTTGGTGAGGTTTTCTTTGCTGCCTCTGAAACATGTTCCAGTGGCTGTCAGCTGAGGCTCGCATTCACACGATCCTGCAGTATTACCTTCAGGCTTACTTACACAGAACACGTTGTCTGAAAACAGAAACTGTGGAATGGTATGTGTGTCTAATCTTTTGGGCATTTCTAGTGGATTTTGAAGGAGTAGAAAGAAATCAAACAATTGACAAGGGAGGGATTGAGTCTGGGAGGTGAAGCGAAGAAGTGAAGTTGCTGGAAAAATTAGATCAAGATGAACTCTTTTAGCCTAGGCTCACCCAACTCTTCCTTTTAGAGCTCAAATAAACACAAACTTTAGATGCAATTGAAGATCAGTACCACAGCTGTGTGTGTTCTTTGTCCTACCTCCACCACCAAGACAGTGGCATGTCCGCATGTATACTGGACCTCGAGTTTATTTAAGGCACCAACCCCCTAATACTTGATTGAAGAGCTTTGAGAATGTGTCAGTGTGGTGCTGATGACTCCAACGGCCATGGGAAGGGACACGGGAAGGGACAGGGTCTTGTTTACAATTTCACAGGTGGAGCTGGTTAGGGGTGGGAATGTCACTTCTGGTCCTGAAGGTTTAATCTCCCCTAGCTAGCCTTAGTCTATCCACCTACTGACTGTAAACACAATGGCTCCCTATGGTACTGAGCTGATTGCTGTTTCATCAGGGCCAGGACTAGAGTCAGTGGAGAGCAGCTCTATCTCTCGCTGTTTGATGAACTTGTTTATTTTCCCTGCACATGGGAGGCCCAGAACAAACTGATTGGCAAGCAGTGTGTTTATCAGAAGCTTAAAATGCATTCCCGATGATACTGGACAGTCAGTGCTACACCAAAGCCACAGCAAAAAGCTTAATTAGAGCTTTCTGAAAATAATGTCTTGATACCACCCCCTATAATGCCCATTATTACTGCTAAGTATGCTCCTCCATCAATTATGGCATGTGCTAATGTGAGTCGCGCAGTAGAGAGCCAACATGTTTCTGTGGGCTCAAATAGCTTTGCTGCACTCTCCCACTCAGAAATTAATCTTCTTCCCAGCAGATACCTCTGCACATGCCCAACACAGAAAGGACTGCATATGCCAATATTAATGTGTCTGTGTAAACCAAAAACTAAATTCTTCTATCTGACATCTGGAATTTTATGTGCTCCCAGAATACACAAGACTGTAAATGCATATTTTCTCCTTGTTCTATTGACGTGCTCAATATTTAATAGTTAAGTTAGTCAATCAGTAATACTGTATATTTCATTCTGACATTCAAGGAGGAGAGGAGCTCTTTTCCCCTGACTCCATTCTGTTTAGCCTGCTACTTGCTTGTGTAGAGAAAATACATGAATATGCAAAAGAAAATAAGAAGACATTACACAACTCTTTTACACTCACTACCACCCACTAAGTCTGACATCTGTTCTCTGCCTCCACCACGCTTTTTACTCTGCAAATCTCCCTGTCATTCTTCATACCACATTCCTCATTTCTCCCCTCCTTTCTCTTTCTTCTTTAATATTCCATCTTCTCTCTCTACTTTGACGTGAAACTCTGTGGCTCTCCACAGAGATCTGTACACGTACACACACACACACACACACACACACACACACACACACACACACACACACACACACACACACACACACACA
>JAUYWH010000007.1:6841438-6913379 GCA_034779795.1 Ctenopoma multispine | reverse complement strand
ACACACACACACACACACACACACACACACACACACACACACACACACACACACACACACACACACACACAGTGGCTGCAGTGTGCAGGTGATAATGAAGTGTCTGGGAAAAGAGGATTAGGTGGAGTGGTGGGCATCATCTCTGCGGTATAAACGCTCATCTCCCCCTCAGGGAGGACACATGAAGTGTCTTTCACCTCAGTCCAACTGGCTGCCTGGTGTCACTCTCAGCTAGCATACTGGGAAGGCTGCTGTGGCCCTCAGGATGCAGCTCCTATGGGACACTTCATGTTTCATCCTCTTAGCCGGGTTGTGCAGAATAAACAGGGAGATGTCAGAGGAGCATAACAGGCGGTGGAAAAGTGAAGATCTTCACTGGGGGAACAGGCTGATACAGACAGAAAGACAGAGTGTGTGAGAGAGACAGACGAAGAGAAGGAGAGAGAAACTCCTCCTCTTCCCAGTGCTCTTACAAAAAGATGACAGCTTTCCTCTGGAGCTTGCTCTGCTCTCCTTGGGTTGAAACCTCAGTTGCAGGCAAGCGGCCTGTCAGGCACAGCTAACTAGGCTGCCCCATGAGAGATGCAGAAAGCTTGACAGTTTGTTAGTATCTGGCAAAAGGCCACCATGGCAGGTCAGTCTCTGCACAGAAAGCGTCAAAGATATGTCACTAATCAGCTACCAACCAGCATCAGCAATACTCATGTAAAATACCTCTTCCTCTACACCCACTGCTAGTTACAAACCCATTATTATTATTATCAGTGCACTGTCACATACTCAAGCCTCAGATTTACAACACTCCAAAGCTAATGTAAATATAATGTGACCCCATGTATTACAATGCATATTGTGATGTTTAGTGGGAAAATAGCATGAACTGTTTAGGCAGCAAAAAAACCTCCAATATGTATGTTACCATTGCTGTAAATCAGGAAATACAGTAACGTCCCCAACCTTGGTCACAGAGCGCCAGAGCGGCCTGTCCAGAGATCCCGGTGAAAGAAGACTCAACGGCAATGAAGCTTCAAACATGACACTACAATTTTTCTGCACACCATCCAGCACCTAAGGATTTTCTCTTTTCACCTTTCTTCAACCAGCATTATTGTTCTGAGGTTAATCTTTTAATTATAGTATAAAAATATTTGATTGATGGTTTCCAGTGAAAATACGGCTGATTATCATCTTTTGACTTTACCGTTTGTTTGCTTTTGCGTTTACTAAATAAAAGGTTAAAGTAAAGATTTCTTTGTTTTGATTATACGTTTTATAAATGTTGGGAGCCTCTCCTCGTTGATGTGCAACGCATCTTAAATTAGAATCCTTAAAATACATAACACAGGCAGAGCGGAGTGCTTGTACATTAAAATCTAACATCACACTTCATTAAAAAAAAATAATGTCTGTATGTATATTATACAATATTCATACACTGTAATAAACAGTACAATTCTTCTTCCATTGATGTCTATGAGTTCCTAAATTACTTTCAGTACTGTTAGATATAGAGAGTGAATGGCATGGTGGGGAGGCCTGTATTAAAGAATTAAACCTTGAAATAAACTTCAAAGCAAAGAAAACTGAACCACTAGTTTTGATCTTAAACGTTTTTCATGTTTCATAAAACATGATCCGGTTCATGCTGTAGATCAGACAACCAGATTTTGTTAAATGATGCAATTTGGAAATTGTGATATTTATTTCTGTTTACCTTTTGTCCCATGTATCTGCTATTGAAAAGGTCATGATTTCCGCATCTATACTTTCAGATGATTGTTACTGTATATTGGCATGTCAGCTGTCTGAATCATTTGTGAGCATGTGGCTAAGCCTGTCCTGATGTCCTTGTAGTAGCCTTGCCATGATTGGTGAGACTATGGGATGGGGTAGTGCCCTGCTAAGAACTGTGCCTGTCTGTCAGATCTCATCACTCCATCCTGCATTGCTGAGGGCAGCGGGACCAAAACTGACCACTGAGTCAACTGACAAGACAACTCAGCATCCAGTTATCCCAGAATAAGATTTACGCACACACAAACACACACACTTTTAAATTCATAAAGACACACAGACGTGCACACAGACAAATGCGTGCACAGTTCACGCTCACATACGTAACACACGCAGACACCGTGTCTGTGCAGGACCTATCCCCAAACCAGCCACCACAAAGACCATGCAGGACATAAATGTGCTCTGACACTGGGGTTGGTAATGCTTTGAATTGTCTAAAATCTCAACAACTGACCCAGAAATGCCGATGTGCAGTGGGGGGTTTCAGGAGCTGTGGGAGGTTGTGTGCAATGTATTGTGGGAAGATTACTAAATTGACACTTCCTTGCCCACTTCTTGAGCCCTGTAGTTGTATTCATTGTGTACAATGAGGGGAGACAGCATAAGGTACAGCGTAGGGTACAAGTGCTTTGCTGTACAAAAGCATCTGAATTTCTAAACGGTTGAAATATACATGAGGGGTACAATATGCTGTGGGATTGCAGAATATCACTCTTCCTGTCCTCTGATTGAAGTCAAAGGCCACCTTTGTTTCCTTTGAGAGAGAGCAGGAGAGAGTGCAGAAAACAGAGAGAGAGGCTCCAGAGGTCAAACACAAAGAAAAACAGGCAGCTGCAATTTGCTTGCAGCAGGAACCCTGAGGGTAGAAGAGGACCCAACTGCAAGATCACATAAATTTATTTTCAACAAAATGACTCTGAGGAGTCGAGATGGCTTATTGAATGTTTGTATTGTTGCTTTGCAGGCAAACTCAAAATCATGTGCAAAAGCATAAAAAATGCATGAAAAAACATACACATCAGACCTTTCAAAATGAAAATTGTTTTGAGGCAATTACCCTAAGGTCTTGAGCTATACCTAGAAGAAATTAGCATCTTAAACCCATGAAGTTCCAGATTTTCTCAGTCCTCTGGCTCACTATATGATGGGAAAGATTCTAGAAGTGTAATTTCCACCACTTCAAACCCTCAGCAGTGAAAGGCAGTGAGACTGTATCCATTTTATAAATTACAGATAGTTGGGGTTCAAACACAGTATATAAAAGCCTTGTTGTAACTTATGTCTCCAAAAATCTAAAGCACTGAGAAAAGCATTTTTAGTAATCCATTCAAATTATACAGCTAAAAGAAACCATTTTACACATGCAAGAAATTCCAATGGCCTAGCACAATCAGCAATTTACTAAAATACAATGTGTTGTTATACAGACACTTTCTGAAAGCTCTGCATTACTCACACACCCCACAGTGCTTTCCAGAAACCTGACAGTTTGATAGGTAAGTCCACTTGTGAATGTCAAAAAAAAAACTTTGAATAAGTGTGTGTGTGTGTGTGTGTGTGTGTGTGTGTGTGTGTGTGTGTGTGTGTGTGTGTGTGTGTGTGTGTGTGGTCCTGGTCAGTGCAACAGAGCTCACTACACCACAGTAAGACACAGAGAGGCTCCACATAGTTTGATATGCGAATATGCGTGCCGTTTAAAGTTAGGCCCCTTTCCCTCACCGGCACTGCAGTGCCAGAGATCAAGTGATGCCGTCAACTAGCTAATGACATGACTGCCGCAGGCGACGGCCGGCAGCTTGATTTATACATGGGGACAGAGATGAATGATTCATAGGTTAAAAGAAGGCTACCAGGACACGTGGCAGCTATATGCCCCTCTCGATCACTCCCGTTCACAGATCCACACTTCTCCATGGAACATTTTCTTACCGTATGTCTCAAAAGCTTAGTATTACACAACTAACCAGTACTATCAGCTCTACTCTCTCCTTTTCTACATAACCCTTCTCTCACGCTGGCCCCTCTCGAGTGTTCACTGACTCCCTGACCATTTCTTCTTCTTTTCCCATTATAATGCAACACCGATCCTAAATATGGAACACGCTGTTGTAGGCTAAATGAATGGCCCAATCATCCTGCATCAATTAGTCCATCCATCACTGCTGATTGGAGGGGGCTGGGTGGTGTTCATGATGGTTGTTCTGTGGTGGCAGGAGGGAGTCAGAGATGGCATTAGAAAGAGCTTTGACACTAAAATACAATTACCATCACTATTTGGGCACTGCAAAGTGCAGTGCACCTGATGACCTTGTTCTGTTAATTTCAGTGGAATGTCCTCTAAATTACATCATCTCTGTAATAATTGGATGAAATGATCTGACAGCAGTAGGATGCTCCTCGCATCATAATCTTTTCAGTATGATGACCGTATGTTTCCTTTTGGCTAGCCACTAAGATGCCATTGTTTTTAAAATAACTTTATATATAGTAATGGTCACTTTACCACCTTCCATTAAAAATGCAAGAGACTACTACGCAGATATTATAGATCATACTCTTCCTGTAAAACATGGCATTTTTACAAGAGGAGTATAAACAGATCTATTTGCCAATGATGTAAGTGGCTGTAGCTTTCTTGCATAGGATGCAGTCAGTATTCTATCTAACACATTTTAACAAAGGCAAGGTGAAACCTGATTAGTAGATTAAGGTATATTGCTAATGTATAAACTTGCATACACTGATGTGCAGTGTCAATTTGTTTGATAATTTTTCTCAGGAAGGGCAATTTACAAAATGACCTCCCTGCTTAAAAAGAATGAGGCCAATTAAAATAAAGATTTTAATTATTTAAATGACTATCCCTGGCTAGCTAATGCAACAGCACTTCCATATCTGGATGGTGCAATGAAAATCAAGTTTGAAAGAATGGATGTACAGCCCTGAACACAGCCTACTCAAATATAAATAAATATATATAATATAATATAATATATAAATATACTTAGTATACTTATACTAAATAACCAAGTCAGAAAATACAAATGTCTTTATGTTTTAAGTTTACCTCGTAAACCTGTGCAAAGAGCTGGACAAGAGCTGAGCAGAAACACATTTATGTCAATGCTTAAACACAGTTAAAATGCAAGAAACATGAGACATTAAAGCAAAAATATCCATAAGCATAAAGGGGACCTAAATCAGAGAGCAATTAACTGCCCACTAAATATGAGGAGATAAGTAAATCCCTTGCGCACTGCGCTCACTGAGGAATCTTTGCATTCAATTTATCATTTTACATTATTTAGGCTACTCCTTGGGGAAGCACGCTACCTCCGTCATAAGTTATGCTAATGGATGTTACTACCATCTGTGAACGGAGGACCATCAGTCAAACATAGTGCAATCTATATATTATGAGAATAACATGTAATCTCTGAGAGATTAATCATAAAGGGGGGTTCTGGGGCTTCCAGAGGGCTGAGATCCTGCGACAGGGACATAAGGCCATCTACCTCAAACCGTCACACAACACCACTCTATCTGTCGACCTCCCCCTTCCCCTGCACAGAGCACCATGCCCCATGCCCTGGTCCCCTGTAATCTACTCAATAAACAAGCCTTGGGCAGGACCCAGACAGAGGATAATGGTTCACCTGGAGGTGACACGAAAAGAAAACAGAGCTCTCTGAATAATGAATGGAGATAGAGATAAGAATGGTGAAGCACTTAAGAATCTTGACAAAGGTTTATCCAAACATGTCCAAAGCTGGATACATTTTATTTTGTTAAGCATGGTAAGCACTCTGTTGTACTAACAAAAAGACTTATAGTTACTGTGTACTCCTGTTGAAATAGCACAGCTGGAGTAGATAGAGAAATTCTCTATGATCACATATTCTCACACCTCACCCAGAGGTTACAACTAGGACATTATATTCTCTCTGTTAATTAGATTTTTTAAATTATAGACATTTGTGGGCAAATCAATCAATTTGCCAGCAGCTCTACTAAACTTTGCATTGTCATGTTACTGTGACTCCACATCAATTGACATCTTATGTTGCAGAGAAGGCAAAAAACCACAAGCATCCCAACAGCCAGACACAATCACAGCAAGCATTATTAATCTCATATATTACAATGTCTTGGTACTTGCTCTGACTCAGACCACTGTTTAGGAAACTTATGAAGGAGGAGAGCTGTGGGCACACAGCAGTTCAGCCTATGTTATGTAAGCAACGACAAAGGCTGGTGAGTTCAGTGAGCGTTAGCAGCCCATGGCTAAATTAGCCTGAGTCAGGATGTACAAAACAACCATGCATGTGCCCCACCGCTTGACTGGAGCAGAGAAAGAAGGCCCAACCTGAGAAGAACAATTTGTTTGGGTGGTCTAGTTAAAGCCTAGTGCTAAATGGGCAATGGTTCTGGTTAGAATGCTAATGAGCCAATTCCCCTCCTGGATGGAGACATCAAAGGCAAATGCAGCTCTTTTTCTCTGGCTACACAGGGCTTCATGGTATCATTACATGGGCATGCTTCTGCATGCTTGTGTGTGTGTATGAGAAAAAGACAAAAGGGGGAGAAGGAGGGATAGACACCACAATGTTTACATTAGGTCTATTCTTTTGGGACCATGCCAGCATCCAGCCATGCTGTGACACACGTCACATGAGCAACCTGGTACCATTCATAATTACCCTCTATTCACAGAGGCCTCATTTAGCATGCTATTATCAGAGATCATTGTTATTTTCCTCTATGTATGTACGGAATTCCAGTGAGACTAGCATGTCTAACATAGATAACAGGCTATTTTGGTTAATACCATTGTGTACATAACATTGAAGACATACAACCCAGAGAGAATTTCCATCAGTAATTTCTAAAGATTTAATAGAATTTCAGGGGCTAAGAATATTTTGCCTTGCATTTCCCTTAACTAATGTTAGGAATATAATAATGTATTTTTTGGGTACACAACCAATCTCAGCCAGGATTTAATTTCCACTCTATTGATATTACTGTGGATGAAAGCAAACAAAAGTCTTGTCTGATTTGCTGTGACCACTCAACATTGATAAAATACACAAAGAGGAGAAACTTTTCTTCCAAAATATACCTACACATATAGGGGAATAAAAAAGGCCAAATAAAGTGAGGAAAACTTCCAAAAGTGTGTACGTGGTAAAGTATCAACTTTCCATACATAAACTAAATACTTTTATCCAGTTTTCACATGCTGACAGGAGGCCCACCTCCAGAGCTGTGAGAACTAAACATGGCTCAGGTGCATGAGGCCAGCATGATGGATCATCCTGTTGTGAAGCTGCCCCTCTGCAGAGCCCTGAGAAGACAGCTGGGAGATAAGGAGGGCTCTGTTTGAGAGCACATCTCCTGCTCACATCGATCCTCATTGCCACCAAGGCAGGAGGTCTTCACATGCCAAACCACACATTGAAGTAGAGGGAAGGTGAGAACAGAGAGAACAGTTTTGCAGGTTTAGCAGCTACCTCTGAGTGATAAAGACACTGGAAGATAAAACCCTTTTTGGTCCTGTGCAGATAAAAGACAAACAATGTAGAGCTTTGTTTTGGGGTAAAAATAACATTTTCAGCCATCTAGTAGATAATTATTATCTCTCCCTCATTCCTTAGCATGATCAATATAACAAAAATGTCCTCCAAAATGACTACATGTAAAAGAAACATTAAAATAGTCTTTTTATGATTTGACAGAAAGAAAATGTGATTCTTAGCCAGGGTTAAGTTTGTAAATGACAACTATAACAAAAACTATTCCTTGACCACAAGTTGTCAAGAGAAAATAAAATTAAAAACCTAAAATAAAGTAACAATTTAAAAAGAAAAACGAGTGGCTCTTTCATACTCAACACAAGCTACATGGATAAAAGCTTTCAGTGGTGCAAAGAGAGTTTGACCCATACTTGCACAGCAAGATGTGTTTTTCAAAAATTCAGGAATATAGCAGGCATATAACGATAAAATATGTAACACACAACAATTCAACGCAAACTGCATTTAATATAATATGGATATTCAGTTGGATGTTTTTTGTGTTCAGTCAAGTATCTAAATCTTTTTCTAGACGTTTTTAAAGAAATATCACAGTGTGAACATTTAGCTTTAGTATTTCAGTCAAAACGTGAGTGAAGCTTCTGAACAATTTGCTGCACTGTGCAACAGTGGACACGGGCACTATATGTGATGAAATAAAAAGCTGCTTTCTAATTAACCTTATAATAGATAGAACATCCTGTAACTATAGCAAAAATAAACACAGGTCATTGTAGAGTTTATTGACCTTGTGTTTTGTTTCAGTAGCTTGGCAGAAATATGCATCACAGGAAGAAAGGATGCTCTCAAAAATAAATAAGTAAATAAATACATAACACTAGCTACAATTAGAATTCCTTTGGAGTTAATAAGCACAGCTGCAGGTCACAATCAACTGAAATGTTTTCTTGCAAAGTAAGACATTAATTGATGTATAACCTCATGTGCCAGTGTTGACAGTTGCAAATTTGATTTCATTTTTGTTGCTGCTGAGGTAAAACGGAGCAATCTGTACTACCTTAACATCCATTATTATCAGTTGAAGAACCCTGATCAATCAACAAGACTGTGTGTTTTAAGATTCTGAGAACTGTATAAAAGTGATTTGCCACAAAAATAACAATAATGAAAACATAATAGCAAAGAAAATTGCCTCTTGTGTTTCTCTGTACATGTCAAATCAATACTCAGAGTAGACACAGCAGAGAAAGACACCAATCAGAAAGCCAGTGTTCCCAGCTTTACAGGGTCCAACATGTGAGATGTGTGTTCATGACCTCTGGTGTCAGTCACAGAAGTTCTTCAGATGATTATGTGCTGAGGACCTCTTCATGTCACCGATACAGATTGAGATGCTGCACCCTTGTGCAACAATAGCTAAAAATGTGCCGTCTTAACCATGTATCAGACAAGATGAGGGTCACTCCAGGCCACATGATGTGAATAAGATTTCAACACCACAGGATACACTCTTAGGGACATACACACTGAGCAAGTAGCTATGCTAAGGCTTTAATGTTGCTTTATGCCAGTTATGCACTCATAACTCATGGTTATGCCAGGTGTTCACATCCAAATAAATAAGTACAAAATTATTTCCATTTGTCATCCTGTAAAGTGCATAATTCTCTCTTAATATGTTTTTCTTAACTATTGTACAGAAGGATTGTGTAACATGGGCGTTATTTATGAGAAATAAAGTGATATACAGTATAACATTTCACCCAGTCCCACCATTATTAATTTTTTAGTTCTATAATTACAAAAACACCACTAAGCCTAAACTAATAGAGGAATTATACAGGCACTAGAATAATAAATAAATTACTGATAAAAATATACAGTATTTAATGTTGTGGCTGGGATCATCCTGTACGACCGAGGGCTGTCAGGAGACACATTCAAAGTGACAGCCAACACAGATGGATAAACAGATAAGGCCGAAGCAGTGACCTTATTTCATTGTCATACTATTCCAATGTATCATCAAAAATTTCCCTCTGGACTCAAATTTAACATTTCTTATCTAACGGAGTGTGTTTTACCCAAACCCCTCATCTTTCTGTTGTGAAGAATGATTATTTCAATCATGTCACTGTAAAAGTCAAATTTCAGAAATGAAGAACAGTGGGATTGGGCGGTAGCATTCTACTGGAGTTCCCTACCCATTATTCCCAGATCATGCTTGGCTGCCTCAGATTTCCTCCACTGTTTTGATGATAATTTTCTTCGGCAGGCTGCTAAAGTAATGGCCATCTCTCAGCATGGCATAGTGCATGGTTGGCCTGCACCACGCACTAATGTTTTGGCCTTACATTCAGCCACATTTAACACAAACACTTGATACGAAATAGACACTAAAGCCTTCCATGAAGCCACAGAAGAATATAGATGTGTCAGATTTCCAGATCTGAGAAGTGCAACTGTAATTGCTTTAATGCCACAGGGACAAACAATAAGATGATTTAATGAAAAACAAAAGGTGTTCACTTACCTCCCCCTCCTCCCAGAAGACTGGAGTTTGCTGAAAAGAGGAAAAAAAATGAGTCAATAAACTTCAAAGAATAAGCAAATATGGATAATTGAATATAGTCAGCAATATTTGGACATTTTAGGTAGGATTCTGCACAAGTATGATTTTTCAGTAATGCATTTGTTTGACTATAACTGCAAACATAATTTATCATTTAGATCAGCTAATGAACTGGGTTACTGCTGTACTGCTAAATGTTATTGAGATTGAAAACCAATACAATTGTTCATGAAAAATTTCAGTGTATGTTCAGAGTATCAAAAAGAAAACTAGAGATGCTTCAATTATTTTCTTACTATGCTTTATTTTTGTGAACGTGGCAGTATGTATATCGCATGTAGAGAGAGGACAACAGTGTTATGAAACATCAAGAGCCTGATATTTGCTCGAATGACTAATGCAGTTATGCTACATATCAGTTTCTCAGTTAAACCTGCAATCACACAATATCTGTCTAGCAATACAAGATTTAGCATTTTGGTTGTAGCTTCCAATAACACCACAAACATCCAAAAGTAACAGAATTGTCACCCAATAGTTTGTTTTTCACATCTCCAACAGACAAAAGTAATCACTGTGTGTGGCATTGTTTTTCTCTGAATATTAAAATAGCAAGTTGGCAACAAACGTGATTCAGTCAGCAGATATTTTAAATACACACTGCTTGGCTAATTTCTTCCTTGGAAGTATGACAAAGGTTATGCTCAATAAAACGTGGTTAATTAAAAGCATCCACAGTTTTAGACAATTGTATCTAGTGCTATAAAACATTGTTATCCAGATTTCACAACGGCTCTGTGCGGTCTGGTTGGTTCTTTTCGGGAAGTGTGTCACACAAATCACTGGACGTAAGCTGAGAGGAGATCATGAGTACAAGGCCCATAACCTTAAAGAGTGAGGCTTTGTTCTCAAGTGTGATTTTGATATGTAGCACCCTCTGTGATTTTGTTTATCAGCTTTAAAACCGTTTAGTTCACAACTACTCACAATATGACCTAGTCTTGTGTTGTTCATGTAATCTACAACATTAATCGTGGTTCAACAGAAGGCACTATCATCTAAGTGGAGAGTGGATCATTAAAAATTAACCTATTATCATTTTGCTCTGTCAGTTAGAGCCATCCATTGCACATGAGAGGAGAAAGACTAGAGGGGATTCAAAGTACATCTGTTAATTTGAGTGTTACAGAAAGTAGGTAGCCTATGTGTTTGAAGTGCAGCTCGTACAGCATGCATTGGAAGAATCATACAGTGCAGCATTGCTTTAATGATCTTCAGTTTCAGTTACAGTACGGCATCGGCTATCATTAGCTGTGAACACGATCCCATTAAAACATTACTTCTTAAAAACGTTTTAGTGCACAAGCAACAGATAATGAACATGTGGTATCAGGAAGAGCTCTCCAATCATAGCACAAGTCCTGTGGCTGCTTTTTCTGCCCTGATTACATGTAGAGGGGGACTTCTGGAGTTCACTCAGATTCCACACCTTTCTGTGGCACCATTATGGCTCTGCATTGTTCTCATCTGAGCACCACACATATGAGTGGGCAGAGGGACAAAGAAAGCTCTCCCACTGCAAAATTTGTTCATCAAAGGGCTTTTGTTGTGTGTGTGTGTGTGTGTGTGTGTGTGTGTGTGTGTGTGTGTGTGTGTGTGTGTTTGCACCAACGCACACACACTATAAGCAAAACATGCAGACACAAAAAACAGCAACTCAAACAGGGATGTACTGACAATCCACTGTCATGTTTACAATAGCACCTCTCCAGGTTGTTCTGTGATGAAAAAGACGCTCCTGTTCTCCCAGCCTTTGTTTAGCTCTGGAATCTGTCAGCTATCGACAACAAGCACACAACTCAAATGTGCAGTATTCCCACAATACTCTTTAAAAGAATGAATAGATGTAGCGAAATATTCAGGGTTATGTTAAAAAGACAAAGGTAAATGATTAGAAACCTGCAGTGTAAGAAATGCACATGCAATAGTTTTAATTTGATGGAAACATTAAGCTTGCTGTGGTTTATCTATGATCATTACAACCAAAGTAATAGTTTCAGTGTCAGTTCATAGCAAGTTAATAGTATGCTAGTTTTCATCATCATTGTCTAGTCTCCTGAAGAATCTTCCTATTCCTGAGCTATTAAAACACTGGGGTTTAATTACCTGACGATATGGAAATGAATACCTGAGGGGGGCGCTTCATTTACTCCACACCTAATCAAAGATTGGAGATGCAGTTGCTAATCAGTCTGACACAATTCTCCTGTGTGTATGTACCTGAGGAGGGGTAGTGGTAGTAGTAAATGGGGTAGTCTTGGGGTTAAGATGTTAGATGGCTTTTAACCATGTGTGACTTGGTGTGATCACGGCAATCGCCCACTGGGAGATGAAAAGTATTTGACAGTGATCTCATCTCTGTGGTGGGTGTGATAAATATGGAAATAGGGAGGGGCAAAAACACTGCTTTATATCTTTTCATTTCCTCTCTACCCACATCCTCTACTTTAATGATCCGAATGACATGAAACATGTTTTGGCAGTTTCTCTTAAAGGACACAGTGCTGCTTACACACACAGAATTTCTAATCTACAGAGTCACTGAGCTCAGCTAAGAGCAATGCATATCAAGAGAGAAATTAAAAACCCAAAATGGATGGGGACTTGCTTTGACAACCAATCTTCAAGCATGTGACAAATAGGAAACAGCTTCTGGAGAAATTAACCTACAGCAACTGCCCCGCACTCTTAGCACTAAAGGCTATGAGCTTGTGCCTTATTATTGACTGAGAAGTGCTTCAATTATCCTGAGTGAAAATCAAAACAAAAATCCATGTTTGGCCCCATTCATCCCATAATGCATATTTTATAGTGTATGTATTAAATATCAACTAACTCTCCTTGCTGTTTGTGCCTGCCCTGGGCTCAGTCAGGCTATCTTGTGGAGGATCAACACATTTCTGCCTTAGGGACGCAGTGGGAGAGCCAACAATTAGTATTGTCAGAATACTTTTATCTCTACATGTGGAGTTGTCTCTTTGAATGTATGTTTAATGGACTTTTGACTTTGCCATCCCCTTTCTAATGTCCACTGCTGTTTACCCCCTAGAGAATTTCATGAATCAATTTATCTTCAAGGACAGATCAGATCACATGTCTACATCTAATCTCATCACATTAAACAAAACACTGCACGTGGTTTAATATTACAGAAAACCTAAATATTGCTTGTAGGAAAGATGAAGCTTGGAGGTTTGCAATGACCCAGTTAATGAGAAGAAACAGGGAAGCCAGGAAAGAAACAGCATAGACTGGAGTAGGGTTTGACTTGGAGTTTGTCAGGAGTGCTGCTAAGAGTCAGCCCAGTGGTAACCGCAGGATCGGTCATAAATCGCAGTAGAGGGGCTCCCTAGACTGCCTGGAGATGGCAGGTCATTAGGAACTGCCGGTCCACGGCATTAGGCTGGCCCATCAAACACATGCCTGCACTGTCAATATGGGAACACCCACTTCCTCTTTGCCCTTTGAACTCTTAACTGTCACAGAAACATCACAACCCTCGGACAATGATGCACCAATGTTTTTTCACTGCATGGAAATATTGATAACAGAACCGTTGGCAGAAACTGTGACAGCCACAGTTCATGAATTGTGGCACCGCATCAAGAAGCCAGCGCTGACAAACACAGTGAAAAGGAATAGTGAAGCCAATCTCTTGTCTCAGTTTGTCCATATATTTGTAGAGCATTCATAAAAGTGGCTTGTGTGCATTTCAGTGTGTGAATTCAGTGTGTGAATTCTGTGTGTTCAGTGGGCAGTGAGGCATGGATCTGGGTTGCGTGTTTGGTGTCGTCAGCAGAGCCCTAGATCATGCAGTTAAATGAGAAGTGCTAGTGCATAACCGCAAAACCTCAAGGCAGTAAACAGATCCACTGTCAACCTTCTGGTCCCTGCCACCTTAACTGAACCCTTTAAATATGCTCCATCAAATACACACTCACCTTATCCTTAACAGCCTCTCACACATTTCTCAATAAGCTCAAAGGTTAATACTGTACTCTACTGTGACTCAGGGATAAAAGGTGGAATACAGAAACTAATAAAAAAAAAGTTTCACGGTTCAGTTTGCCTGCTCTGCCGCAAATAGATAGGTAACAGAGTCAAAAAAAGTCTTGGTGTAATTTTTCAAAGCAACCGGGGCCGCCACTGCAATATAATGTCACCAGCCTATCTGTGTCTGCAAATCTTACAGGCATCTAAGCAGTATTTTCAATAAATGTACCTTAGTCAACTTAATTATGATCTTTGCTATGTTCTGCAATAACTCTATGGTGGGTCACAGCAGATTTCAACAACACTCGCTGTTTCTTTTCAAGCATATATTAGCTGTTTACATAGATAGAATTCTGATTTTAGCTCACATGTCTTTTGCACACAAAGTGTCCAAACTAAAAGGACAGTTTTTGATCAGAAGTCATATTTCACAGCTAAAAATTAGCATCTATAACACAACAAACTATAAATGGATGTCTGGAAATAATGAAGACAACAGTTCAGAGAAACAAAAAGCCAATCATTTTTACACGGGTTTGACACTTTGATAGTAATTAGATGTTCCTCTTCATAGTGTTCTGATGTCTAACATGTCAGCTCTGAATGTCGATGTTCAAAGAGTCAGTGGAGTGAAGGACTTGGGCAAATTCTTTTTGAGTGTAATAATGTGCTGCTCTACACACAGACACTTTTCCACTTCACCAGCCTTCCTAACAAGCACTACTGCTACTGCCTGGACACACACGTGCACACACACACACACACACACACACACACACACACACGCACATACGCACTACACACCACTGGAAATATTCGGGCTGGTATTCGATATCTAGAGCAACCCATCTCACGTCTGTGGAGCTCTGTGTTAAATCGAGGCAATTCTAACCTTTAATGATGGTAGCACTTTTTTTTCTTTTAGTAGCTGCCAAAATTTGCGCAAATAGAAATAAAACTTGAACGAGCCACCAGTTGAGGGATGAGAGGCAACAGTGGTATTTCTTATTTGTGGCACATTAAAAATGCATGCTACACCCCACATGCTGCCTCTCCTGATAATACTGGTTGGCATTTTTGTTCTTTATAGCTTCTAGTGGTCCCTGAGGAGCCTGACTGAGCCAGACAAACTTGTGGTAGAGTATCCCAGCAGCACATTCACATGCAAGAAAAGCCTAGAGCATACCTCATGCTTTATGTGGAACAAAATTGCAACAATCAAAATGATGCAACTGCGACTGAATTAAGTAACCAAGTGTTGAGCACAAGTCTGTTCAACACTTAATGTGTATTATGAACAAATTAATATAATAATAGATATCAACATGTGAAAGTGTTTACTGAAAACTTTAATGTTAACTACATTTCACTGAGATGAAGAAGTTTTGGTTTTCAGTAGTAACTGGAAAGAACAACAAAATGTCCAGTGAACACTGACTACCTGTGCATAAATTCAAATATAAAGTGTGACCATATAAATATGTAACCATATATGACCATATAAAGTCTTTTACAAATAAAGGGAATATACAATTTCAGAACAGAAAAATGGTAAGTTCACAAACCAAAATATGTACTGTAATTAGAATTAACATGAAGAGTGTGAGCAGGTCTGGTGGATCCTTCTAAAACATTGTCTGAAATGATTGATTTGAGCAAACTTTAGTCATATAGTCTACTAGTTTTTAATTAGTATGCGCAAGAAGAAATTTTGTGTGTACTCTCATTGTATAGCTTTAATCTATATGTACTAACTTGCAAGTAATATTTTGTTTCTACTACAGCAAGAAAACTGTTTTAAAAAAAAATCACATCAGTGGAGCTACACTACATTTTACAGCTGAACTTACCAAATAGATCAACTGAGAGTATACTGCAAGCCTTATATTGCCTGTCTTACCAGTTTACAGTAAGTTACCAGATTTGCTGGAAACATTTAGGTGGACTTTCTTTCAAACCTTGTTTTCCATTCTTTAGAGATTTACCCATATGAGAAAAATCACGGTATTACAGTATTATTATTAAAAGTGATGCCAATGTGGCCAATGCCACTGCAAGTGTGCAACAGTGCAGATTAATCCTGTCTGCATGTTCCACTCACACATACAATCACTTATGTTGGGAAATCATTTAAATTTCACATTTTCTGATCAATATTAAACATTTGTATGTTTATTCGTTGTTAATAAAAGTGATGAATACTTTGGGTGAAGATGTTTGACGTGTTTCCTTGCTGATTCCATGTTTTTTCCAAACTGGATATTTGTTCTGAAGAACAACCTGATATTTGTTTTTTGGGTTGTTCAACGTAATCCCACACTTCAGATTTCACTTTCTTTTATTGGGGGGATGGAGACTGGAGACTGATAACAGCCTTGCTTCACTGTAATTTTCTTGCTTCATTTGTGCCAATTGGGCCCAATGCCAAGTCTGACAGGCACGCACAAGTTAGATGTTGGGTCCGGTTTAATTGTATTTAATACTGGTTAACAGATGTACATGATAAAATAAGTGTCAACTTTCATACTATCATATACCAGGGAACATGAATACTGCTAAAACCCTACTGGCCACTTTCTAAAATAATCCAAATATCTTCTAATCATGTGGACATTGTTAAGACAATGTATTAAAGTTTTGTTAAAGTTCAACCAAAAATAGAGTGGCAGTTCTCAGGGCAAAAATGCTAGACTGAAAGGCTAGACTGGTTTAAGCTGATAAAGAGGCAAGAGTAACTCAAATAACCACTCTGCATCTCTGAACGCACAACATGTCGAACCATAAAGCAGCAGACCAAACCGTGTGCCACTCCTGTCAGCTAGGAATGGGAAACTGAGGCTACAATTCACATGGGTTCATGAAAACTGAATAACACAAGCAGCTGGTAACTTCGAGATCCTTCAGTTACTTTTACTGATGCATACAAAGGCTTCTGTGTTACAAACAGGTGGATTTCTCAAGTGTGACAAACTTTAGAAGTGACTTGTATTAATGTCAAAAACCAAGGCTTGACTGTTCAAAATTAATACGATAAGAATAATGTGAATTCTATTTTGGCTAGATTTTACTTTGAAATACTCATTACAATATCAAGAGACTAAAGGTTGCTTCTAAAACCTATTCATGTTTCTGACAGTACTTGTCACATACTGCTGAGGGTTGAAATTATGTTGTTTTGGCTGCTTCTTTCAACAACTACAGCAGTAGTGTTATGATGTCTGAATGAATCAATGTGACAACAGGCTGGTGTCACAGTGATTAATCCCTTTCCTCCGCAGGCTTGTCACCTTCATAACAAAGCAACAATACCAGATGCCAAAGCCAACCCACACGTCTATTGTTATAATTACCTGACCTTCAAATCCACATTAATGAGACCAGGATGATTCCATTCTCTTTCATCATTTGGCTTCCAAGCCCTCCTTTTATCTAACAAGGTCACCTTTCACAACATTGCTTCTCCCTGAAATACACATCCCCCTCATAAATATACATCTACCTGAATCTGCTCAACCCTTAATCGTAAGGAAGGAGCTTGGAGATATTACAAGAAAAAAAAAAAAGCTGTACGTGGGTTTTGCAAAGCATGAATTTGTATTTCTTCTGAAGTTGACACCAATGGGAAGTCAATGCCACAGAAGTTACAGCAAACAACTTTACTAACGACTGAAGTGTTACTTAAAAATGTTTTTCCTACACTACACACAAAACTTGTTAACATGAGGAAGAGAAAAACTGCAAGGCCTCTAAAGGCACAATGCAGTGGGGCAGCACAGAGAGCAGGGTTCATTAGATGAAGCCGTTTCGATCCGTTCCCACTATTTTAATCACAAATGCATTGAGGCTGTCACAACAACACAGGCATATGTGCAGTTCGTGAGAAACCACAAACATAATCTCAGGAAAACAATACAACTGATTATTTATTTGCAGTTTTATTTTTCAGCCACTTTTGCAACATGACAATAGCTGAATTTAGAGCGCTTGTAAAAGGTGAGACTGGGTTGCACATTATTAATAGGGAAGGGCTGTGGAGAAAACCTCTAACAGCTTAAAACATAATATTAAATTATGTCTATAGCAGAGATAACAAAGTGCCACAAATATCCACAAAAATACTCTAATTAGAGTACACAAATAACCCAACACACTGCACGTGCATGTTTAGAACAGCATATTTTCACATATTTTAATGTCACTGGAGCTCATTACTTACAAGTCTTCGATGATCCTACAGAATACTAACAACACAAGACATTTACAGTATATGACTCCTGTTGACAAATGGATACTGGGAAAAAAATATATCAAGAATTTAGGAAACAAGAGCGACATGCTTTGTTCACGTGATAAAATGCAGTTTTAATATGGAGCACTTCATATGACAAAGCAAGATATTGTGTGTGCACTATAATTTTCCGGTTGGGGTGAAATAGGTTATCTGCAAACTCGACAGGCCCAGTGTCACTGTGGAGCTCAAGATTTGGGCCAGCAGCTGCACATTACGGATTTGTCCAGTCCCATTTCTGGATTTATCACCCTAATGCTAATGCAGCCTCTTCCTTACTAGTGATCAGTGCTGTTGGTATGGTAGAGACCCACGTGGCTCTTCAGGGTCTTCACAGTCCACTACCCCCAGCTAGGTACCCAACAGGCAGCCAAACAGTTTCCCTCACTATATCCAAAATAACATGACTGGAATTTCTCCAGACGGAAGAACCAGGACAGCATTAAATTGGAGATCCTTAGCTACTGAAGTGTGGTTTCTGAATCCACTACTTTTTTATATATATCACTGCTTCCCTTTCGTAGAAAATAGACCTCTGGAAATGAGGATGCCCTTGATGGCCGGGCCAAGGTATATACACTCACAATTAGAGTCCATATAGCTTAAGTGCAGAACATTGCATTAAGAAAGAGTGCATTGTCTTTTTTAACACTAAATGTATTTTAACTTCTCTTACTTCCTTAACAAAATACACTTAACCAGCACTTAAGAGAATCCATTCCCACCAGCGTCTATTTGATCACAGCAGTGTAAGTGTTGAGGTGTTGTGTGAAATGATGACTGGCTCCAGAAGTACTCCATTTATGTCACAGAGACCCATCTCCCTGGAGCACCAAAAGCAATCAGGTTGGAGCAACTCAATCATAAGACCAGAAGAGATGTTATTTATGTTACCATGGTGAAAAAGCATTTCCACAAAGGCATCTTCCTTTCAGCTTTTTGAGTATGCAAACTAAAATAGCTTGTGTGTTAATTAAAGGAGACAGTTTCTCGAAATAGTGAAGAGTGTTACTTGTACATGTACGCTTCTTTCTGAGGAACATGCCACTGTTAGAGGTGCAATTAGTCATATACAATAAAAAAAAGTAAAACTACTAAAGCATGTCCATCCATCCATTATCTACCGCTTAATCCATTTCGGGTCGCGGGGGGGTGCTGGATACTAAAGCATGTAACAGATAAAATTATTATTTACAGAAATGTAAAATGATAGAGGTCTACATATATTTAGATTTTATAACAACAAGAATATCAGACATACTTTTTGCCACAATATATACCACTTGCAGGAACTGCTCTGCTCATAAATCAAGAGTAACAGTCTAAATGAAGACGTCATTCTAATGATGTACTCAATAATAACTATCACAAAGATAAGACAATCTTAGAAAATAATCAAAGCTGTACTAACATTAGTAGTGACAGTTGTACCTGTTTGATCATAATGGGAAGTATTTACTTTGAGATGGTTATTAAGTTATTATGCTTTGTAATACTTTGTAATGGAAATAAAACTGTTTTGCACCTCAAAAGCAGTGCGTTTTGCTCCTACTATCCTAAATCACAAACCACATTTTCAGGCTAGAAAACTAACAGAAATACGATAGCAGTACAAGAATCTTTCAAATCCTGGGGCGGCAGGGTTATTACTTTCCTGCCCTGTGATCATTAAAGCTCACAGAAGTGCACACTAGACTGACTGTATACTAATATCATGCTCTTTTATATCTTTGTAAGATCCTGTAGCTTATTTGCAGGAAAAGATGGTTTTCATATACATAAATACCTCACCTGCCTTTTAAAAGACAGTGGAATTAACTTCCATACAGAAATGTTGTGGTCTGGAACAACAACAGTGTAATATTGTTTTGAGCTTCCTTCTTTGGTATTGTATATGGATCACACAGTGTTCACTTCAGTGAATCTACAAACAAGCATCTGCTTTTTTCCACAAATACATTCACGCAGAATCCCAATGGATAATTTCCTGCTCAATGGAATCTGCAGTCGTTTGTTATAAACAAAACAAAAAGACTTGCTTGTTCGAGGAGATGACAGTGATGACACCCTGAGAATTATACAATCAGAAAGGCAGAATGTTTTCCTCTTGGCAGTGTCATCACATAAATTAGAGCTTAAATAAAACATTGAATTGGCCCAGAGAAAGAAGGGAAAAAAGTTTAATCCTGTTTTTTTCATTCAGTCTAAAGCACCGTGGTTCACCACAAATTCTTCTCAAATCAAGTTTATAGTGCCTGCACTGCTCTGCAAACATTCATACTGTACTAGAAACTGTCTGTGCTTCATCATCCATTCTGAAGCCATCCTCTGATGACCTTTTAATGATACTTAAACAGAGGACACAGTTTGGCTTAATAGAACCTCTTAAATTCATCAGAGGGTATTAGCCACAGAATAACATAAGGTGATTCAAACTGAAATGATCCATTGTACATACTCATCAGTCCTCTGTCACCTGTGTTTGAAAAACTAGCCATGAAAAGGAAGTTTACATATAATTTTCAGTGGGTAAAGCAGGTAAATTTGCTCTTGTACACGTATTAGGTTTCACAGCAGAAGATTATGCTTGTTTGTTGTTTTGTTGTATCAGAAACTGTTTCTCTAACATTCACACAAGAGAATTAGACACATAATCAACCACATCAAACTAAATAATTGACAGATGTGTTGCCGGCTGAGGGAACAAAATAGTTATCCTGGGGACACTTAGCTTGCAGAATAGATTGACAATGCCTACATCTCTCTAAATGATATTGCCGTCCTCCTGCTGAACTTTGCAGTGTTGCTTAATTGCAGACGTTAATTGGCTTGCCTCCAAGCTCTTTGTTTCATTTCTGAGCCCGAACACACAAACCCACTATTCCTCATAATGTTGGGTTCAAGTCAAGATTTACACAACATTTTCTCACACTGATGTACTGATGAAAAGGATTTACATTAACTATTGTGTGTAACATGAATCAGCAAGCATTAGTGCAACGTTAGGGTTTCCTGTTCATTTATAAAAATCCCTGTGAGAGCTACTGGCTTTCCCATCAGAACCGTTTACATGAAAGTGCTAGCACGGGTGGATGACGGGAGTTTTGTCAGGACTCCACCCACTATGTCACATGTACTGTTAGAGGTGACCAGTCAAAGAATGAAGGTAACAACAGGAAACAAACCCTGCGATACAAGACAAACCAGGCTAGTTTTACACAAGACTGTCAGCTTTCGTGTTCCTGTGTTAGGGCCCCTACAGTAGGAGGGGGGCAGTGGCCGGAGAGCCTTAACTTGGCAGCTCCAAAACACCAATCAAACACTAAATCATGCTAGTACACTAGTTACACTGTAAGGGGATGGTTGCCACTTCTGGAGACCTCATTTTAGTTGCCATTACCCATGCTAAAGAAATGAAAGCTTTGAGGTATGAATACTGAGACTAACTGTGAAGCTGACTGTAGAGTTGAATGTTAAAAGTGAAGGAACAGGCTCCCTTCAAAGATTTATGTAACTCACTACTCTTTATAATTCCTTTTCCCTGCATTTAATGTGATAGATGGAGTGCCACAGTACGCACTGAGAAATCAGCATGAATAAGCCAGCATTAACTGTTAATTTTAATAACCTTGACTGGAACATTTCCTGAAAAGGCAGATTCATCCATCCATTAGATATACCTGCCTATACTTGAGGGTCACAATGGGGCTGGAGTCAATCAACACTAATATAACAGTCTACCACAGCGTCGACACAGAGGAAACCCACAGAGATGCAGAGAGAATCTCTCTCCACGCAGAAAGGTCAGAGAAGCGGAAAGTTCAAGCTGATTCAGATGTGAAATAATACATCTGAATGTGCATCAACATTTAAGTTTAACCTCAAATCTTTGGCAGGTAAGATCCAGGAAATGAAGAAAAGCCTAAACGTGGTCCTAAAAGACACACACTTTGTGTTAATATTGTACTTACACCCAACAAAACTACCAAATTTGGCACCAAAGTCAACTGCAACAGACTTGTTGGGGGAAAAAACAGAAGATACAGGAAAGAATGAATGGAAGCACCAGACATAATGTAAAATCACTGTGCATAAAATCAAACAAGTCATAAGATAGAAGACATCAAGTCTGCAGGATCTATTTGTAATTCAGACTGAATCCTTCTCTTCTCCTTCTCTCCTTCCACAAAAATGGAAGGAGAGAAACCAACAGAGGCAGAAAATAAAATACAACGTCCAACTTACAAGGTTAAAAAACAACAACTTTGGAACATATAATTTTTTTTTTCAATTTAACACACTTCTCATTTTGACACAGTAAGATCAAAAAAAGCTGTGTTATTTCACAGCCAGGCAAAGCCAACTTGAAAACAGCTAGTGAAATAAAAAAAATAATGAAGCAGACAGGGATATGATTATGTAATCCACATATTAACCTTTTGTGGGATACATACTAATAATAATATTGGCACAATCGTAACACCTAGTAGCAGTTCCAACAAGACGAATCACTACAAAGAACATTTAAAAACCCATCATTCAACAGTAATGTCAGAAGGCAGACAAACTTCTATGTAACCACACACTCCACGTAAATCAACCTTTTTGCTGTCAGACTCATTCAACAATACCTACGGTTATACAGGCGGTTTCACAGAGAAGGACTCAGCAGTAACCTTGCATCCCAAGGACACATCATTTGAAATGCATTGGGTGCCACAACACTTAGAATGACCGTTTTTTGCAGAATTAACCTTAGCTAGTGTTTTCTGTCACCCTCTAGTATGAGTAGTGACAGGTCCTGAGTCCTGACACACAAACACAGAGCACTTCTCGCTCTGCCTTTTATATGTTTACCAGCTCATAGGGCAAGAAACAAACATGACAGATGGCTTGAAAGATCTCTCAGGTCACTCAGCCCTGTGTTTGACAAATACAATCTAATTGTGTAATGTTTGTTAGAAAAAATCTCTTTTGACAACATGAAGGATGGAAATGTCTCTGTGACCTCTATTAGAGACAGAGACCTATCTGTAATCCAAGGTTACCTCAACCATGAAGTAGTCCCGGCCGTGAGCAAAGAGTCCTATCTAAGTTTTTCCAAACAGTAAATGTGAATGCATTGTGGAGAAGAAAGAAAATTGAAGCCACAGTTGGCTAAAAGCATGCATAATTCAAATTCATTTAGGAGGGTGAGATGGATGAATGACCTAAATGGAATTGGCAGCTGCACAGGTAGACTAGGTCTGACTAAACTGGTACAGTCAGTGGATTCCGATTTGTCTCATGCTTTTTAACACTTGCCACCAGTTACAAATATGAAGCTAAGCAAAATTCAAAATTACTAAACGATATGTGACAAATACATTGATACTGAACATACTAATAAAATGCTCCCAGACATTTTTTTTACCAAAATATCCAATCTTGTAATGCAACATTGAGTTTCTCTAACTTCAGTGTTAAACGATTGTCATGATTATGTGTGGGCACTCACAACACTTTAAAGATAAGGAAAGACTCATCTCTTAGTCACTGCGCAAACAATGTATTTATTCAACTTTAAACCAAAATCACATTGTTTCTCTAATTCATGAGCATTTTATGCCCACCAACCACTTCTTGCGATTTTCTTCCCCTCAGTAATTGTAGAGCCTCAGTCATTCTAAATTATTTTGCATCGGAAGCCATCCACAAAAAAGCAATCACATTTGCAAATGAGCTGCATAAGAACATCAGTTTTAGGAGACAGGATTGGTCTGGAGTAAGGTACCACTTCAAAGAAGACGGACTATGATCATTAATTGAAGTTGTGATTACTGAAGAGCCACCAGTAAAGGACCAGCGTAAGATTTCGCAGTATTCATCATTTATGAAGCTGGACTACAGTTTCAACCCTCCGAAGTGTTTAATTGGCATCACTCTTCTCCTGTTATGCAGACATACATAAGACACATTGCTTCAGAGGAAATCTGTCTGAGATATATTACAAATCATCAGGCAGTTTGTAAAACATTTGGCAGCAGAACGCAAAAAAATCTTAATTATGTGCAGATTGATATGATTTAAAGAGGTGGTGTAAAAAAATGATTGAAACCTTTATATTCTTTGTTGATATATCTCCCACCACAACCTTTGTGACGATGGTGATTCATGGTTCATACAAAGTCTCTCTGAAAAATCTATTGTATTCTGTAGTTGTTACAGTAAAGTCCTGATAACAGAGTCCAGAGCATCTGTTTGCTCCCCTGATTAAATAAACCATTGTCTGGTGTGGCAAACGAGCATTACTTTTGGCACTACAGGAACTGCCTGTTCAATCTTACAAGGAAAGTGGATGCCTCCTGCCCAGTGCTGCAGTGTGCAAAAGAGGATGTGGTTTAATCTTCACTTCCATCTTTAATGAGCTCCGATGCAGGATGAGGCAGGATCCTGTGGTAGCTGCTAAAACACAATGCAGTCCTTGCCAAGCTGTACATAGTAACGCAATAGCTGCTGTGTGGTAAAGTGATACACACAAACCATTAGGAATGTAACAAATTATTTTTGTGGTTAGCTGTGTCAGTCACTCAGACAAAGCAGAGCACTAAGGCCACATTCACACAGACCTTCACAGGGTTGACCACCACCAACACAGTTAATTCAAATGTAAGAGCAATGCCTATAGTGCAGGATTAATACCTCTATGCACCCTGTACAAAAATCATCGTCTGGTCAGTGTTCCTTCTCATGTCTGTGTGCATGTTAGGTGGGGCAGGCGTGTATGTTTCTCTTCTGGGAAAGATGCTTTTTTTCCCACTCAACTAGCAGGATGTACAAACATTACAAAAATGTGCTGTATAGCCTCAGTGGTTACAACAAACCGTATGTTCTAGTTACTACGCCTTTTACTGAAGCCTATGAGGTGTAAAAACATATTTTTTAAGCTGTGTGGCCTGCTCAGGAAACACTGATATGCTGTTAATATATCTCTTTGCCCTTATTTGTTCACTTAAGAAGAGGGAGCACTCGTTCTTAAATTTAGCCTAATAAAGTTTGAATTGACTTCACAGCCACATGTCAATCCTTTCTAGCACTTTAGTTGCAGATATGTAATCTCCATTGATGTCTATTGGGTATAGTTAACGCATACGTAAATACAGAGATTGTCTCTGGCAAATATATGTCACTGCTGGCCAGACAGCAAGTATTGGTTACATCCATCCAGTCTAGACAGGCAGCATACTAGCTGTGAGAAAAATAATATGCATTTATGTATTTCCTCTTAGGTTTTGTAGCAGAAATATGGAACAATTAAATAACTGATTCCAAGAAAACTTTTTAAAGCAAGCACATGTACTGTATTTTCTTTTTTTTTTTTCTTTTAGTAATAACAATTGGCTCCCTGCCAAACCTTCTCATTCATTTGTCTCTCATAGCCTAATAGTCAGGTTAGTTTATGAAGGGTAATGCTCCGTATGGAAGGCTGATTAGGCAAGAGGCTACACTCAAGTTAGCAACCCAGAGGACAAGAAAAAAGGGAGGGGTCCCACTGTGGGAGCCCATTGGCCCACAGTGGCTCCTGCTCGACTAATGTAATCTATGATCTCTCCCATCCCAATTAAAAGATAAAATGGCCTCAGAACAGCTGTAAAGGGAGGACTCACAGGAGTGCACTAACCGCTGTTAATGTCAGAAGTCTCGTTTAAAGAGCAGCATCTGTTTAGGCTACACGCAGGCCTCATGCCTCCGAGCCTGCTAACAGCACAGACAATCCTGCCCATCTGGAGCACTGCAACAACACTGTGTGCCCAACTCACAAATGACTGGCACGGATATTGTTCTGTTCAAGTCAGGAGCCACCTCTGACATGAACACTTAAATATTTAATACATTTTGAGGTCAACAGTACTATTTATCAGCTTAATTATTGACTTTTCCACTAAACGTTCCTTGTTGAGATGTATTTCACATTAAGTGTCAAACTTAAATCACAGGACGTACAATAGGTTCAGTGCTGTTCCAAACATTTCATTGACCAAGTCACAGTCAAGGTAGAATAAAATAGATGATTACAATATATTTAAAACCTTTGTTGGTAATGGCATGCAAGTAATTGATTTTCACATGTAACACGGGATGCACGCTTTAACAAAAAGAGATGTATGGTCAGGAAAGACCTTAACAAAAGCACACATTTATTGTGTGTGCAACTGTGTGATTCCCAAAGCTATTGAGAATAACCGGGCTATGATTTGATTCTACTTGTTTAACTTAAGAACCAGCAGCCTGTACCTCACTTGAAATCTCTTTACAGTCAGTTCAAGAGAAACACACTACTGTTCGTTCTGATTCAAGGAACAGGAAACAGCAGTGCATACAGCCAGGAAATGGGCTGCCAAGTGGGAGAACAGGAGGTCCAGTACAAAAATTGAAATGACAGTTATTTGTTTAGGAAGACGGCAGAAGGATGTTCACTTCAGTAAATCTGATCAGATAATCCCATAGTTCAGTGGCTTTCAGTGGGAAGTAAGCCCATGCATGTCCATCAGTCCTGTCAAATGAGCTGTAAACAATGATTATGTCATGTCTCCATTAAGTAGTTTTCTAACAGAGTGCAGTTTTTTTTCCAGATTGTAAAATATTAGAATGCAATAATTAAAGAAAATTCATGTATTGATGGACAAAAAAAATGTGCTTCATCTGTCAATAAAGAAAAGTGACAAAGCAAAATTATTTTGCAGTTTTTGTTATGTGACCTGTATTGCTCACTCAAGTTACTTAAAGGGTTGTAAACGGATATCCAAATTATTACTAACTGACAGGATGGTTGTTTTGTTATTGAAAATATGCCCTGCCAACTGCTACAGCATGCACAGACAGACATCCACTCCACTCCAAGTTGAAAGGTTTGCATTATTCACGGTCTACAGATTGCGCGGTTGCCTGCAACTGGTGAACAATTACATTTGATTGGTTAAACTCTTTACAGGTGGAATTATGCTTCTTTCACTGACGTTATATTTCCACATCAGATCATTAATAGACAGAATAGCTGTGACACAAAGATCAACCAATTTCACGCGACGTGGACAGAAATCCATCCTATATCCTGTTGCTCCTTAAATGTACAAGGATCTGTCTATTGTCACCAGTTTCACTGACAATGTAGCAAGAAACAATTCATGGGGTAATTCCAGATCTGTATACATACTAAAACTCTACCAAAAATAAATTTTCCATTGTTAGTGCTTAGACGTACACTGCCAGTCAAACGTCTAAACACACAAATATGTGCATGAAGCAGATTTCATAACATCAAATTGATCAGAATGAATGTGTAGATATTGTTCATATTGTAAATGGCTATTGTAGCTGAAAAAGGAATATTTACATAAACATACAGAGACCTAAATTCTGCAAACATTAGTACTGTTTTCCAATAGCATATTATGTTTATGTTTATGTATTGATTTAAAAGGAGAACTGATCATTAGAAAACCATGTGCAATGATGGTAACACAACTGAAGACATGGATCTTTTCATTAAAAACATGGTCATTCCTATGTGCCCAAACTTTTGACTGGTAGTGTAAATTAGTAGGAACAATTATCAAATATTTAGGTCTGATTTACCACATTCACTGACTCATCAAAAAAAAAAAAAACAGCAGAAAGCAGCTGGTCGGTGTGCACGCTCAGCAGTCTTCAGGTAGCCCAGATTGGGGAAAAGTATCAGTAATCAAGTTTATCATGAAAGCGAAGCTGCAATTTCCATATGTTTGGGTTTGATTCATGGTCTATATAAAAGCATGTGTAGCAGTGCAACATCAAAGACCTGTCAGTGTTGTTTTCTTGTCTTAGCACTTACATACACATACTTTTCTATAAGAAAAATGGTAAATTGCTCAACATGCAGTTGCTGAAATCTGTTATTGATATGTGTCATAATTTTTTGCTGGTCACTTAATCTCTGTGACTCTTAAAACTCAATACTCAACAGCTCATGGCTTCTACAAATGACGGAAATGTATACTGCATTTATTTTTGAGGAGAAGGGAAATAGTCTGTTCCCTAAACCTGCAGTTTTTAAACCAATAGTTATAGTATGTAGCACATCAATAATCTCATAATCTCAAAAGTTAACAGACGTAATAACTGAATGACTATTTACATGTAAACAAGGACCCTTAGTTGGGTTGCTGTACTCTAAATAGCCAATTCCTTATTTCCCATGGCTTTCATACTATAATGTGACTAACTCATTTGGCAGAGAACCATGGGTCAGATATTTGTGGTTAAAATAGTAAGACCTCATCTCTGCATAGCATTTTATGGTTTCCAGCAATCTCTGTCTTGCGGGGCACAGGTTAACAGTATGCATTAGTTTTACAGTCAATACAGAACCAATCAAGTGAGTGTTAATACATTTATGTAATTTGTGTTTTTGTGCTTACTTAAAGATAAAGTGTAAGAACTAATGTAAAGAATAATTTAACATTAAATCACATTTTTAATTAGTAAAGTATGTGTACAGTCACAGTCAATTGATTCCAATTTCCGTCAATAATTTTTTATTTAAACTGGAATTATTTTCCATTTTCCTGAGAAAATACAGTGAATCTGTGCTCAAAGGAGGTCCAGGGACAATGGGTCGTTTATATTTGTTTCAGGTCAGTATACTGTATATATACTGTTATCATGAACCTGATCTAATTACTAACCTGAACCAGATGTCTTCCCAGATGCTTAACCTGACCCCAACTTTGCCCTAACCTCTAACAGTTAGGTCTGTTACACCAGACCACATCCTAACCCAAGTCCAAACCCCAACCACACAGGAGATCGCTGGGAGAAATACTATTTAAAGGGGAAGGAAACACCATCTTAAGAGGGAAACAGACTTCAGCACATAACTGAAAGGTTTGCAGTATTAATGTGTCTGAATAATTCAAAGAGGAATCTCTAAAATTAAAAATAGCACTTTTCATTCATTCATTCGCCACAAGCAGTAGAAATTCAATAGTATACGCCGTAGATCTGTGGTAAAACTACATCAAAATCAATACAAATATGAGTCATGTCACTTTGTTTGATATCCTCTAAAGTCTTGAACTTAAGAATTTTAAATACGTGAGATGCCTTAATATCATTTCTCTAATTAATGACTATGCAGACCGTCAGCTTCCATGTTTACCCCAATCTGTGGAACATCATCTTCAAAAAGCTGTGTCACCTTTCAAGTTCTACTTGAGTATTTTTGGCAGAACAAGCTCAATTATTTCCTATGAGATTAATTGCCTCCTAAAATCATGACAGAATTTTGACAAAGTGGGGCAACATTGGAGGTATTTTCGCTCTCTTTCTCGTTCCTCTTGTCTGGCTGCATCGGGTTCCCTTTTTCTGAAATACACACTTGCTCAAGGCTTATTTGAAGAGGGAGCAGGGTTTGTGCTTGAAAGCATGAGGGAAAATCCAGCACATAAATTGTTTTCCATCACAAGAAGAGGAGTAAAATAGGCAAGAGAGGTGCCTGCCTTGATTCTACTTAGTGACAGAAACTTAACTATTGAATCACAATACCAGATTCTGTTTACAAATTTTGGGAGATGGGATTTACGGAATTGTAAATTTGATGCAGAAAAAAAACTGGGTGTATGTCTATATTATAGAAAAGCACCAGGCTGGTTATGCAATGAGAAACTTCCACATGATTTTGAATTTAGTCCACAGCAGATTTCTGTATGATCAGATTTGTTATGGCAAATTGTGGTTATCACAGTGTATCAATATTGTTGTACCGGCAATTTTGGTGTTAGCAATATTTCCATACGTAGATTGTTCAACTTAGATGGAAGTGATACCATGAAGCAAACAGTTACCATTCAGAAATAAACATCAGCTCTTGGATAAGCAATTAACTTGTGTACTGCATTGTGTATCCTATTCTTTTTCGATGAAACGGGTTTACATTTATATAGGATGTGGATTTAAATGTGGAAGATTTGAATAATACAAAACAAATGGGTATATGTATTGTTATTAAGCAATACTGTAGTTTTATATCGTTTAAAAATGTATATGTTATACACTATAACGTGAACTCAATTTCAGAATTTGTATACATTATTATAATACATATAAATAGGGCAGTGTTTTTCCAAAATTACCAGTTAATAACATAATGTCTACCACGGTTCACTGATTATTAGTGTACCTCTCAGCTTTGCAGTCACCAGCATGTTTCACGTCCTTGTTTCCCCAATAATTACATTACATACATAATGCTTTAGGCCAGTTTGTAGATTAGTACAACAGGACGTTTGTTCAACCTCCAATATGAGCAGGCTATTTACAGTTCAGCTCATTGTAAATGCATCACCTCCATTTAAGTCCCAAGAGATGTGAAAATATGACCAATGTGTAGCAACACTCGAAGCCTCATATTGCTATCAAAATAAGAGCTTCTGGCACCAGTAAAGACTGCTGCAGTGAATACTAGGCTTGCGCAGATTTTGCTTATATAAAAAAAAAAAGCTCTCTCACAACAATAGAAAAGAAAGAATAACAAATTTGAACAAACAGGTAGGATAATGGTAACCATTACCCACAAAGGGCTGCTTTGTTAGAATCAAACAGAAATATGTCTTGTGGTACCTCTCATCTGAACGTTTAAGAGCACCACTTTCCAAAGGGCCTAAATCTGATAACTTTATTCAAGAGAAGTGGCTCTAAACTCTGAGGAGCCATTGTGTTCTGCACTGCACCTTTCATTTCCACACTCATCCGGATAACAACAAACTCCTTAATGACCCCACACCTTATGAAGAAAAGGTACTCCAAAAACACTTCGGTGTAAGAAGCGAACATGAATGTGTAAATTGTGAGTGGCTTAATCTTGCACTAAACAGGCAAGTGTCGAAGGACACCATGTCTGGCTGCAGTCGTAATTGTCCTGAAAGAACATCAATCAATGCTGGGAATGAGTTTACATGCACTTAAGAAACCCAGTTACTGGAAATCCGTGTATACAAGCGGCAGATGAGTAATCTCATTTTGGAAGCATGGTTCATAGATTTTAACTGCATTCTGAATTAAAGAAATAATGTGAAAAGTGACTTATTCAGACATCTACATGACACTTTGTGTTGGTTTTAAGTTTTAGATTTTATGTTGACTTGATTTAAAAACAAGGCAGCAGCACAAGGCTGCGTGTAACAATCTCCGCATTTATTCAGGTACACTTCTCTGCTTAAAGTAGAGTGGTGAGGGTCGCCAGCCTTTGTCTTGCACATGCGCTTTTGTAAAAAGCCAATTAGAAACCTGGTTGGGCATATACGTGACAGAGTAATCTGAGTTCTCTGGGAGTAATCTACCTGTGGAAATCATGTTTCTCTAATCCCAAATTACAGAAAACCGTTTACACGAGAGTTAAGAAATCTGCTTATTCAAGAAAGCTGACTGTAAAGCGGTTACTTGAGTGCATGTAAATGCATTGTATATGTTGCTGATAAATCCTATTTCAATTTAGTATTAATGCATTTTGAATGGTCCTGCAGTTCTGCTGTAAAACACATTTCAACCACACAATCTGAAAGATTGAGTGCATAGGATCCTGTGTTTCTTCTTTTCAGGCACTACATCTGAATTTTCCAAAAACATTTAAAACGAATTACCTGCACAAATTAAAAGTCATGGGATTACCAAAAGGGACATGCAGTATTTTTCTTTAACAATTAAAAATTTATATTTAAGTTTCTTCTATTAAAAAATGTTTAACCATAGTGTTAATGAATCTCATCATACATATTAAATCTGAATAGGCCTGAGTTTGTCTTGTAACAGTAAATAACTTTCCACTGAGGCTGCTCAGTGGAACTGTGCATGTAAAAGGCGTTATTAAAAATGTTTTCATTACTTCTTAATGATGGTGCTGCTACAGTAGGGGATACAGGCAGTTGTGTGGGACACATGCAAGGATTGTCTCTTGACCATGTTTCATGGGCCTTTGCCCAAGAGGATTAAAAGCTACTTAAGATGCTGTATTAGAGTTTTACAGTCCAACAGCGAAAGACATAATGCTATTGGAAATGCTGGCACTTCCTAAAAAGAGCAACAGGGACTAAAGACGACGTAGGACTGAGCCTCAGCTAATGATGCTATGCAAGTGTGAGTGTCCACAGGAAAAAAAAAAGAGGGCCCGGTGGCTAACTGAGCGAGAGATTGACTGAGAAAAGGGGGATTAGACCCTTGGATCAGGAAATTCAGCTCTGTGGGCCGCGGTGAAAGGACTTTGTCACCCATGCCTGCTCCAACCCTACTTTGTCTTTAGAGACAATGGGCTTAGCTACTCCGAAGAACTGTATTCTGGTTATGATCACAAACCATTACTAATGCATTACTATTGCACTTAGGACAGCAAATTATAGATTGCCATCAATTTCAGTTCTCGAGACAGCATCTTGTTAATTTTGCAGAGATTTGTTTTGATGTGATTGGTGGGGGTGGGGTGTTTCCTGAGTGCTCCTGATCTACACAGATGAAAATGCATACAGTGAGACGAAGTGAGGAGGGAAATAAATTAAGGTGGCTGAGGCCATTTCGTGTGGGGAATGAAGAGATATTGCACTAAATTCCAACTGCTTCTCCTTCTGGCATGAAACCCTATGCAAATCTCCATGCTGCCCTCTGACCTGCAGACAATTGTGTGGCGGTATTTAGAGAGCGCTCCTAGAGATTCTCCCCTGGACTTTAATTAGGGGGTCTTCACATTACTATACACAACAGGCTAAATACAGGCCAAAGCATTTTAAGCTGCTCTGCATGTGCTGCATAGCTTGCTGATACCATAGCAAATACAGTGAAAAAGGTGATTAAATATCTCAAACTGAGCTCTTAGAAGGCTGCATTATCCGAAACATTTAACAATTGCCACAACAAGCCAAGGACAAATAAAAGGAATAGTAATAATCAAGACAGGGAAAGTACTTTTTAATGTGTGGTTGTTTGAGTGCATATACTACAGCACATTACACTTACAAGATTAAAGTCGGAGTGCCAATAAGCAAATGTGAATTGTTGTTTTTTTCCCCCCAGAGAAAGTGTTATCTTAACTGACCAATCGTCCATAAGAGGTGTAAAGTTTGGCAGGCGCTCCGCATTCTAATAAAGAGGATGCAGCAGTTATGATAACGCCCAGCCTGTTTCACACTGAGGCACAGTGTGAAACATAGTGTATAGTAATGCACAAGCAGTAAATCTGTACTGCTACAATGAGAAAAGGACAGCGATTACCCTTAAAGGAAATACAAGTCAGGACACCTACAAATTAAGGTTGTTTCTGAGGAATAATGTGGTACTGTGGCAAGAAAAAAATGTTACATGAGCACAAGTCTCATAAAGCTTTCTGATTATTACATTATTAGCTGGAGATATAAACAGAAACATTATATTCACCTTTGGCACCAACACAGAAATGAATCCAATGGTAATTAACTTTTCTTATTCAATCTGACAACATCTGGAGGCTATAGGCTTTGATTGGAATTATTATCTTTGCATGAGCAGTACAAATTAAAATCCATTTCAACAAGAAAATTACTATATGTGGCCAGTAGGGTCGGTGCTGATTAAGTACCAGAAGTAGAGGAGCTGCTTATTTCATTTCTCTATACATCACCTTGTGAAGTAGACAGTTGACAAGTAGTCACTTAAATAAACAGAGCGCTTCATCTGAAAGGTCACAGGTGCTTATCAGAATGAGGGCTGCTTGGTCTGTATCTCAGAAAAAGCTCTGAGCGGCACTGAAAATGAAAGGGACCACATGAAAGATGGGCAGTGACAGCACTGCTACATATAACAAGAAATGCATAAAGATTTCACTTAAAGCTTGCTAAAGCACTTATCACCTGTCACTTTGACCGAGCATCTGCTCGCCAATCTCTTGGAGTGCTCAGGTGGGTTGTCTCCTGCCCCCCTCCATCTCATAAGAGATGCATTGAAATTCAGTCGTTTGCATGGAATCAGTGAGTTTGCGGAGAATTACCTGAGCAGATTAGAGCTGGAGGCAGCTGGGGAGAGCTAGCGTCTGATGATTCCAGCTTTTCCGGCTCTATTTGTTTTCCCCGCACTTTAGCTAAATTAGTAATTACAGTCACACAGCCAATCTCACCATGACCACTGCAAAACCAAAGAAACACCTGCAGAAGTGCTACAAACAAACAACTAGTTTAGATCTGACAAGCTAATGAGAAAAACTGTCTCTTCTGCAATTTCCATGTGAAACCTGACAGAATTAAAGCGGACAACCAACACAATCAAAAGTGTAAAAGTGGAAAGATTGTTGAACACTAAATGGTCTATCAGCACAGTTAGACTGCATTTCTCAGAACACATCATGCAAAGCCAGTTTCATATATCAAAAGTCACCATACTGCCAATTGAGTCAATGCATTTGAAAGCAGCAGAGGATGTATTAGACTTGAGGTTCAATAGCATCTTATCAAAAGTGTGAATCTACTATTGAATCTGCTTACCAAATCTAAATCATTTCAGACCCCTTATTGAATCTATTCAGATTTGTCAGAAACATTTTTACATAACAAAGTTAAAAATAACTCATATTAAAGTCCTGAAAACTCTTTGTCTGAGAAACTGTTTTCCATGGCTTTGAGAAGGGAAACAATACAGTTCTGAATGTCTAATTAATGGGGCAACCTCAGCAGTTTGTGGATAAGAGGACCAATGTAGCTGCTATTTTACAAGAAACATTTTATTCAGTTTTTTGACTACTTATATTCAATTTATTGTAATTACTCATTACATTCAATATTGGTTTTATGTATTCATGACTGCAGTCCAAATGGAACTGACCATGGAAACCCTAGTTAATGTGTTAGTTGCTAAGGTATAAATGTCCACCTCCCAAACAAGACTAAGTCTGCAACTACTGTCCCCATATTTAGACAATATCAGGGTCTTTACAGCAACTCCCCAGACAGGTTTTCAGTCTCAGCCAACACCTCATTTGGCACTAAGACCTCAGAAGAAAACCAGACTGATGATTGTTCCCAAAGAAACAGAAAGAGCTCAGAGGCAATGGCTAAATAGAACTGATGAGCCACTGGTATTCAAAATTCATAGAAAACTAGTTTAATTTTTCATGAGGCACCATTGAAATGACCAAAGAAATCTTGGGTTAGAGTGAAGTATCTGCATTTCTAAACAGCTTGGCAACTGCTCACTGGGTGAACAATAACCACACGTGGTTTCCACCATTCTTTCTTCCACAACAGCTCTGACCATCTGATTGGTCTCTAGACAGTCATCAAAAGCACACAGACATCTCAGAAAGCTCTTGGTAGATTATTAGACTGTGCTACAAGGCTTTGATGTGTTCCACCTCAGTATATTATTACCATGTCCCAAGAACATTGTGAAACAATGGACTCTTGCTATGGCCAGCTAGGCTGATGCTGCTGTCCATGCTGTTTGGGGTGACTCAGCCCAGTCACCATGGAAACATGGCAGAATCACAAAGGCAGAAAGTTTGTTAAACAAGGAGGGGGCAAGGTCAGCTGGCCATGTGATGTGGGTGGTAGTGGCAGCAATTAGAAGGTGGAGGGTCAGACTGGTTGCACAAAACTAATAAAAGAATTTCTGTGACTTGATAACCTTATGTTGCTGCTACTGAATTCAAGCTGGTGAGCCAGTGTGAGAAAACTTTTCTTTTGTTGTAGTTAGCTGACATCATGAGCAGAGTAGCTAGCACACCTTATGTGGTGAAAACTGCTGCTCGGAACTTGAATCCCCATAATCATACACAAATCCCATACTGACAAAAAGAGACAGAGGTAAACTGATGGATATTTGAGAAGACTCACATGCCTGTCAGACTATGAGAAAAATCAAACACAGATTCTCTATGGAGGATTCTATGTCACTGCATCCAGAAGAACCAGGCAGGGGTTCAGCAGCCGTAGACCCAATTATAACCCAGCATGACGATGACTACATATCGTACAGAGTGCTGTTACACTACAGTAAGGGGGGAAAAATTAATGTTCTTCTATTACTTCTGCCACATTCAGCTTCTGGTCTGACAAATGATTTGACTGATCCCTGCCAACCCCCAGACAGGGAAGGTGACAGGAGAAATGTTTCTCTTTGCTTGTGCAGAAGTATGAATTGCCTCCTGCCGCAGCAAACAACTTTCAAAGCAGTCTGACTATGCTACTGTAACTCAATTATGCCAGGCATTAATTACCTACTGAACATACTCTGAGATTACCACGAGTTCTTACAGGAGAAATAAGATTAAGAGGAAACGTGCAGACATGTTGAAACAGATTCCATGTTAACAATAGACGAGGAGATCAGTAATGGGCTATTGAGTCTTTATAACTAAGAGAAGAGAGTATGCTCTTGTGGATAAACGAAGAGGAGTAAAAAGAGGCTTTCTCCAGGGAAAGCTAGATAATTCCCCATTGAGCTCATCAGCTCCCACCCATGTGCACATGCACTTATAGACAAAAAGAGAGATAAGAGTGAGAATATTCATTAGGATGCTGAACTCTAGTTAAGCAAGTTGGAAGCTCCAAGCACAGGTGTGGGCTGCACCTGGTTGGTGAAAACATCAATTCTCATTGTGGCAGGCATATTGGGATGATAATACTCTCCCTTTCTGTGACGTCACTTTCATCCCAAACCCCCACTGCCGCCAACCTGACAGCCTGTGTTTCTCTGCTTCTCTTACTGCACCTCTGAGGCACCGGCAAAGGCGTGAAATTTGGCGGGCTATGAAACCATCTACACAAAACAACAGACAGCAACCCACACAAGGAGAGGATACTCTTCCTGCTTGACTAGTAGATACATTCCTGTTGGTTGGAAAGGCAGAGTAACAGGGTCAAATGTGAAAACACAGCTGTTTTTTTATCCTCACTGAGAATAAGAGACACAACCGGTCGTCTGATATTTTACTCCAATACTCTCCGGTATCAACATTAACAAGCCGATGCCTCTAGCTACTGTACTCTGGCAGCAAGAGACAATGTTGGAGACAGATATCAATCCACATTACAAACAGCTGTTAATGTACTCAAACGTTTGAAGTGCAATGTCACTTTTACAAGAACAGTGTTGGAAACACACAATACAGCTGCTGCAGCTATGACTTAATGTTGGGGCCTCACCTGTTGCTATGAAGTCAAATAGAAGTTTGTGTGTATGTGCTTCACTGTGAGTTAGTGAGAGCATGTGTTTTATCAGTTGCTGGCGCTTGTTTGAACGGAGCCGCGATGAAAGCCTAGACAAACACATGGGAATGTCAACCGAGAACTAAAGTCAACAGACAGAGCCTCGACTCTGCCAAGGACCCTTGTGAGAGTGACCCTGCCCTCCGACACTGCACTGGACTGGACTGCCTCTCCACATCGCTCCTCTCCTTTAAACTCCACCAGCAAAATAAAGTACTGATACAGTGATAGAATGAGGGAGGGAGGAAGATGCAGAGAGGAGATTATAAAAAACAAGCTAATAAATAAAAACTTCTGGGCATTTTTTTCCCCTCCTCCAAGCAGGGGTGAGTCAGCTCAGCATACAGGATTAAACAAAAACTCCAGGGGTAAACACTGTCCAAACACACCACTGAACAAGCACAACTAAAGTTTGTCCATTTCCATACTTTGCTGTTATGAAACAAAAACAGAATTAGAAATATTCATTCTGTATTAATTGGACTAACTGGTGCAGACAAAATATTTAAGGCAAGCTTGAGGTACTGGCTTTGAATACATTGCTGAGATCCCAGCCTCGTATTTTTGGTCTGGTAATGTACTGTGAAGGCAGCAGAAGGGCAAATGGTAAAGCAGGCTGAGCAAACATCTAGCCCTATTCAATTCTGAGCTGAAGCTTCACTTTTTTTCTTCTTTGGCCAGTTTTGTGTGGGAAGTCAGTAGAGCGGGCTTGAATCTCTATTGACTCAATGTGCTGAGACGTTTTCCCTTTTACCAATGCTAAAGCAGGCATGAGCACTAATCCTTAGGGGTTAAATGGAGCCTCCTCTGGGGTTTCCCTACCCTGAGAGAGCCGGGGGCGGCTACTGTGATGCACACTGAACTTTAATGTATTTGGCAGAATCTTGCAAAGAAATTCCAGTTCAAATCTCAGAAACACAAAACTGAAACATTGTTATAACAATTCATGTGGGGTTTGCATCTACTTACATTCAAGGCTTCCCATGGCAAAAACTCAGGTAATCAGTGTGAATAAGAGAAACACTACTGATTATGATAAGGATTATAAAATTTTAATGATCAAAGTGGGGAAATTGGGTCACTAGAGAAGCAGAAAAAGTTAGATAAAAACAAGTACAAAGAAATAAATGCAAAACAATTCCCAAGTACATTAAAAGACCATTGGAACAGTCTTACATAATAATTTAACATCTGCACTGCAGGTTAGAAGCTGCAATAAAGTCAAAGAATATCCACAGTCCTATGCTTGAAGTGGTTTACAGTGCAGTATATAAAAATTAACATTGTGTACAGGTACACAAAACACATTTTAAGTTCAAACGAAAAATCTGGAAATGTAGATTGTAAACTGTTTGACTGGGTATAGGAAGAATTGCTTTTGCAAATGACACAGTCATGGTGATGAATGTTTCCAAATAGGAAAAGCTGGTATTTTCTGCATCAATGGTGACCTTTACAGAGAGGAAAATGCATTTTTGAGAGCCTGATGCAATGTTACGTTCAAACTTCATGCAGGCGGCTACAATTCAATCAACAGAAAGACTGTTCACCAATAACATCCACCAGAGAAAGAGACCATTTCCATTTCAAATCGCAGCCATTTTCACACCAACACTGAGACAGCATCAGCAGCTGCCAAAGTCTGGCAGCTCCTGCCCCCTGTGTTTTTCCCCTATCGCTGCATATAAATTCACATCCCTTGCCTGTGTGATTGTGACTGAGGTCGGTTATAATGACACTATTTCTATTTACGCAACACATCTACCCATCTCTACTATCAGCGATTTGCTGGTTGACTTCCTCTGCCTTTTACTGGTTGTCTTTGATGGGTCAACTTAAAAGAGTTCTAACTGGCCTGTGAAATGCTGCAGCTTTGCCTTTTTATTCATTTGTAAAATTGGAGCATAGACATATAAATCAAAGCATAATCTGTAAGAGAACTTACAGGAGCATGACTCCTGCACATCGAGTCCTTAAATTAAAATACAATACTTGTCTGTGTAAGTTCTTTCAAAGACATACATTTCAATATGTGCATTTCTTGTGAATACAAGACAAACATTTTTAATGGTTACTATCACTAAATGAAGCAGGTAAGCAGCCAAATACCACAATCATGTTCATACAAGCATATTTCCTTTCAAGTTCAATTATAATCAATGATTTTGTGATGCTGTGCAACAGACAACTATCAGCCCTTAACCCAGAAGTTTTCCTGTGATCCTTTCACGAGATCTTCGATTTCTATTGTAGATTTTTCCCTTTAAGGTGTTTATGCAAACACCTTTTCATTTTTTTTCCCCATGATCAGGAGATGTTGAGTTTTTGAGTTCATTCTACTGACATAAATACATATGTCTAAAGTTTTACTAATTCTATGCACATGTAGGTGAAAGGCATGTCCAAGATAAGTACCCCAGTCCCCCACCCCCCCACTGAAATCCTACCACACCTCAGCTGCATCAATTCCAATAGTGGAGTGGGATAAAGAGGGTCTACTCCAGTTACATGCAGTTTTACCCAAAACATGTCATTCACAACTCCACCAGAAGTGCTTTACACTCTTGCACTAATAGATGGGCAGGCAGTCTACGAACACTTCTTTCAGGAAAGTTATAAGTGTCCCTTTATTCCCCCATCATCACTCTCTATAGGTTTCCTTTGAATGTGGCTTTTGGCGGCAGAGAAATTAGACATCTGATATCCAAGTTAGTCAAGATGAGTGCTGAAGCACTGGTGTCAGACGCTGAGGCATAGGCACCTCCTTGTTATTTAGATGGTTAGAGGTGTTACTTAAAAACACCTTTAGGTGGAGGAAATGCCAATTAGAGGGCTCCAGTTCCTCCAATGTTCCCAATATGGTGTATGGTGTTTCACAATAGCTTTAACTGAAGATGATTCTTACCACCACATTGATAAAATGTCAACATAACTCTACCCAACTTTGAGAGATAACAACATAATGATGCACACTGGATTATATCACTGCAGTCAACCATATACACATGTGGAACTACATAATGAGAATGTATTTTAAGCAAGTGATTGAAGCATTGGCTCTGAGCTGAGAACACTGATTGTACCAGGTTTGCTCTAAAGCACATGAACACAAAAATCTCTCACTGCAGTACTTTCCTAGCAGTTATATATTGTGTTTAGCAGTGGAAAAAACAAAGAGTTGCGAAATCATTGAAAAAGGTCATTTTTAGATATGACTGACGAGCGTAAACAGTCATCTAGATCACAGAAAAAACAAAGTCAGATTTAGTGTTTGGCACAGATAAGTGAACGCTTTGATCACAATGATGGCAGCTCTGTGTGAGGAGACCTCCGTTTTCTAGTCCTCCCCCTTCTCTTTACCAAAAATGCTGTTGTCTGAGAACCATACTTCCTGTATGTGTTCCAATTAACAGGGCTATTGCGGACCTTGAGGTATTGTATAATCTTATCTTATCAAGAGAAGCAAAGACTGAGTTTGTTTCTCCAGATAACATTAGTCCTGACTTCCTCTCCTTACAACTCTAAACCTTAACTGACCCTTAACAAGACACACTCAACCTCCTAATTTCAAGGTACTAGAAAACTAAATTCTCACATATACTCAAAACATATGGAGCTGAGTTAAAGAATCAGAAAGCTGCATGCTTGACTTTAGTGTTGTGTTGCCATTTACACAAGTATATGTAGTCAACTGTAAAGATAAATGCTATCATTTAACTAAGGCTGAAGAAAAGATGCTAAGTTGGCTAATTAGAGATTTAGTGCAGGGATACTAAACTAGTTACAAAGCAAGAGAGAAGGACTACAATTAGCTACATTAGAGATGTATGCTGGACTGTGAAAACACTGTATGGTAATTCTATCTTTTATCTCCTTTATTGTGCTGATTAGTGCAGTGGGGTGGGGGGGTGCTCTACCTAATCTGATCACAGAGCATTGTGTTTGAGGACATTAACCTATGGGAGGTCCTAAGGTTGACAAGTAAGCTCCTTCCCCCATTTACCTTTTAATGGAACTCGCTCATCCCCGGGTTTCTCTGTCTCTACAGACAACACAAGAGCAATCACAAAAAACAACCAAAGAAAACAAAAGATGAGGGGAAAAACAGCCGACTGAGCTATTTGCATGGCTTGTCATTCTTCCACAAACACATGGTCTAAACAACTACTGACCGAGGCCCCTGGGCTTGCCTAGGCAGCAGGATGTCGGCCTCTTTAGTCTCAGTTGTTTTTGGCTCTTTCCTTTTTTGGGCTGCATCCTTGTCCCAATATATGGAAGGGTCAAACCATCCCTCAACATCTGGGATCTGTATCAAAAAAGACTTGTATCTTTCTGCAAAGAACTAGGAATCACATGCGTGGCAAAGCCATGCTTCATGTAACCGAGAACCGTACAGCTCCATCGGTCTAAGCTTTCCATTTTAGGCAATGCATTTACATTTATACAAACCCGCACTAATGAAATTCAACACTCGTCTTCATATTCACCCATTCACAGATTCTTTTTTTTTCTTTTTCTATAAACTCTCTATCCCTGTCACACACATTACATCCACTCCAAATCAAAAACATGAATACTCCAATAGCACCTCTCATCCACAAATCCTTCCTAAACTGTTGTGAAACTGAAAAGCTGCCTGTCAGGATAGCAGAGCAGAGATGAAAGGCCCCCAGCAAAGATCGCTGCTGATTGCCTGTAGAGGATGAATATGCAAATAAAGCAGAAGGTAAATGAAAAACAAAGCAGGGGTTTTGGCAGCAGCCTTTTACATGTTACCCTTAATTTGGCACTGGTTAAGAACATGTAAAGTCTATTAATAATGAATTCCAGTCAGAGCAAAGAAGCAGACATGAGGGGAAATCAGTCTCCATTGTTTCACCTTAGCTTTGAGGTCTATTGTATTTCACAAGAGCTTTTCAGCAAATGCACACTAAGCTTAAGTGAAGTATTAACTAAAAATTGAAGGAGAACATTTTTTTAAAATCGTATCATGTAATTTATATAGCATCATTCAGACTGAATCCATGTGTTGGCAGGCAGTTCAGAAAGTAGGGCACCACAGCCTGCCGACTGTAAGGCCTATGTATTGACAAGAGCAAAAAAGTCAATCAATTATCTGGTCGAATGTCCGTCATGAGACAAAAACTGGGCTTAGGACAGTCTGATAAAGAACAAAACCAAGTGCACACATAACAGTTGTTTTGTTGCCACCAGAGTCAAAAGGCACTTTAGCCAGCACTTAGCAAAATCAAGTGGCTTAATATATTTAGCTATAGTGTCGTCCTTTTCAAACATGCACAACAAGTAGGAAAGAACGTGTTGTCTAAACACAGTGAAATTGGCCAGACAGAGACCATCCTTGGGAAAGGCGAACACCTATCCCCTTGAACAAAAGATGAACAGAGCAACAGATTTTCCCTGGTCTTGAGATAACAGAAACCCAACACCGTCGTCCCCCAGTGGGGCTCTTTGTACGTTTGAGAGAGGCTCAATCAGCAGCCGGTGACAGATTGTGTCTGCAGTCGATTTAGGAGAGGAAGTCGTGGTGAGGTCAGGCACAGGTTTCTTTGCTCCGTCTCCCCAGAGGGAAGACAAGGATCAAGTCAGGATGTCCAAGACTGACCTTTTCTCACCTTGTGGTCTTTAACATACAGCACCTGGATTAATATGAGAAGATAGATAAGTTCATTAAAAAACTAGGAAACCATTGGACTTCAAGTGAAACTTCAGGATAAGAGAAATTTGATTTCATACCAATCTGCCTCCAAATGAACAGCATACAACTTATATTAGTATAGAAATCCCATTGTGTTTCAAACAAAAGTGAGAGCCACTCCAGCTGGAAGGCAAACAAATCTGAAAAACACCACTGGAGGTCTAAGTAGTTTTGGCAGATGCTCCAGGCTTAAGTGTCTGTTCAATTAGGCACTCCAGCTAAGATGGCAATCATGGTTTAACCGTGCACCAACGTGCTGAGGCTGAAGTTGTCCTGGCAAAATAACTGGGCACAAGATGTTAGCAGTGGTCAATCACATAGTCAGTCACCCTTCTGGAGCATGCACCGTTCCAGTAAAACAACAATTGTTAGGAGTAGAGCTCATGAGTAGACAATGGTAGAACAGAATACAGAAACAGAAATAGAGAGTAAATGGGGATATTAAATGAGCTGTGCTGTTGGATGTATGTCAGGAGGTTACATGCATTATTATTGGCTCTCTAATGCCAGTTTACCAATAAAATGTCTTACTTTGCTTTTTTTAACTGGCATTAATTATTACAACTCAATGAACAAACAGAAAAAATGATAAATAACACCCCTCAAACACAAACACACCTGTTTACTGGAAATGAACTCCTTGCAGGCAGTCAACAGTATAAAAGGCTTGAGGTAGTTATCAAAAAATAGTAATGACTTTAGTGAATCACGTGTATAACAGATGAGTTCCCACATTACACAGACATATGTCACAAGGATCTGATCACTGACCCAGAGCATTTTTTTAACAACAGATGAACAGAGCTGCTCTATTGCAGCTCAATGCACTGGGTTGTGTCTGCCTTGTCAGGTAGCCAGAGGGGAGACACTGGAGATGACGCAGAGCAGGAGAGAGTGTTGGCTGGGTCAGCACTGCTATACAACCCTTTGACTAACTGGGTGACTCGCTGATGTGTTGGGCCTGGAAGGAAGCAAACACACTGTTTGGGTTGATTTAAACATGAAACCAAAGGAGGTCAAACAAATAGTAGGAAGGGCAAAAGCCAGACAGGTTCGAGTAAGTTAGAGCAACTCGCACCGTCTACCCTGTATCAACACACACATGCATGCCGTATGTATACATGGTCACCCAAAACCACACAAATACATACTGGAAAGTAGCACAACTCTCAAGTCACGTTCAACCATCGCAACATCAAACATTCATTAACTTTAAAATACCTCTGTTGTACACGTGCTTCATATGCAGATAAAGGTTTTGTTTTTAATAGCATTTTATACAGACAAAGTAGTTATCTACACTGCCTGGCCAAAATAAGTCACCACCTCCATTTCAGTAAGCAAATAGGTAAGAGTCTTCCACTGGATAAGTACTGCAGTGATTAAAATGATTCAGCTGGAAACACAGATCAAGTAGCTGACTACAGGAATGCACTGAAAGACCATCAATGGATTTTTTTTCCTTCCCTGATGGCACAGGCATATTCCAAGATGACAATGCCAGGATTCAATGGGCTCAGATTGTGAAAGAGTGGTTCAGGGAGCATGAGACATCATTTTCACACATGGATTGGCCACCACAGACTCCAGACGTTAGCCCCATTGGGTTTAGAAGACTTAACACAGCGGTCCGATCCAATCATCAACGCAAGATCTTGGCAGGAAATTAATGCAATGCTGGGCGGCAAAAAACATAATGACATTGCATACGCTCATCGAAACAATACCATGGCAAATGCATGGCGGCCTAAAAAATATTGTCTGTGCGAGTGTGTGACTTCTTTTTGGCTGGACAAAGTATATAGTAAAATAAATAAATAACTGCAACAGAGATAAATAGATAAATTATATCTGTATTCAGGAGTCTAATCCCAAAAACCTAATCATAATCCTGACATAAATCAAACAGTAATAGTTAGTTAATAAAATTGCATGCTACCTAAACCAATCAAGTCCAAACCAAACATTTTGTGTTCCTGTGATTCTCACTAACATACTGTATTTCCATCCACACCCTCCCCTTCCATTTCTGCCACTGAGCATTGCGTGACCACTGACTCTTCTTAAGTGTACATATCTGACTAGGATGTGAGCGTCTTTCCCCTTTCCTCCACTCCCCCTAGTGTATCCACTCAACACTGCATGTCCCAAACGCACAGAGAGAGGGAGAGAGCGAAAGAGAGAGAGAGAGAGAGCGAAAGAGAGAGAGAGAGAGAGCGAAAGAGAGAAAGAGAGAGAGAGAGCGAGAGAGACCCCTCCTCCAGATGACATCAGTGCTCTACTGAAGCAAAGCTAGAGGCAAACACAACTTCACATTTGTATTGAGATCTACCCATGCACCTATGTCCTTGCACAGCCTACAGATTGTGTATGTGTGTGAGGGGGGGCACCAGTAAACACAGCAGTGCTGCTACAGATGAACTCCAAATAGCTCCAGCCTGAGTGAGAGGAGCTATTCTGGATCTGCCTTTAAATCATCATACCTGGATTGGATTATTTTTCCCACATTGTGAACCTCAGTTTAAAAGGATACCTGTTACTTTCCTTTTTTTGATTGATTATAGAGGTAAGTGCGTTTTCGCTGGTACAGCACTGTTGGGAATGCATCATTTTCTTCTTTTTTGGATTTCCCTTCTGGCAGAAGGAATTTAAAGCCAGCGACGTACTAAATAGTTGCTTGTGCGCTATCCAATTGGTATCGCTCTTTTTCCTCTCTCTTATTTTTTTAATAGTGGCCCCACCGAAAAATAGTGTTTTTTTTCTACAACTGTCGGTATCACAAGGCTTTATGCGATGCTTAGTAATATTCGCAAGAGCACTTTTCATCCAAATAACCAAAAATAAGCTTGTCCAAGAGTTAAAGTCTCATTTCTATCTGACAAAATGAGAAGGATGGTTTGCGTAATCACATTATTAATCAGCCTCTCTTTCGCACATTTCATCTCAAGCCCCTCTCATGCCAGCAACTTGCTGCTTCGGTCTTCCGCTGCGTCCCTCTTAATCCCGAGTGTGACTACAAACGAACAGATCTGGGGGGGGGGGGGGTATGTAGAAATTAGAAATGTCTTTTTGCGACCCGTTAATTTCCTTCTCAGTCGCATTTATACTCTGCCTCAGTACATTGGTCACAAGGTGAAAACCAGAGAGAGATGGTGAAGTCTAAAATCATTTCGTTCCTGGTTTCTTTTTTAACATCACTAGAGCAGAGCGAAGAAAATAGTGTTGAATACGCAGACTTCAAAGGATTAGGGGACTGTGTTAAGTCTTCGTGTCGCAGCCCGAGCAGACACCCCGGTGTGCAGCTGAAATTGCAGCGCAGATCCCGCGGAGTTGGACGTGAAGGCGCAGCTGGAGAAACTCCGCTAAATGCGTCTCCAGCGTCACTGTCTGGACAACTCGGACCAGCTCCTATTCACATTTTACTCCAGCCAAACCTATTGTGTGAAACTATAAGCTGATAGGACGTCCACCCAAATACCACAATGCGTTGTGAGAGCTCTGTGCTGTAGGGATGCAGCCATCAAGCTCCACTGAAAATGCACAAAATAAAAAGCCATTGAAGTTCCATACGCACCAGTTCGTAATAACACACTACTGTGTAACATATGTTACATTAACAATGTCTAAAAACAAATGTCTGGCATTTAAGTGCAGTTTTAGCTCCGTCATATCTGTCGAATTAATAACCCCCCTGAAAAAACGCGCATTATAGTACGAACAGAATGTATTATATGTTCTGTTGTCGTCCTACAGACAGTAAATGTAAAATCTGTGATGTTAATGAATCAAATGACTTCACAGTTTCTCTTTCCATGCAAACGTGGTACTTATCCTTTTAGATAATTGCAACAAAATGGGCACTTTCAATTCTCATGCACTGTATTTAAGCTGTATGTCTAATTGGCAACACCAGAGCAGGGACAGTTGTTAATCCAATTTAACATAGCCTTTTATCTTCGTGGGCTGATAAGGTCATGCAGGCTTTAAACAGTGACTGATATATGCAGGCTACAATCTCATTTCAGTAAAACACTAATAGTGGAAACAAACTTTGCTTCAGTTGGCAAGCAGTGTAATGATAGGTCTTTATGGCTCAGAGTGTGAGAGACAAAGAAATACATGTTTAACATGTAGACATAAGGATAGACCCAACTGTCTTCACTGATGACTGCCTGAGGCAAAACCTGCCTGTCAATGTCTTTCCAAGGGAATTCACAATGCAGATTAACAACTAACCAGGTCACTACAGACAGAATCTGCACTATTGTACTGTACTGTACCATTTCAAGCACTAAATATGGATGACTAGGTAGGGAAAAAAGTGAGGAATGAGACCGTTCTATCTACTAAAGCATATTTGAGATTCAACACTAGGCCTGGTTCTTTACATAATTTCTTTGGCCACTGAATAGTATCTTTATACCATCTATTACAACCTTTAAAACAACTAATTTCAGATTAGTTCAGAAAAATAAAGATTATAATATGGAAAAAAAGCATTAATACTGCAGGGAAAAAATTTTTTTTAAGCTAAATGAGTCAGTAAAAACTGTAGATGGTCCAGTACAGTGCTTAACCAAGGAGGGTGCAGGGAGGTGTTTGCTTGTGCTGAGGATGGGTCCTGTGTGTAGCTTAACATTGAGTACTTAGTGTTTTGGTGTTTGCTTGCTACAAACACACATACATTTCATCTTGCAGTCCCTACCACCCCCATGTGGGGAAAAACCTCTGCAGCTGCTACAAATCTCCTCTTTCAGGCTGTTACAAAAGAGAGACCCCCGTCTGTCTCAGCCCTCTCTCTCTCTCTCTCTCTCTCTCTATGCTCCTGATGGCAGCAAAAGTATCATCTGTTCAGCCATCTAAAGATAACACCAGGAGGCCACATACCAAATCAGTGAAATTAGCATAGGTTTTTGCCAATTTCTCTCATTTTAGCTGAAAAACGTTCTGTGTCCTGTTAAGTCAGATGTGACAATGAATGTTCTATTGTGTATCATCAGCACAGCAGGCCGCTGCCTGATGTATTACAACTTAATACGTAAATCAGTGGAAGACATCACGTTCAAAAACTGACAAAAACTCACATTGGTTAAATGCAATAAAACATGAAATTAAAAAAATATAAATACAAAGGACAATATTTTTTGCTTTTTATATTAAATGTCAACTGCCCTTAGACAAAACAGTTACATCTGTCTTCTTTGGATGCATTGCTTAAAATCTACCAACATGCCAGGCACCCTTCAAGACAAAGTCTAAAACAAACATAACAATAACTATGTTGTCAATCATAATTCCAAACTTTATTAAGAATTACAAGAAATAATTAACATCACATACAAAAACAACTGATTTCCCAATGGAGAGCTCTACTGTGGTTCAAAATTAATTTCAGGCCTCATGAATAATGCAATAGTCATCTATTACTATTTGTACAGCTCTTTCTCACGAAAATATGTAGCCCATGTAATATTATTCTGTATTTTACAGTACTAAAAGTCATTATAATCTGCAATACTTTTGACAGGCATGAAATTGTTTCTATTTGAGTTTTTTCAAAGCCTTTCTTGTGCAGTGAATAACTAGGGGGCACAAAGTCTTAGGCTCTGTTATTGCAGACTAATGTGCATTTATGCGTGTTGAGCTCACAATGGATATCAGTGTCCAGCTTTGTGTAAGCCTCCCACGCTCTCCACTGAAAGGTAACTAGTTGTACATGCAAACAATTTTACCAGGATGCTCAATTTAACTTCGCCAGTTCAGATTAAATGAAGCAGACGCCACGTTTCCTGCTAGAAAAATCTCCTGTCCGCCTGCTGGATCTTATTAGAATGATGGAGAAAGAAAAAAAAAATTTACACAGCCTCCATTGCTTTTAAAATAAATGTGTGCACATAAACATAGCATGTGTGTGTGTGTGTGTGTGTGTGTGTGAGTGGCTGCGTGCATGTATGTGCATGAATATAAGTTCTCCGCAAATGCAATGGTAAAGGCCAGTAAAATGGATTGGATAAAGTAGAGGAATTTTTAATTGCCTGAATAAAATGCCTTAATACCTAGATTCGCTCTGTTGAAGCTACAAAGACCACATGCATTCCAAGTAGCAAACAATAGAGAGGGGCCACTCTTCTGAAATCTGATGAGCGTGGAAAAAGACGAGGGGAAAAACAGCCAAGCATCTAGACCTGACTATACTCCTTGTAAAGTAAGCATGATATGGTTTGTTAAAAGTAGACTTCTGATACAATAAGTCAACCTCTGACACCAATGAACCTATGATACAGACCTATGAATGCACCCCTCTGTCTATATATATATCAGTGTGCATAAATGAATAACCATATCTCACATCCCTTGTGTATCAGATTCTGTTATCTCTGCAGAGAACAGAGTTGTAGTTGCCAAACAAAGGAAACTAGTGGTAAATATTGCTTGTTATCACAAATGTTATTTTAAAATAAAAATCATTCTCATCGAACTCATTCTCACAACTCCTATTTGAAATGCAGATAGCTCTTGCTGACATATCTTGATAAGACAGATAAGCAGAGACAATTACTTTCTTTTATGTAATACTAAGAATTCAAGGATTTGAATCAAGACTACATGCGTAACAATATTCAGAGGATGGAGAACTTTACAAAATGAGGTGAAAGGGGCTATTTAAAATTAAAATAGCTTGACTAAGTGCTGCATTAAAAGTTCATTCAAACAGACATTACATACCCTTATATCAGCCACATTTTCTAAAACTCCATTACTGAATTTCATCTTCCTTTTTTTTTTTTTTTTTACCATGTCAGACTCCTTTATTTCAGAAGTTAGTAGAGGTCACATCTGGTGCTTTTTCCCCAGACTCTAATCTACTACTAATGTAATACTGAACTGAGGGCCGTGTTTAGATGGAACAGAAGGAAGAGGGGACGTTATTATTAGACAGCATCTCAGGAGTTGTAATCGAGTTACAAGCCTCTCAATTCCCTAATCTTCTCCTTGTCATGGGCTACAACTGTTAAATGGCGGGGCACTTGTTCCTAATTTTCCTTTACATGTTTTACAGCAGACAGTGGCTGCCAGCAAATCACATGGCTGTATATACACACAAAGCTATTGTGTTATAAGAGGAAACGCAACATTTTCTTTGGCAAAGGAAATTCTATTTTTACAAATGCAACACCCCCCCCCTCGTTCCCCTCTCTATACATTCATAGAACATACAGAGAGATATACACAGAGGAGGGGATGGGGGTCACAGAGAGGAGCTGGGTGTGTCAGGGATGGATGCAGCCATCCTTTCCTCCGTACAACATTCAAATGGGCCTTATTTGTCATAAGTTAGCCTAATTGTGTGAGTAACTGAGAATAACTAGATCTGTTTTTCTTCTAGCTTGTGTAATCTGAAGTAGACTTGTTTTTAAACCCGAACAGAGGGAATTTTCAATCGCAGGAATGCTCCAAATGCTCCAAATGCATAGGGGCTCCACCCTAAGCCATTGTATTACGGTAAAAATCACTTATCTTTTAGATGCAAAGAAAACAAATGTGCTCTGTTAGAGTAACAGACTGTAAAAGGTCAACATTGTGAATTCATGTTTAAAAGAAAAGTTATTTCTAAATAAGAATTCACAATGTAAGGGAGGTCAGACTTTAATATCAAACATTTCTAAATTTACTTAGATTTTTCTGTGTTAATAGATTTTTTAAAACATGCAGGGCAAGAATAATACAACTGCTCCCTCAAAAGAAAATAATGAAAATTTAAATTATATTGTATTTAATTATTAATTTAAAGTGACTGTGAACTAATCATTTGCCTCTGCTTATTTTTCAGACCACCACCCCAGGTCTGTGGAAGGCACAGTATGCAGATACGTAGGAGGCTGGGCCTACAAGCATAACCACCTTGCCCTGTTTCGCTCCATATAGGAGAGGAGAACATTGGTTCTCTGCTTCAACAAAAGAGACTAGAACACTGGATTAATGTTCATACCGGCTTGACAAGGAAGCAGGGGATTCTGGGTTACCTGGAGTACACAAGTAAAAAGGCCTGGATTGAGCCTGTGGCACAGGGGATTGGCATGGCTCAGACCAGGTTTCTGTCAACTCATCATGCCTGTCGGGCCTAAGTGCAGAAAGGAGCGTTTGCTAAAGCTCACCTACTCACGGATCGCTATACAGCATACAAAAAATCTAATTTGCTGCTATGGCTGTTGAGCTTGACAATTTTAATACGTATTAGGATTTTTTAATATTACCTGAGTGCGCATGCTTTGTCAGTGAGCGGGGATGGTTTTTCTCAAGGCTTATCTACCATGGTAAAGACGCTGAAAGCATGAGCCTCTGACAACACAGAGGAGGTCATCATCCAAACAAGGATCAGCTCAGCAAACACTGACCAGGTCAGGATATCACTAGAAACCCCTCGGACAAACTTTTCCTTTCAGAAAGGTTAAGAGCAAATTCAGGAGGAAATCTTGATTGGATTTTTGGTGGCTGGAGAGGATTTACCACATCGTATAAATCAGGTATGACAAATACGGATGGCTTTACGTCTTTCCACTTCACTGACCAGACTTCAATTTCTTGAGATGAGATGTGCAGTAGCAGAGGTTATGGCAGGAATGTATAATTAAAGCAATAAATCAGTATTAGCCTAATTAAAAGGGAACCACACATCAATAGTGAAAAACAGACAACCACTTGGCACCTTCTGCTTTGCATCATTGTTCTGTTATTTTGACTATGTCCATTAATTATTATCATTATTAACTGTATATTTCAATAGCTTTTTAAAAATTATGTACATTTAAAATATATTTAACATGCTGTAATTAAGATAGCATTATTGTAAACGAAGCTCACTAATTTCTTCTTGCAACTTCAGAAAATAGACTTGTGTCCTTACTGGAGTTTAATGTAGATTTTTATCAGACCTCTTTTCTGTAAGGAGGGAGATTTTTTCCCTTACTCGTAAGAGACCAGTTAAACCCCAGAATTTGAATGGCAAAAGGCATGGGTAATGATCTAACTGGTCTTAAGAGTATGTCGGTTCCACAACAGTTCATCAACAAAGCCTGACTTTGTTCACCCCCGTGGTCTGTAGCGATGAAAGGCAGCCTTGAGATACAGAAACGTGTAAAACAACTAGGCAATGCTATTTCATTTCACAGTCAGGGCCAAAAAAGCACAGAGATTCAATTCACACAGCTCACTAGTTAGAAAATTTCTCATAAAAAAGCAAAACAAAAAACGTATAATTCAATAAAATCAATATTCTATATAGATGCTTCAGAGGTAACGTTTTACCTCTGAGCAAATAATTTGTTGTAAAAAAGCTTCTTTTCAGTATGGGCAAGCCAACTCATCAGTTCATATCAATTTGATAGGAGAAATTGAAACAGATTCTTTCAGCAGTTATTTAAGCTATAAATGTTGCAGGCAGTATTTCAAATATCTAGCAATTATGAGAACATGATTTTGGCTCTCCTTTAAAGGCCTTGTGCATAAAATGTACCCTTGTGTCTTCTTCCCAGGAGCTCTTGAGTGATTAGACTGCCAGGCAACACAGCTTCAAGATGGTACGTCAGTGCAAGGCCTTTATCCTCTTCCTCATCAGGGTCGGGCTGCTGTTGGGTCTTGCTAACCCCCTGGTGACCTCTGCCTCTTGTCCCTCAGCCTGTCGCTGTGATGGGACCTTCATCTACTGTAATGATCGTGGGCTGACTTCCATCCCTACTGGTATGCCCCACGATGCTACAGTGCTCTTTCTGCAAAACAATCGCATCAAGAGTTCAGGCATTCCTGCAGAGCTCCGTAGGCTCTCAAATGTGGAGAAGATCTACCTATACTGTAACAATCTGGATGAGTTTCCCACTAACCTTCCTCTTGGGCTAAAAGAGCTCCACCTACAGGAGAACAACGTTCGGATGATTACCCATGCTTCTTTAGCCCAAATTCCCTACATTGAGGAACTGCATCTGGATGATAACTCCGTATCAGCAGTCAGCATAGAGGAGGGGGCATTCAGGGACAGTAATCACCTTAGATTGCTTTTTCTATCCAGAAACCACCTAAGTACCATCCCTTCAGGCCTACCCTTAAGCATTGAGGAGCTCCGCTTCGATGACAACCGCATCTCCTCCATCTCAGAGCAGTCACTGCAAGATCTTATCAATCTGAAGCGACTAATCCTGGATGGTAACCTGCTCAACAACCGGGGAATTGGGGAAATGGCTTTCGTCAACCTGATCAACCTGACTGAGCTCTCACTAGTGAGGAACTCCCTGACATCGCCACCAGCCAACTTGCCAGGCAACAGCTTGGAGAAGCTGCAGCTACAAGATAATCACATTAATCGGGTCCCACCTGGGGCTTTTGCTTTCCTTAGGCAGCTTTATCGCTTGGACCTGTCTGGTAACAACCTGAGTAGCCTGCCACAAGGTGTTTTTGAAGATCTGGACAATCTCACACAGCTCCTACTACGCAACAACCCCTGGCAATGCACTTGCAGGATGAAATGGGTGCGTGACTGGTTACGGTCATTGCCATCTAAGGTGAATGTACGTGGCTTCATGTGCCAGGGTCCTGATAAGGTCAAAGGCATGGCGATTAAAGATCTGACTACAGACATGTTTGACTGCATTGATTCAGAACTCATGCCCACATATGAGACAAGCACAGTATCCTACACTTTACGCCCTTCACAGCCCCAGTGGCCCTTGTTTGTGACTAAAAGGCCTGTAGTAAAAGGGCCCGACATTGGTAAGATTTACCACAGCACTACAACCTCTTCAGGCAGAAAGATCATCACCATCAGTGTGAAGTCAAGTAGTGCAGATACAATACACATATCATGGAGGGTGTCACAGCCCATGACTGCCCTACGGCTTAGCTGGTTAAAGCTGGGACACAGCCCTGCCTTTGGTTCCATTACTGAGACCATTGTGCAGGGGGAGAGGACGGAATACCTGCTTACTGCACTTGAGCCAGAGTCTTCCTATAGGATATGCATGGTTCCCATGGAGACCAGCAACATTTACCTGTCAGACGAGACCCCTGTTTGCATAGAGACAGAAACTGGTTCTCACAAATCATACAATCCAACTACAACTTTAAACAGAGAACAGGAGAAAGAGCCTTTCAAAAATTCCAGTCTGCCTTTGGCTGCTATCATTGGAGGGGCTGTGGCTCTTTTGGCAATAATCATGTTGGCACTGGTGTGCTGGTATGTCCACAGGAATGGTTCGCTTTTTTCCAGGGACTGCACCTACAACAAAGGCCGGCGGAGAAAGGATGACTATGCCGAGGCTGGGACTAAGAAGGACAACTCTATCTTAGAAATACGGGAGACTTCTTTTCAAATGATTCCTATAAATCACCTGCCTGTGTCAAAGGAAGAGTTTGTGATACACACAATTTTCCCACCTAATGGCCTCAGTTTATATAAAAACCCACATAGTGATAACAGTATTAACAACAGGAGCTACAGAGACAGTGGAATACCAGATTCAGACCATTCCCACTCATGATGTTGCGCATGGACATTCATGATGAGTGCGTGACTTAAACAGAGTGGCAAGACTTTTACAAAACACTGGATCTATAAGACTAATGAAGCAATGTTCTGTACATTTGCCATATAATTTATATTTAAGGACATTTTATGACGACAGAGAACGTTCCAGTTGCAGGCCATCACTGAACCATCAGTGGGTATTGTAACTAACTGCAATTCTATATTTTAGGGATTTGTAGTAATTTGTACTGTATTTTCTTTGCTTAAGGTTATTGACCAACTAAAAGAAACTCTGTGTTTTACTGAGATATGATGACTTGTCAACTGTGAAAGTGGGTTTTCATTGCTGTGTTGAACAATCAGACTTTAGAAAACCATGTAGTATAAGCACAGGTCAATCTTTTAACTTTGTGGCTGTCTAAAAAACAAAAAAGCAAAAACATTACATGACATACACTAAGGCACAGCTGATCAACTAATCCGCAAAGCAGGCATGTTGCCCTCTAAAAGGATGAGCAGACCGTAGATGTCTTGCTCTACTATCTACCAGGTTTGGGGTATGAATAACTAAAGGTGAGGTGCCATGCTTTATTTCACTGCTTTGTTTAGTGTGTGATTTTTTCTGTTTGCAAGATGAAACACAGCAAACCAACCTAAGCAGGGTTCCAGTGTTTCAGATAGGATTGTAGGCCACAGCACAGGGCAGATAAAGCACACAGACCTTAAGGAGCTCTCTGTTCCTAAAACAAGTAGACTGGACAAGTTGACACAGAGAACCCCCCCACAATCTCTATTTATACAAGCCAACAAAGGCCAAATGACAATGGCGGCATTCTTTAGTACCATGTACCATACGTCATTTAGTCACCAGGCCAAAAAGACAAAACATGTTGGCTTTCATTAGAATTACCACAGTGTCAGCAACTCTTGTTATGAGTATTATTTTGTATTATTTTTCAAATGAACACACTTTTATGTTACCACAATTTGAAGTTAACTGTTCTTTACAATTTCAAACCAAAGTGCATTGTATGCCCTTTGGCCAGTCTTGTATGTGCCTTGATCCAATGCTTATTGTATTTAGCTTTTTAAGAAACCAGTGACTTTTTTTCATACACACTTGATTATGAAAAATATTGGTCATATTACAGAATAAAAGTGGACAAAATAATTTTGCTTTTTTTTTTCCTGACCACATTCAAAATAATACTTCTATTGTTCTGTACAAATCTTATTAGAATTCTATCTTTGTACAAATGTGAGCAGCTCTTTAGTAAAAAGAACTCTCCTGCATTGCTCATTCATATCTGAAATTACCATTTAGGCACACAACCTAAAAATTCTTTCATATGAAAAACATATCCTGCTGCATTTTCTGCATTTTTTTCCACAAAGATCTGAACCCTGATGCCTTCGCTCATTGCATTAAAACCACATCTCCCCCTTCTAAGACATAAGGAAATTTAAAACAATAGCTCAGATACTGTTCTTCAAACCCAGTTTACCCCTTCATTGGTCGTCTGCAGAGCAACATCTGCTTGAGGCTGCTGTTGTTCTTTCATGCGGTGAAGCCATGTGTGACTTATCCGATTGGCCAGAGAGAAATATATCACAGCAGAGTAGAAATAGGGCTGCAGAGAGATTGGACTCTAGGGTTTTATGAACCTTCCAGGCACTGGGGCAACAGGAAACTAATGATGAGCCACCATATGGAGGGTGGCACAGGCAGATCCTGCTAGGGATGCCCATGTCTTTAGAGGACAGGACAGGAAGAGTACATACATAAACACTGTACCAGTCTCCAGAAAGCACACTTAATGGCAAGATTGCAGGAGTATATACATACACACTGTACCAGGCTCCAGAAAGCACACTTAATGGCAAGATTGCATGAATAATGGTCCAACAAAAGGGTAAACATGCAAAAAGTATTATCATTATTGATATTTTATTGAGTGTCCTCAATCTGTGGCCAGAAACAAAACCACCAAATATGGGGTTCATAGACAATGGACGACTGCCCTGCCTACTGTCTGCCTATGACACATTTTAAAAATACATCCAGCAGAATATTTCGTAGAAGCTCAAGTGAATTCATTTCAGATTATAATCTGTACACTCTTCCACTGGCCATACTAAGCATAAGTACTCAATATGTTTTACAAAATACATTGTATGCCCACTTTCACACACCCACTAGCTGTTAACACAGTGAAAGCTTTAATTACAGTAACGGGAGCCGCTAAAAGCTGCACCAGTGATCCAAACCTTAAGTATACACTCACCATGCCCTGTACTCTAAATATATAGCACATTAACTTAGAATTAAAGTAAACAAACTGTCCACTTTTAGAATACTCAGTAGTGATAGTTTCCATATGAATTCTGTCAAAAAGTTGTTTGCTCTTTAAGTGTTTAATGTTAGTCCTATCTTGATTGGGAATCTTTGGTAACTACATGATAAAATCATGAAATTGTAAAATGGTAAAACTGTGTACTTTGGGGTCTCATCCGGCTTCACAGCAGCTTCTTGGTGATTAATGAAGAAACTTTTCAAATGTCGACACAGAAAAGTACCCCATTTCTTTAGTGCCCATATGTTGTGTTATTTTTAAGTAAAAAAAAAAAAAAAAACCCAAACCTTTGAGGAGAGTTCTAAATTTTCTTTAGACAGAATTGCATTACGTTATTGTTGGGTCTTCGGGATTAATTGAATTACCCACTTGGGTTTGTAATGATGTTATGATGACCACTTTAAAGCTCTGAGAATGAGCAAGCTGCTTTCACAGATTCTCTCACCTGTGTGATTAATTGCAGTGAAGCCAAATGGTGAAAGCAGCATGCTATTGTTGGGATTTTCACTTAAAATAATACATTAAAGAATGGCTTTGTGCATTTTGGCTGACCAAACTATGAGGCAAAATTGGTGAACCAGACTGCTGGCGACCCTATGTGACCTCACTTATCACTTATGACCCTCGACTCATCTGTCCCTTTAAACAATTACTTAATCATTCTAATGTTCTCACGGAGGTCAAACAAGTCTTTAAACAACACAAGATGCCACATGCATTTGTCTCCTGTGTGACACTCACAGAACCTAATTATGTTTGCCTTTTATGTAACCCAGAGATTGAAACTAATGGGGCAGCTGCAACGTCTGCCCCAGGCTGCTGTTATTCCTATTATAATGTACTGGTCGGCAGCCAGTCACATTTGCATTCCTATAGATGCTTGTATCAAAGCTCCCCCGAATGACCTCATCATGACCAATTGCTGGGCATGGTTCTCTTCTCTTATTAAGACTATTTGCAGGATCAAAAAAGCACAGGTCATGTGATCCTATGACTGATTAGAGGTCAGTGAGGTCAGGTTAGGTTCAGTTCAAAGATCTCAACAGATGAAAAATGGATCTATATCAGTGTTGCAAAACATAGCCAATCATTAGGGATTCAACATGCAAAACATGCCCACTGTAAGGATTCTCGGCTCTGGATGGGGGGTTAGCTAATGAGTTGAGTTTTTCCATTTTGCAGTTTTCAAGTAAGATAGTTTCATCCTGATTAGGCATGATAGGCCGGGACGCCTTATACTGTACAAAACAAGAGACCCTCATAATTATGAGAATTATCAAATTTAAATACTCACGTAAGAATTAATGCTCATAATGTACAGTCAAAGGCCATGAGTGTTGAATGTTTTGTTTCAGAAACAGGTTTAACACAGAATAAAAGTTCGTACTTTTTAAGCTCATGTAAAACATCAACACATAGACTAGCATACCAACAGAAAAAGGGACACTAGCTCTCCCTCACATCCTGTTGCATGCAGCTTGCACATCAAACATACCCATAATTTAATGGCCTCTAAGTGCTGAGCAGAGCAGTGCTGAGGTTAGAAGCTAACCAAGGCTCAGAGCCACCCACAAAGTTCACACTTTTGCCTTTGTGTAAGATTTGCAAATACTCTGTGTGTGTGTCCATGTGTACAAGTTATAACAAAAAAGAAAATTGCCCATGGATGTGCTCATGTGAATCGCCTGCTCTTTACATTTATACTTTGGCAGAACGTGTTCATTTCATTCGCATACCTTTTATCATTCAAATGTGCTGTTATTAATGCAAACACATATGTCTAGGCATGGTCACTGAGATACATTTAAATGAGCATCTGAGTTGGGAATTACAGATTGGAGAAGAATCAACCTTGAAACTTAAGACACAGATAAAAACAGTTTAAGAGTTTTGCATTGCATTAGACTATTCATGTCCATTTTGCAATGATCAAAATGAACACTGACAGTCTTTTGAGTGTGCTTTGCCAGTTGACATTTTATTAGATAGGCCAAGCTAGAACTAATGGCATCTAATACAACAGTCGTGCAATAAAAGTGCATGAAAGTGAATGTGTTTTAGAGGGGTCCCGATTCATTTTAGGTAGCTGTAGTTTGTGTTGCTTTTGAACTGTCCTACATTAAACATTGTTATTAGGCTTTGCTTCATTGATATAAATGATAACGCAATACAAACACCTCTAAAATGGAATATCACTTCTATGTAAGTAATATTGCTGTAAAGACTGTTGTATTAGAGTACATTAGAGGCAAAAGCTCCTCACCAAACTTGATGAACCTAATAAACTGCCAACTATGTAAGTGTAATTGTGAATGTTACACTTATGCATTCATACGAATCAGTGCACATTGTTCGTACATCTAATTAACACAAAGACAATTATACCGATTGATATGCATGTAAGCAAAACTTAAAACCGTTGTGTTCCTGCCTCATCCCAACATGGTAATGTGACTTTGTCGCTCTCAGTCACAAGCACAGTCTGTTCTAGCAGTAAAAGAGCAAGGGGTGAGTGAGTGTCCAGTGAGAGATGTGTCATTGTGAATGATGTGCTCCTGTGTGGGGGTTTTGTCATCTCCCCTCTGTCTCAGACCAGCTCCCCCCACCTTCCAGGCCAGGAACCTCTCCATCTCTTCACATTACTCAGTGACCTGAAACCACAGGGCCAAAAAACCTAACCAGCTCCTCAGTCTTCTTAATGAATGCAATTTTTTGCCTGAGAGCACAAGGCGTGCACATACATCCATCGCAACTCTAAATTATCTGACATTAATACAAATTAACAAGAGCCACCGCCATCTAGACTGTGCCACCCCACAATGGCAGACAATGACAACACATCTATATCACTGTATGAAGACAGCATCTTACTCTATACACCAAAAAAACAGAGTCAATAATCTAATTTAAAACAGGCTATAACCAAAACAAAAGCAGAGGGCCTGATTGGTGTCGGTGCCATTACACTATGAATTATACACAATCTGTTATGAAAATATCTATATAATTGACTCTACTCTATGGCAGCCATTAATTCCTGTCCTCCATTAAGTGGTTTAAATGATCTTGTAAGAGGCCATACATCTCCTGATGCCCTTTATGAGATCTACACCACGTCCCCCTTAGAACTTAATCGACCCACAGTCCCATTTGTCCATGTAGTCTGATGCAAGGGAATAATCATTTCATTCCCAGGTTCTGAGCGGTCCAACTTGTGCATTACCCCCAGCAGATCTGCAGCTCTGCAGTGGAAGGCTCCTCATCGATCCATTTTCTTCTCTTTATTTACGTTAAGCCAGCTTTAAATGTCAGTACAGTATTTGCATGCCAGTGTGGTTCTGTTTGCAGCTCATTATTTTCAGATGTTGACAGCATAATCACGTGCAAGTTTAGCCTACTTTGTTAGGCTAATACTTGCAACAGCCAAGAAATTTTGAATAGTAAGACAAGGTTTGTATGTGTAGTGTTTGTATGTAGCTGTCTAATTCACTTTTGTTTTCAGTAGGAAACCAAGAAAACACATCAGCCTAGCTTAATCAGCTCATCAGTAATGACAGGACATGTTCTATGCCGACCGTTTGACAGCACTGTCTTAACAAAGTCTACTTATCAAATGTTGATGTACCAAGAAAGCCTATATTAATTACACAGATTACATGCTGTGGCTTTGATTCTCCATGCCTGAATTTGTCCTTTCAAGATGCTTTGAAGATGACGTCTGAGCAGGGCAGAACTCAACATGTCTGATATTACCCTTCTCACAACAATCTAACCTTCAGGCAAGAGCTCAGTCCATCTTTCCAGAAATGTCTATCATGCACCTGATTCACAGCAACTCCACCACATCTCAGATGAGGATAATGCATACTTTTGCTCAAGGGTAGCAGTGTTTTGGTGCTTCTCCAGTGCAGAATTCTGCATTTTCAGCACCTTTTAGGATTGTAAATACAACCTGTCACCATCCATTAGGTTATCAGAAGGTGAACGCAGACACTTCAAGGCCCCGTTATTTTGCCATCTACAAGCACCTCAACATACAATCACTGCAGTGCTGCAAAGTGGTTTTATGCCTTGCCCGCTGGTAGCCAACCAAGACAAAGGTTTATTAAGATTTCATGCGGACTTTGTGTGCACACAGTTCAGTCACAGTTAAACTCTTGGAAGACAGAGTTGATGGAGTTGGCATCAGAAGGTTTAAACACGTGAATGCAGTTAGCGAGCTATCTCCCGCTTTCAGAAATGTGGAAAAGTGACAGCGATGTCATCCTGTAACTACACAAGTTATGCAAGCACACTGCAGTGGCTTGAGAGATTGCAGTAAGAGAAATAACCCCCACCGCCAAACACACAAAAAAAAAGTAAAGAGGAAAAAGTTTGTTGGAGAAGCCACCAATGGGCAGGGCGATGGGTTGTGGGATTAATTAAAAGCTGCTGTCACTGTGGTGTGCTGGTGACACGCAGCCACACGATTACGGAGGTCTCTGTGTGAGAGGAATTTGCTCCCACAACTCATTTCCTCCCCATAGAGGGGGTGGGCAAAAATGGGTCCGTCTGTTGTACAAAATACTAACAAAGAGAGAATCATTTTTCATTCAGAAGAATTTGAAAATCCAAAAGAAAAGAAAGGGCAGAGGATGAACAAGGAAGGAAGGAAGGAAGGAAGAAAAATTATTTTGTCTTTGAATAAAAGTATGCTGAATCTATTTCAGTTGAGTGGTACACTGCATTGGTGGGATGAGGAGGTCAAAGAATCTAAGCCACTGTAATCCTAAGCTTGCGACTGCTTAAAACCTGTTCACGTTAACTGTCTACAGACACTATGACACTCACACAGCTTAAACTAACATCTGGTATTGCTACCATATCAAACTTTCCACTCATTTCTTGGGATTCTTTGTTATTCCTTTGTTGTAAACAATGGACTGGAACAATTATCTAATACCAAAATACAATAATGCAACAACATTTAAATACAGTTATTAATGTGACACCCCAATGATGTCAACTGTTTGTATTTGTTTAATAATTTCTGCCATTTATCAAGAAAAATGTGATATGACACCTCATGGAGGTGTGAGTTGAAATATCATTTTGTGTAGTAAGAAATTACAGCAGCACATTCTTAGTTAAGCACAATTTGTGTGAACAATCAACCATAAAACTTTTTATATTCTCCTTACAGGCAAGTAGAGCTGACATTGCTATGCATCAGTCGTGTAGTGTTGTCATATCCTACCACTTATGTCTGCGCTTCGAGTATTGTATTTGTGGACTCGGTGAATACATTTATAGCAAGGTTGAAAATCAAAATCAAAATGTCTTGGGAAATTTTGAAAGTCATCCCACCTCTTTTAGTGTTGTGAGAGCGAGACATAACGGCAACCAGGTTGGAGTGCTAAAGGTTACACCCCAGCCACAGATGTCATTAACAACAATTCTTATTAAAGGTGATAGCTATGGTGAAAACAGGATACTGTAGATGAGGAAGACAGGGTTGGGGCTTATTAATTCACACTTCACTCTTCCTGTAGAAGGCAGATAGATCTGCAAGTTTGGAGAACAGATAACCTGTAAATGTACATGATCTCAATTTGGCAGCTGTTTCATCAGGGGAAAATAATCAAACTCACTAAATGATAACCACTATTTTTCCACTGTTCCTCCATCACCTAATAAAGCAAAGCTTGTGACTAACTTACAATTTAAAGCTTGTCAGGAATCAGATGAAATTTTAATATAACCGGAAGCTTTAAGGCTACTAATTATTCATGTCCTTTAATATGCAGACATTTCATTTAAACAAAAACTTAGGCAGAAGAGGAAACTTTCCAGTTTCAGAAAGCCCCGCTGAGAATGCTGGCAGGCCCATTGTTCATTTTCCAATTATAGTGGATTATTATTAGCTAGAGACACAACTGACGAAGAAGACATACATTGATGGGAGTACTGTGCTAATGAAATAAGGATATGCCCGGAAAGGGGATTTCAAGGGGATTCTTTGGTGCAAAGGCCAACTTGGAGCTTTAAACTCTGCTTAAAAAAATTAATTAATTTAAAAAAAAAAAATCTGAAAATACTGAAGAAAAAAAATTCTGTGTGACATGTTATATATATACACACACAAACACACACACCCATCTACCATATATTCCCTGTGTTTCAGACCAGCTGCATATGGCCAAATGTATCCAGACTGGTGCTAATGTGACAAGAGTCATGGCTTTTGTGTAGAGTCACCAGAATTTGTCAATGGCACCATGAGCTTGATCATTAATCATCCAGCCTCCTGGTTGTGTGCATACAAGAAACGAGGGCAGGGTTGCAAGGAAAGGGGGTTGAGCCATGTAATGTGGGCTGCAGCCCTAGGAACACCAATGGACTCGAATGAAGACGTCCCAGACATTCATAGTTACCAGGTCACTAATCAAATTATGTTGATAGCCAGGGATAGCACATAGGACAACTGAATTCATTTAGTATCCCTCACCCCTATTGTCTCTCTGCCAGGGCATCACTGGGGTCTAGGATAAATAAGTAACCCCTTTTCTTCTCAATTTATTTGAATCACTTTAAATGAATAGCATGTTTTGTCAGACAGGCATGAATTAAACACAACAGAGTAGGTAATTTGGAATTTCTGATGACAGTTGTCACTGCAAGAAAAACTATGCAAATGCAAATCATTAGCATGAACCAGATGGTCACAGTTTTAGGCAAATTCACTTAGTCAGGGATAAGTAATGTCTCACATAATAAATACGGCCAATACATTATTGGACAGGAGATGAAAAAAAGGACGTCTAGGTGAGGTCTGTTCATCCATCACCAGAGGTGATCATTTGGTTATATGTCCCCTGAGGTGCCTCTAAACAAAACAGACCTGGCAAAAACAGACATGACCATGTGTGCAGGTGCGAGCACTTACTTAACATATGCAAGTCATTGATGAATATACCAAAGCCCCAAAAAGGATCCAGTGCCTTTGCTATGTAGCATTTTAATTAATCCTGCAATGGCGGAGTGGATCTGGAAGGTTATGAGTGTCTCAGGGCTAAGGTGAGAGGATAGTGAAGAGAGAGATGCATGATAGTGGGGTTAATGCCAGTCCCACCCAAGGGCATAACATAGTAAGCATCAGGTCCACTCTTAGGCAGGTGCTTCTTCTGGGGTCACATGCCAAGTCCCCATCCACACAAAGCCACCGTCTGTCACCACAAATCCAGCCCACATGGCCAGAAACGGTAAAAACACATGGCCTCATTTGACTCTGGTAAATGTTATGAATTTTTAATGACGATAAAAACAAACATTTACTTATGTTTTAGCCTCTTCTATTATAAGGTAGAAATGAACCGATTGCCTGCTCATTTCCCTGACTTGAGCACCCTGAGGTGCAGTTAATTTGAGCAGCTTTAATGTGTATTTGACAAAGCGTAGAAGATGTATTATCAACACTGGTTTCTTTGCTTTGTGAAATTTGTCATTTCAATGACCATTTGTGCTCACATTTCACAGAAAGTGTGATTTGAATATAAAGTTGGTCATACATTTGCACCACCTAAAAAATCCTTGAGAAATGCAAATCTTCTTTGAGGATGATTAATTGAAACCTTTAATGTGGCAGCCACTGTTTCATGCTCTAGAGTGAGCCACGGTGGGTGACTGCACACACTAGTGGTGAAACCTGATGTGGGTTAGCTTGTCCATGCTTAACCATGTCCAACCAGAATACTGAACACTGTGAAGGTGAAAAGTGTGACCATGTCCCAATGAGAAAATTGTATTTCAGAGTCAAAATGAGAACTGCTTTAATCAATAAGTGCAATGAAAGCATAAAGATTTGTCATACTGACAAATATCTTGGTGTAGAGAAATGAGAGATTGAAAAGAAGAAAGTTTCACAGTGCATAAAGATACACACAGAGTAAGGTCAAGAGGACCTCACCTGCTGTTCTGACAGGAAGAGCAGGAGATATACTGTATATGGACAATATGAACTTTACTCTAAAGTATATTGACATTTTTTATGCTTTCTCTGTCCATCAGTGTCATGACTGTCATGACTGTTTTTCCTCTTAGGCTCACTGGGTACTTGGATTCTGTAACAGCTGCCACTCCAGCCCCCAAGGCCGTGGTCCATCTGTGTTTCTGTCTAAGATTGAAATATACATGGGTCATGTGCAATAAAGCCAGTGATTATAACAGAAAAATTACATCAATATTAAAGGGCACATTGAAACATTGCTAGACTGCCAATCAGAGAACAAATGGCTCCAGTATCGACTGGATACTCAACTAAAACAATGCGCTTCATTGGATGCCTGTCATTTAAGAGACAGCAGTTATCAGGTTTTACAGCCGATCGCGGCAGCTGCTGAAAAGAGGCAAGGTTCTTCTCTTAGCTGTTGTGAAATAGGAGAGACATGGAAGAATGACTGTAATAAAGGCATCTTTTGTTCAGAGGCTTAAGTGCTTGGGTTTACTTTACAGTCAGTGTGCCTCTTTCATACCACCAGCACGCGATCATGGCCTTATTCTAAACTACTACTATTATAAAAGAACAGAGACCTAGCACAAGTTGGTCACAGAGGAGAGAAAGTAATTGATCAGAAAATAAACAAAAAAGCAGTCTAAAACCAAAGAAGTTATAATATCTTCTGTACAATATTCACTGGTCACAGAGACTTGAGCAAAGAATCTAATTTCTATTTATCTAAATTAAAATTACACTGGAATTATTAAATCTATGTTAAAAAAGATACCAAATTTAACAACAAACTGTTGCAACAGCTAAGTAGCAAGCTGCTAACTATCCATCAGTAAGGTTATGAAATCATCTAAGTCACAGACATATGCATTTTTGTGTGGGCGTGTTTGTGTGAATACAAGTGAACACTCATCTACGGAGAGAAGATGCCAAAAGATGCTAATGAATGAGAATAGACACGATGGCAGACACAGAAAGGGAAGAAACAGTATGTATAATACTGCAAACATTCAACCCAATAAATAAAAAAAAATACAAAGGCTTAAATAAAAAATATTATAAACCTGAGAAAACAAAGTGTGATGTTCCTAGAAAGCAATGAGTAATATAATAAAGGAAATAAGTCCCCCTCTATGTTCTGACTTATGCAAGAAGCTGCTGAGATCAACTTTTACTTCCAAATGAAATTTGAAAGTCTAAGCTAACAAAAATAGTTGAACTTGTTGGAACTATACAGTGCTGTGAAAAACAAGACAGGGCAGCTGGCAGTAGTCTATAAACCCCAGGGTTGGTGGTTCACTTCCCAGTTTTCTCCCAATTCCTGGCCTCACATAAAAGTGTCCCTGGACAAGACACTGAACCCCAAAACTTCATGCCTCAAGTGGGCTGCCTGTCCACAAGAATTTCCTCATGGGGATAAAAACAACAATAAGTTATTATCAGGCTGGCCAATCATGGGAAGGTTCACCCCTGTTCAAATTTTGTGGAACAGGGTTGTTTGTTGATAATGATTATGATAATTTGCTGTCACAACACCTTAGACATGGCTCTGTAACCCTTTCCAGACTGCTACATGTCAATTACTTTTTTCCTACCTGTTCTTGAATTTTTTTAGACGATGGCATGATATAATGTTTTCTGAGCTCTTTTATCCTTCAGATTGCGGTTGTTGCCACCAAGGGTTGCACAACCAGTTATTAGATTTAGGGAGCAATTACTTTTTCCATACAATTGAGTTTATTAAAAACTATTTATGACTGTTATTTCAACATTTTTTACTGTTGCTTGTGCAGAATGTATTGTACAATCATAAAGAAATTACAGAAGATGCAGCAAGGTCTTACTTGGCAGATTGTGGATTACTTCCAGGGAACACAATCTAAATATTATGTCTCAACAAATGTTACTTGTTTGAATCTTATTAGAAACTTATTTCTATACACAATTTGAGTCTACAGACACACAAAACAACTCATGCAAAGTGTGGTCTATATGGACATGTGCATTGCACATTGTATAATACAGCACTATGCACTTAATTGCAAAGTGCTGTCTAACTGTCTTAATTTCTTAATACAATAAAAAGAAAATTGTAACAAATTTTCTGATTAAAAACTAAAATACTAGGAAATAAGTAGAGTACCATTTGGGAGTGTGGATGGTGTAATGTAATGTCATAATGTATTGTTCATTAATGTATTAATAGGTTTCCCTGAACACTTAATAACACACAACAAATAAATCAGCAATATGACACCGGCAACCTGACATTGAAAACAATGAAGGTGGCATAACAAATAACTGCATGAAAACTCATCAAATAATCAGTACTCAACACACATTACATTTTTTATTCTATTTCCTAGGGCTGTCTTTATATTCTCATTATTAATTTTAAGTCCTGCGATTTTGATGGCACAAAATGAAACTGAGACTGTGTCCAAATGATGGTGCTAATGCTCTGATTATGTTAAGATAATGTACCTGATGAGGCTATTTCAGTCTGGCTTCATTTTAGCCGACAAGCTTCATTAGTCTCAGTCTCCAAAATGGCTCTCAAACTGCATGGACAAATGCTTATCAAGTGCTAAGAGCCATGCCAGGACCTGTACCACACACCATAAACCTCTGATATTAATTAACATCAGTTGTTCAGAGACTTTATTGGGTGATGCCTTTTTAATTGGCATTTGCTATGACTGACTAAATCAAAAGGTAGACTTCACTGTAGGACAAAAAAGACAAATCGAGTCAATTAGTTTGAAGAAGAAGATAGTCGCTCAGACAGAAAAAGCCAGGCCACAGGAGCTCAGGCGCAGATGGAAATCCTGACTATGGGAAGACCGAATGTCTGCCAATGTTAGATAAGGGCAGCAGAAACAGTATGGCACAGTGCCCTGTATTGTTGTGTTACAGAGTGGAGAACAGTGGCCAGGATCAGGTCTGCAGCAGGATCAGTTTTAAGAAAGTTCTATTCCCAGACAGACCTAATATGTATAGAACAGGCAACTTTTGTTCTTTATTTACATTCTTGCTGGATAGGCTGGGATGAATTATGGAGTCTATTTTGGTTTGGAAAGGGGTGGATAAGGTGGTGGGCCAAGATGCAAGTGAAACCCCAGAAGCCTTGAGCCCTAGAAGACATTGTGAGTGTGTTCTTATGAAAGCAGCATGAAGTCCCTGCCAACATGGAAAACTGGGGTAAGAGCGTGCTTGGCCTCAGTAAGAGCATCAAGGCCAGCTGGTAAGAGGAGGAAGAAAATATCCAGAGCAAATCGGTGGCTTCCCTCTATGGTTTTATAAATGTACTGTATAACATTAAAGTGTGTGGAAATAACATCCATGCAGTTTTAACAGATATGGTTAATACCCCAGATGCAATTGCACCTCAGTCAAACACAAAGAAGAGACTATGCCAAATTCTCAAGATGAAATCTTTGGCATGAAAATCTTCTCCTGAAATTGCCCTTTGATATGCTTAAAACCCTTAAATTATCTCTTCAACAAAAGACTTCTTTTACTGAAACTATCGCCACTTCATCATGAACAAAATCCACAGTGGCAAAGTCTATAGTGAGTGACTATGCACATCAAAATCTAAGACAAGCAACCAAGCTCAGGTCTACAAGTTGCCAAAACCACGATTTTAAAAATTTTGTATATGGAGAAAATCCAAATGGCAGTATGATTTGAAACAAGACAAATATTTGTAAAATACCAATAAAAGACTAATCTATCATCAGGAGATTATCAGAATGGGCAAGGATGCCTTGTACTGACATCTGTTAAATTGAAATATTTGGAAAAGCTGACAAATGCACAGCAACAAAAAAACAACAGTGGTACTGCATCTATCGAGGATATATTACAGGCCTTTATTATGCATCAATAGTTTCTTAAACACCTCTGCTTCATGAGGTGTGTGTAGCATTTCTGTGAACCATTGTTATTTTCAGATATGTGTGGTTACAACGTTGATTACATTACTGCTTACATTTTCTTATATTTTACATGACATCATTTGAATTAGCCAATAAGTCATACTTCAGATGTGTGAAGTAAAGAAGTATATGAAGGCACTGGGGTATGAATGTGTGTGTTTAATGCATTGTCACTGCTTGTAGTTTAAAAAGAAAAAAAAAACACACCTTTTGTCAAGTTATTTTAGTGAAATATGCAAAAACCTTGGAAAACTACAACTGAAATTCTCATCGATGCCTGTGGCACCTGGCCTTAATCAATCACCATTGTAATGAAAACTACACCCCAGCGGTTCTATATCATTTGAAATGAAGGGTAAAAATTCAATACTTTGTCTGTGTTCAGCTTCATTTCCAAGTCAGGGACAATTAAAATCAGTATGACTTCAGAGGGAGTGGTGGAGTCGAATGGGTAATGTTTTGGCAGTGTGCTATCATTAAAAACAGTGACTGTTACAACTCGCTAAGAAATAAATTAATAGAGTGTAAAAGGGTAACCTCTGGCCCATGACAGGATTTGTATATACATAGTAACTGCAACACATTTCTAAAAACTAAAACTTCTAATAAACATTTCCAGGTTCTTTCAATGCAGAACATGGCTAACATCATAAAAGTATGAGGCATTTTGTTGTTATGGGGGAACGTATTTCAATAACCAAACACAATATACGTAGTGCTGCATGCCATATGTAAAATCTAGCAGAACAACCATATCACAATATCACTTGAACACTATATTAACCTTTCTACCACTTAAATGCATATAAAAACTGAAAAGCTCAAAGATAAATATAATTTAAAAACAAAGTCATATTAATAATATTGAGATGATTGTGTTTTATGCAGAACAAAGATCCAACAAGAAGGGAAGCCCTGAGGATTAGGACCTAGAGCACAGAGAGAGGAAAGACACTCCTGGTCTGCTACATACAGTCATTAACCTTTCTCCAGCAGGGAAGGCCATGTGCTTTCTTCTTTCACTCTATTCACACACTTCATTAACAAGCTCCCTTTCATAGACTAATTCCCGTTTCAAATTCACTCTTTGTTAATTAGAAGCAGGTTTAACCTAACAAAGAGCTTCTATTGTGTTTACTTTTTAATAATATTGCCCCATGTAAATGAATTAGCACAAAATCACACTGTCCAAGGCAGACACTTTAAAGATGTACTGCCACATAATTGAGTGTGGACACAAACCCATTTGTGCTTTTTTAGTTTAAAATAAAAAGCTTGTGTCTTACCTTGGATTTCTCTCCTGTTGGTGTTTCTAATTAACTTCTGTTTTCAGGGGGATTTAAAACAGGCCAAAAAAAGAGATTTGCTAAAGGGAGGGTTATAATGGCCTCCTCAACCAGTAAATTAACCTTGGCTGCCTTTTTCACACAAAATGTAACAGGTTCATAATCAATTTGGGCTCTACAATGCTATTTGCAGGCTGAGAGAAAAATATGCACAACATGAGTTGTGTCTTGACAAGAATTATTTCTGTCTTCACACAGCAAACACATTTTCTCAGAAACTGTTGAGACACAGTTCTTCCAGTGCTGACCCCTGAGTCAAATGACCCGGTGGCCATACTACAGTTGTCCTATTACTGCGAATCTCACTAGCCCTTCTTAGGCATTCATCAGCGATGGCCGTTGCTGCCCAGCTGCGTCATCTTCAACCCCCTCTGCAGTGGCTATTTGCACTATCAGCACAAAATGTTAACACACTGACATACAAGCAAACACAAACACACGGTACTTGTCACACTTGCGCACTCCACAGAGGTGCTGTAGGCAGCCTTGTCTCTGCTCATTAAGTACAAATCCAGGGGGATGGTATTTTTGAAAATAGGGGTGCATACATCATACAAATATATCAAGGGTTTCATTTCTTCCATCCCCTGTGATCACTAAGGTGTATTTAAACAAGTCAAGTAATCTACAATCCAGAGACTCTCCAGACAAAAAAAAAAACATGTTACATCCCTAGCTGTGAAGTTTATATCTGCCACAGTATGCTCAGCGTCATCACCTTTCACAGAGTGATGGTAGGAATGTATAGTATATATATACTGGATCCTAAAACTAAAGTTTTTAATGTGTCTTCCTCTATATACAGTATAACTAAGACATAGAAATCTACTGAGATCACATCAGGATACTGGGATATCTGCTCAAAGCTGTCGAATACAGTCATAAAAATCTTCATTAAAAAAAACATCCTTTAACTAGACTTTGCAATTTCTGGAGAAATCGCGTGGGGGAGCATGTTTGTCGCAGCCGGACGCCGGTTGGCGTCTTTCATTGTGAAGGTTGACTATCAGGGTGGAGTCAGGGTTGTGTGTGTGAAGGTTGACTGTCGGGGTGGAGTAAGGGGTGTGTGTGTGAAGGTTGACTGTCGGGGTGGAGTCAGGGGTGTGTGTGTGTGTGTGTGTGTGTGTGATCATCAATGATCATCAATTAGCAATATTCAACTCACTTTCAACCTGTTTACATGTTTTTTCACAAAAAGGGTCTTATTGTGAAAATCAGCCTCTTATTATGAAGGTTGACTCTCAGTGTGGAATCGGGGGTGTGTGTGTGAAGGTTGACTATCGAGGTAGAGTCAGAGGTGTGTTTGTGTGTGTCTGTGTGAAATGATCATTAATTGACAATATCCAACTCACTTTCAACCTGTTTTGAGATTTCAAAAAAAGGCTCTTATTGTGAAAATCAGACTCTTATTATGAAGGCTGACTGACAGGGTGGAGACAGACAGGTGTGTCTGTGTGAAATGATCATTAATCAGCAATATCCAACTCAGTTTCAACCTGTTTACTTGATTTTTCACAAAAAGGCTCTTATTGTGAAGGTTGACTATCAGGGAGGAGTCAGGTGTGTGTGTGTGAAATGATCATCAATTAGCAATATCAAA
>JAUYWH010000007.1:6827551-6841338 GCA_034779795.1 Ctenopoma multispine | reverse complement strand
TTGAAATGAAGTGGATACGATAAACGATGACGACACAAGAAGTTGATGAAAAGAGGAAAGTTGATGAGAAGTTGAACAATGATTCCCATAGACGACAATGTTAAAAAAACGATGAAAAACGATGAATAAGATGAAAAGTATAAAAGAAAACCATGACAAAAATAATAGCCTAAAGAAGACGCACGTTTTGAAGTTTGAAGGGAATTTCTACGACAAAGCGTCGTAGAAACAGGGCGGAATAATAATAATAATAAAGAGAAAAAGAGGATCTCAATAGTGTTGGAGCATTCCATGCTCCGCCACTAATTCTATAGTCTAAATGAGTCTGTCACATTTTGATGAGAGGGGCAGGGAATATGAGCCATCCCTAACACTGCTTAATTGGCAGTGTTTTACTAGCACAGTTGACACCAGGGGAGAACAGTCAGTTCTCAGACGGATCAGACAGGAGGAGACAGGGTGAGTGTGCCATGTAAATCAGTCACTCATCTTTTTGTCTTACACACAAAATGAATAACTACGAAATACCATACCATAAAACTTGTTTTCACAGTGACCTCACAACAAATTGTCATAATATATTTAGTAGGTCCTGAGGTGCCAGTGTTGATGTGCAAGTATACATACATACTCACGTCTTGTATGTGTATACAAAGTTATTAATTCGATAATTTTTCGCCAATTACACTAGAACTTGACTACTGGGCCTAATGTAGAACACTCATCATTAACCTAACCTGCTTAACCCTTTAACACTTGAAGCATTATGTCATCATGGCATACATGTCTGTCAGCTAACAAGCAATACTACTTCTGGCAATACTAGAAAAACACAACATTACAAATTGCTCCAAACATGACTTTTGCTTAGATAAAAGTAATATTGTTGCACGTGCCCAAAATATTGCAATTGCTCTATATCCAAATTTTGAAATGTTCATGGAAAACTGCTACGTTTGTAAAAGGTGAAATCTTGATAGTGATAAGACCATTTTAACAGTACCATAATTAATGTGGCCACTGACCATGAAAGAACAAAACAATTAAAAACTCCAGAGCTTCAGGAAACTGGACCATTTTGTTTTGGCAGTATTGTGTTTTGGACTATATCTGTATTGTTATCGTAAGTAGCGTTTTTTACTTTCAATAAGCAAGATAATGTTATTAGAGAAAATGAAGACAAATTGTGTGCACGTATGTGTGTGTTGGAAAGCAACAGTGAGAGTGAGATTGACGCGAGATAAGTTTAAAGACTGAGTACAGTAAGTTGAGAAGTGTGCAGCCAGACAAACATTTCCCAATTACCTTCCAAGCAGGGTTTTCATTAAGTACTTCCACATAAGAGTCTGACTGACTGCTCTTTGTCTCCACAGCCGTCTGGAGCTAATCAAATTCGCAGGCCGTCTCAGAAGCCATCTCTGCCTCCCATTATCATTAATCTGGATGGCCATCTCATCGGCACCATGGTTAACGAACAATGTTAGGGCTAGAAATTCAATTTTCTACAGTTAGCAATTGAATTGGTGATCAATTGTAGCATCTCAGAGATGAAGGATTGTCAAAGTGGGGTCCTCCATTGTTCCATTATTAGAACGCTCAGATGAGCTGCTGAATCCCATTAATAAAGCAGCAGAACAGCAGCTGTGCATGACGGACCAACTGACACTGAAGCTAGCTCTGTTATTTCTACTGTAAAAAAAGGATGGTAATGACAAACCAAAAATTACTCTCAAAAGATGAAATGCATATAGTGCTCTGTACAATACATAGTCACAAAGAAAGGAGAGGCAAACTACAAACATTAATTGATAATATATTATTAGGACAATACATAAATATGAAATCTCACGCTGTGGAAGGACAGGAAAAGAAGAGACAAGACTGTGGGTTATCAGTGTAATGATGTAACATGACACAACGTAGACCGTGTAATTGCATTACTTCTTCTGGAATAGAATAATGAAAGGCAATACTGTTTGAATTTCAGCAGCTCAAGTACACTACATTTACAGACAAGCTAACATCGAGTCCTCATTACTTGATCTATAGACTGACAATTCAAACATTGCTCGCTGTCAACATTAAAATGAATAAAATCTATATATATTTTAGGTAGCCTGTTTTTTCCTTTCATCTTATTCCTGTTTACACATGCACAAACAAGAGAAAAGGCACAGGAGGCCCACAAGACATGAGATGAAAAAGACAAGAAATGGCAGAGACAGGAGTGCTAATATTTGAAGAATGCAGGTATGTGACATTATTTTGAACAATGGCATATTATATTAGACCTAGAGCAACAAAGGAGTAGTACAAAGTAACAAAAAGTAAAAAAACGGGAAGCAGTTCAATTTATTATACTTAACAAGAAGTAATGCATAATGTTTTACTTTAATAACCTTGGCAGTGTTGTTCATCACAAAATTTTACACGAGTATGAGTTGTCATTCTGACAACATCCAGTAAGTGGATCTGGCCTTGTGAGCAGAGGGAATAGAATATATATATTTTGTGTGTTAGGGGAGCACCAACCCTTTTCTCAATGCTGTATAAGCTGCACCATCTGACTGCAGTAGGGTCTATTGAGACAGAGTGCCTGCCAGAAGAGCATAAGACTAATAGTGTGCTGCCGTTCCTGCTTATATTGTTACATCTACCCCAGAGGATAGCTATACTGTTATGAAATTACACCACAAGATGTGCTGTTGTGACATTTTAGCACAGTATGCAGCAACAACTGACAATAGCAAGTAGTACACTCACATGATGTACTGCAAATAAATTACAAATATAATAACAATTTTAAATTTTACTAGTTTTAATTATACTTTAATTCAGAACAAGATATAAGGTATATATTTCATTTATTTTTTGCTATTTCCATAAATATTTACTGTAGCTGTTCCTCATAAAAATGAGGACATTAGAAAAACTGCAAGATGCTTATAAAACAAAACTTTTACACATAGCAACTTGTTAAATAAATATTCTAATCAGTCTAAACTGACAAACGGGAATCGTACACCAGTTAGAATTCCTACCAAACAAATCTACAGCATAAAAAAAACAAAAAAACCATAAGAACAAAATTTACATTTTCAGTGTCACACTCACAAAGAAACAACGTGTGAGCATGAAGGTGTTTTGGAAAATTATGCTTAACACTGAATTGTTGGTAAATGAATGCCAACAATGAATTACAATGGAGCAACACGATTTTACAAACTACTCGATTTCAGCATGACCAGGAAGAAGAGGAACACAGAACCATGGGATCCAACAACAATGTTCCTAACACTGGTTTCCTTATACTAGCCAGAGACCCCTCAACAGACCTTACCCTGCTTTCCATTCAACCCCTCAACTGTTCCAAAGAGAAGGGGGAGGGTAGATATGAAAGCACTTATTTGTTGGCTTTTGTGCAGAGAACTCTCTGTCTGTGCTCATGCTAGAGTTGTTCACCAGCTCACTTGCATACTTGTGGTTGTTAGCACCCGTGTCTTAGTAACAGCACAGGGCAAGCAGCATTTGCTGAGGGTCTTACTGTAAATATAACTGAGGACAGAGCTGGCTGTCCATCTCAGAGAAAATAAAATAGTGAATAATTTGTTACAGAGTCAGTGAAAATATGAGGTTGTGTGTTTGAGGCTCAGGTTAGAAACAACAGAAACAATGGTGCCATACAAAAAGGTGTGCTTTCCTGCTTTATTTCTAGATGTGTGTGCTACATAAAGAGAGAATGGTTACACCACCTGGGTATCCGTTTGCGTCAGTGTTCCCTTTATTGTACTTGCTGGGTGACTGTCTTGCTCGGTTCCACCCATTTCCCAGGCTTTTGTTGAGTAGACTTACCCCCCCCCAACAGACGATATTAAAACATATGGGTAAATATGAAAAGCAGATGTGGCTGCCACCAAAATGGCAACCTCATTTTGTTTAAGGTCCAGACAACTATGTACAATACAAAGGCTACAGAGGAAAATAACATATGTAATCAGGACAGGATGTCCAATTGTGAGCTTCCAAAATTCCATTTACCTCATTTATAACATAAATGTTAGTCATTGTTACACAAAGGAGGAAAAAACGTGTTAATTTGGGTGAAGTAAACATGAAAAATAATCAATCTATAATATATTTTACCATATAATATTATCTGATTCATGAGAGGAATAATTTTTGTTATAAAGCCAAGCCAGATTTACTTTCATGCAGACTTTGAACAGGTGTCATGGTTGAGGAGTTGGAAACAGTGAAGAGGGAAGCAGATGTCATTAGGGTATCATGGGGATGTAGGCAAAGCCAGCAACTACACAGGACAGTGGCGTCCCTTCTCCTACTCTGTTGGACATTGACTAAGACCCCCTTCGAGGACACTGAACTGATCCTGATTATCCCAGTGGGTCTAATCCTCAGAGACCAGTGCTGCCTGGCCATTTCCCCCCAAAAAAGACTCACTTCAGTGGACAGAGAATCCCAGACACTGTGCCCCTAAACTGTGAAAACTCTCAGCACAATAGGGACTGAGAAGAGAAAGAGACCCTAAATCCACCCTCTTTCCTCATCTCCCTGCACGCCCCATCGTCACACTTGGGGAAGCAAAGGAGCGAAGCTTCATCCTAGGAATCCTGCTCAATATCCTGGGATTAGCTGTGGCCCCTCTCAGTGCCTCTTCTCTCCCTCCTGCTAGGGCTAATTCAGACCAAACTCGTCTGGCCGGTCCCATTGTAAAAACCCCACCAAACAAGAGAAACAATCAAATATACTAAACTTTAATCTTTTATCACCTCATATCTCAGTCTCCATTTCTTGCACTCACATATTTAGAAAGACAGCCTTAGTTAGTTAAATTCAGCAATCCACATTCCGGTATACAGCCATAGGATAGAACAAACCAAAGTGTGATGCATCGGAATTATGCAAAAAGTATCAAACAGCAAGTATGCTATGCAATTTTAAATGTAACTAAAAAAATAAAAATCACATATGAAACAGAAGCACATTTCATGTCAATAAGTTGAGATCAGCTGGCAGAAATTTTGTGTATTGCCATGTTGCATGCTGAAAGATTAAGATCGAATAGGATAAAGGAAGTCCCTTTAAAAAAACAAAAACAAAAAAACAACATGCAAATGTTTTTCAACAAAGGCTTTGAAAAGCACTTTGATGGAACCTGTAGCCACTGGATGTGTGACCAGTAAAAATATGAGCTGCCACCCATGCAGCATCGTGCGCACGTCAAAGGCTGATCCCATTGCTTACTCATAACCCATCACTACCCCCTCTTCTCTACTTCGCCATACAGATATTCATTCTCCCTGTGAGGTCTAACACCAAGACCCAGATACGTCACTTATGTGGATACTTCCCATGGACACACTGCACCGTCATTCATACAATATGTGCATTTTTGTTAAGAGATCTCTGCTTTATCCAGTGAAAGGATTCTCAAAGCTACCAGGACAAAGAAATCGACACAATAGATAGCTCCTTAGCAGAATCATATTACCCTCTATCAAATTTTTTTTGCCTCAGAGGATGTTGCTTTGCTTCTTTGAAAGGCATACTCCTTTTAAAATTAAATTATACATGTGCAAAAGAGTTAAGAGGCTCAGAACAACAAACAACTGCACATACCTCAACAAGCTACTGGCAACAGAAAAGCTGTCAGTCTAATCTGACACTCCTCTTCTGCCCATTAAAATCTTATTAAAACAAACTTTACTGTAATGAGAATCCATTAAGATTAAGTTCAGTTGTTCAGGTGTGGCTGTCAGATCAGCTCCACAGTGTATTAAGCTTGGTCTTAACAGGAATCGGCATAAATCTGTGAGGTTGCTTTTGGTAGTGATTTGGCCTTCTTTTGCTCTATAAGGCCTGTCGACTTCAGCCACTTTGAAGTATACACAAAGCATAGCTGTTAATTGGGGCTTTCCCAGGCAAGAGGCCAGCAGACATTCTCAGTCTAATGTGGCACCTGCATAAAACTGTTTACTCATATTGGCTTATATCCTGTTTTGCTTCTCGCTTGCCAGTTTTCTTCCTGTTATGGTGGTCGTTGCAATACAGTCAGGGACTGGCTTCAGATAGGAAAACTTATGCCACACACAAACTGCTACCTATAAGATAAATCTACAGACATGGGAATGAAAGGAAAAGAAAAAAAGAGACAGCTGAGAGGAATGAAAGAAATGGGGGTACAGGCCTCTAGAACGACTCTCACAGAGAGTAGATTTTTGTACAGTGGCACGTATGCAAATCTGGCCATTGGGAATACGCTCTGGCTCTACTGAGCTCTATTCTGATGATGCAGTTCGAGGCAGTGAAGGAGGAAATTGAGTTTAGTCAGATAGAGAAGCTGAGTTAACATGTGGCCTGAAGAAAGAGGAAGGAATCACCCCGGTCCTGTGGGCGGAGTGGCAAAGTCCTCAAGAACCCCAGTTACGGCATACAGCCCCTGTGAGACAGGAATGTGGAGCTCAATGGATCTGACTATAATGACATAAATGTATAGTCCATTGGGTGGGGGTTAGGAGAAATGGGAGTAAGGAGAAATGTAGGATTCAAAGCTTGAAATATTGAAATTCTGCGGGTCAAAGCATTTCAACTGAACAGTTCTATATTTTGTGATTGCCAACACCACCTTTCTAATCAGAGTCCAAAACTGACTTTTCCCACTTTTACCCTCCCTGATGGATTACTATAGTTGGAGGCCTTTATCTGCTGAACCTTACTTTAATAGCTGTTAAAGGTAGACCGTCAGCTCCCTCTGACCTGAATCTGAGGACTTTGTGAGTGCAAGCAACCAGAGAAGAGAAAATGTGGAGTTGGTGAGAAATGCAAAAGATAGAGAGCCATGGGGGGAGAGGGAGAGAGGTTCTCAACCTCCGAGGCTGAGAACTTAACTTCACTGTGAGTGTCTCTAATCTCCCCCAGGGAATCAAGGTTTAACTGAGGACCAGCACACAGAGCAGTATTCAGCTCTATGCTCTATTCATTTCCTCTGCTTGATTCATTACTATGTCATCTTGACACAGAGAGTAGGTGAGAGCTTCTCTGCCACTCAAACACACTAGGGTTTAAAAACAAGGCCTAACAAATTTGAGAGAAAGGGCAGGCTCAGTAATGATAAGCAGGATATGACAGGTTTATGGGACAGGTACAGAAAATCTGACAGCCTTTCCTTCTTCTAAATAAGTTAATAAGATGCCATGGGCATTACCTGCCAAAATAAAGCCTTCAAACTGATTTCAACCAACTCACTCAGTTCCTTTTTCATTTCAGTAATTGTAACAGAATTAAATTTGGCTGTGGTTAAGTAACAATAACACTTCGGTGAGGAAAACTGGTATGACTGCTCTTTCTCTTAAGTCTATAAATAATATTTAAAGACTTTGAAGAGTGTTTGACGTTTGCTTCTATTACGAAGCATATAAAGGAACATTTGAGTTACCTAATCACAGAGATTAGCACCAAAATTTTCTGATCTGTTTTTGGCATCCAATGCAGTATACACAGAGAAAGGATTTTGAAATGAATGCTACATGATCCGTTACTTTCTATCTGTAAATAAGTAAGTGATCTATATACACAACATGTATCTTTTGTCTCATGAAAGAAGTCTTAACTCTGTTCTGTGTTTGTTACTCCCAGTTTCTGTGTAGAGGAGTATTCCTTGTGTCTTTAGATCCTGCAGAGAGCGGTGTACATTTAAAACCATAGAGGGACTAGAAAGGATGGATTATGACCACTAAAAACAGCTGGTCGGTGGTTTACGATTCATACTTTTAATTATTTAAAATGTTAATTGCTTAGATTTTCCTAATTTCCATTCTCTTCTAGCAGAAAGATGAGTTTCATTATCACCTATTTTTCCTCATATGCTCTTGTCAGGTGATTCCGTCTTGTTTTGTGGTCTTGTAGTTGTCACAGTCTGCATAAGGTACAAACAGATTCAGACTCCCAGCATTATAAATATTATATTACAAACATTACCTTACGAGCTCAAGGTGATGTTACTCAAATGAAACAAAGATTGCACAATTTAGGTAAGCAGTCAAAAGTTACTTTATGTATAAAACAGCTTAATACAGGTGCAGCACTATGGCTAATGTTATTTGTGCGATGGGCATCAAATGATGCACCACTGTGCTATGGCTGCATAGTTGTGGCATCTGCTGGTTGACAACAGATGTAAGAGGTTGAGTGGAAACAGACTTTTCCTTATAGTTGCTGAGGTCTTCCAATAGCACAGTCACCCCTGCCACAAACATTAAGCGAAGATCCGCTAGTCTTTGTCTCGTGTTACATAAAGGCTACATTGGTGTTGGCTGCCCGCCTTAGCTGGAGCCAGACACACCAATACTGTGGTTCCACGAGTGAAGGCACAGAACCAAGACAACTCTTCTCATTTTTGCAGTGAAAAAGGGCAGCAAATATGAGAAGCAAAAGACGGGTTGCCGGAGAGCGTGTGATTTATTCATGGTCTTTAGATTCACCTTTTCAGATGTTGGATCATGTGAAGCAGAGCATTAACATCACATGTGCTGGTGCTTTTATGGGCCCTCATCCATTACTTCTGATTTACATTCCTCAGCTAACCGTGCTGTAACCAGAGCTGTGTAGATGCCTTTTCTTCACAGGCAGCCAGTAATGTGTGTGAAGGGGTTAATCAACATACAACAGGACCTACATGTTTGTGTCAGTTCATTTACCAGCTCTGTCAACACACCCATTTCATGAATGTCAAAAAAAAAAAAAATAATAATAATAATAATAATAATACAGTACATGTCAAGTGGAACAAAATAGAAGTAACTAAATAAAAACATTAAAAGGGGAGGGGGGAAAATATATATATATATTTCAGCACCCAGTCTGTGAAGAATTCTTACAGGACTACTATTTGAAACTTATCTCCACTTTCCTGAATTTATAGTCCATGGGTAAGTTAATATTTCAAACTTGTATGAGGTCCATTTATGCATGTTTACTTATAAAAAACACAGGGGAATAGGTGTTTTTGTGAGCAAAGTGTGGGTGGAGAAGCATCAAAAAGGCCAAATAAAACACTTCCAGTACCACTGAGAGATTAGATGGCAGACTCTAGCTTCAAGATATCACTATCGATTTGCCTCTCTTTCTCCCATTTCTCACTCTTTGGAAAAATAAATTCATTACAGTTCTCACTGACTCATCTCTGCACAGAGAGAAAAGGCATATATTTCCAAGACAATCCATCTGCGAAATGCATTTTCACATTACATACAGCGCACTGTCTAGCTAATAGCGGCAACACAGCCATTCCCCCCCCCCATGGCTGACTAGCCCGATGCATGCACACACGTGGTCCACAGAAAGCGGATTCTGAACAATGTCTGGTATAACAATCACATTACACTGTTATTATCATGATCACTTTTAAAGATCTGATATACAGCATAGGAAGAAAACTGCCTTTTGGTTTTAGGGAGAAACTGAGTTTTCATTTTTACTCCATTTATTCTTCATGCTAACCTTGGACGTCTTATCGGACCAAGTCAAATTTAATTGGAGTTCACTCTTTCAAATCTGAAATTCATGGCTGATTACTTGGCCTCCCTCTTGGTTCATTTGTCTTGAACCATCTTGGACATCTATGCCTAGTAAGCACCAGATAACAAAGGAGAGGGCCCAAGGAAAGTCGGGTGGTTCTGCTCCAACACTCACAACTACATCCAGATTTAATATTTCATAGAAGAGAGTTCATGATTAATGGAGGGATTTGGAGGAGTCATGAGGAGGGCCATTTAAATTGTTCCCTATCCCAAGGAGTCACCTTCTCAGACAAGCCTCTTCTAAACCTCTATTATATAAGCTTTAGCATGGAATATGTTAGCATGGAATAACATGAGTGAAAAATCATTTTGAGATTTTTTATATATATATATAAAAAACATGTGGCAGCTTGGGGATAAAATTAGGAAAACTGTCATGTATTTGGTCATTCAACTTTTTTATCCAACAAATCTAAAGACAAAGAGGTACACACTAAAAAAATGGAATCACCAAAGATACCATCTGCAACAGTTTATGTATGAGTAAATGTATCCACCACCCTCTTTATTATTATTTTCTATTTAATGTTATACTAGTAATGTAAAGTATACTTTAATTTACAAGTCACAAGTAACCTTTTTGAATTTAAGCACAGCAGACATGTTTTTGCACAGTATATTTTTCTTTCTATATAAACATGTGATGTTTAATATGAATACACTGGGCTAATTAGGAATTGCATCAAAATAGTGGTTTAGGGAATTCATGAATTGCAAAACTTTGCTATGGGTTTTGTTGTATGAAGTTTATTTAGTATTTTAACATATTCCTATTTCCTTGCACAGAATATCAGTCCTTTTGGAAAAGGATCAGCAGAATGAGAGTATAGCAATGCTCTACCTGCTGAATGTAGCTGATGTTAGCATGGAACCAGGTAAAGAACTGCACAGGCATCAGAGAGTGCCTGCAATTGTCCTTCAGGGACCGTCAACAAAAGGCCTCCTATAAATATGGTGCTAAGAGGAAGAAAAGATGAGACACATTTCTGTCTCATTAACACCTGCTGTCTCGACTTTAATACTAAAATGTCCATTAAAATGCCATCTCCTGTTCTATCAGTGCTTCCTAAGAAAAAATCAGTGACTGTAGTTTTTAATCTTTCATGTTGTACTGACGTTTGTAACCAATAGCTGTGCTATTGTAACTCATGAAAGCATACTTTCAGATATTTACACCTTTCCCATCTATTCCCTTTAGTGTCAGTCAAAGTCAAACATTTTAAAAAAAATTTAAGATTCTATGATTTATGCATATGGATGTCTTATTTATGTTCTATTGTGCATGTCTGTATTGTATACAAAGATATTAATTATGACTTATTTTAACAGATCTTTTTTTAAAAATAGGGCAACAGAACCTCCTTCATCGTGCAGTAAGATCTGTGAACAAACTTTTCATTAATACAAACGGCATAACACAACATATTTAAACTATAAATGTGACTGCAATTGTCATTTCAGAATTTTATATTATCCCAGTGCTTTCCAGTCTATTTTACAGATTTCAGGCATTTTCTCAATGACCATACAACACATTTAAAATAAAATGAACCTACAGATGAGTTCCATTATGTCAAACATACACATTGATATTTCACCATTGTTGCTTCACTGCTAAAATATTACTGTGAGGGTACTAGATGAAAAGAAGTGATGAAATAAATCAATTGAGAAGCTTATCAACCTTACTAGCACTACAGCAGACATTAATCAACTGCGCACTTTGTTGTAATCAACCTAAGTCTCCCTCTCCCCCACACACACTCACACAATACTGTTATCCTCCATCACATCTGTGATGTTTGTATACCACAATGTGAGTCATTTAACTTTCATCTTTGGCATCTCCTAAAAGTGAAAAAACTGTTTTCTCCTCTGCAAAAGAACATATTTTCTGTTTTTAGCTGTTAAATAGAACAGTTGTGCCTGTTGTGTTTGGATCGATAAAAACACTTCAGAGTAAATGTACATATTAGTTTAATCCCACAATATTAAATTGATATCTCAACTGTAAAAACAGAGCAAACAACTTAAATAAGGGGTCCACACTAAAGCAATAAACTTGTGAAAAATGTGTTAGAGAGCCAGATATGTTGTAAACATAATCAACTATTTATTCATTTATTTACCATGCTGAATGATTTAATTTTATAAACAAATCAAATACAGATGTTAGGATGGAAGCATCCTATATTTGAATGAATGAGCACAAATAACTAAAACATGTGCAGTGTTGTTCAAGGTTATTGGCATTCCACTGTGCAATTTAACCAAAAACAGGTTCACATGCCCACTGACAAAACAGATGAATAGTAAATCTGTTTGCTCAATATCTTGGCTTTTGTTGTGGATTGAACTCCACATGATGATGTTGATGCACAAACGTCTGAGCAAGCCAGTGTGACCATGGAAACACATAAAAAGCAGTATCTGAGCAGGGTTTGCTCAGGACACCTGGGAACCCTTAACTAAATCATGTTGTAATGTATCACATCATTTTTCATCGCACCTCTCCAAGCAATAGTGAAACTGAAAGTCTTGTAACTGAGTCCTTACAAGTTTGCCTTTCCAGATATCCATTTGAGAATAAAAACTGACACAAGTTAAGTCAATCAAGCATTTTGTAATGTACAGCAGAATTCATAGGGTTAGAAGACCAACAAATATGAATACTTGCAGGCTTGTATGTGAACATTTTCTGTGTGAGGTCATCAGCACACACTAGAGTTAAAGCTTCTGTTAACACTCAGTTATTGAATTAACTTGTGATTCAATAAAGCACTGTTATTTCCCTTCAAACAGTTATCAGAATGCCTCTCAAATTTAGATAGAGTCTCAACTAATATAAAAGGCCTTTTAGTAAGCTTGAAGCTTTGTAATGAAAACTTTGTGAAGCTGCATCAGTCAGCAGGTCAATAAGGCCCGTCTCAAGCAATTACCCAATAAGAAAAGATGTGTCACTGTTCAAACTGGCCAACAGATACATGGAAAATACATGGATAAAAACCAAGGAAAACCAGATTATGAGCTCATATAGACCAACTGTACTTCCATTTTATTTGACTATAAAGCTGAATTAATGTTCCGTTTTACCTAATGAATTACCTTAACAGAGGGCAGAAGGTTAATTTAAGGACATCATGCACATGAACGTTTCATCACAGTGACAATGATCACAACGATAGGCACATAAAATGCTACACCTCTGATGGCACTTTCCAAGTAATTTTTTGTCATGTCAAATAGATTTCTCCTTTTCAATTTCATTCGTGAAAGTCACACTGAGGCAATACTATAAAACCGCATTCCTTCTTTGATTATATTCCACTTTAATTTATTTAGTCATGTATGCTTGTGAGTTTCTCTCTCTTTCTTGTCCTTTAAAATGTATATTTTTATCCATCCATCCAACCATCTCTGTTTATTGTACAGTGTCCTTGAGTGTCGAGAAAGGCACCTTTATATAAAATGTATTATAATAATATTGTACTTAAACTTCATCATTCTATCAAAACAAAAACATGCCAGGAATGCACGTTGCATCAAAGTTTTCTATATTTATAGTAATATAGTATAATATATAGAATATAGTATATTCTGAAAATCATACTGTAAAAGTGTAGCAAGCATTGCTTTCCAGAGTCAGCAATCATAGCTAGTATGGCCCCAAACTCACACACCATTGATTCTTCTGCTGTGAATGATAAGCACTGTATATGATTCTCCACTAAAATCAAGTCACATGTTTATACATGTGTTGACCAACATCACCTTACTAACATAAATTAATTAAATAAGATTAAGACTAAATATCAGATTTGCCTGTTCATGTAAACGTAGTTCTTAAGGATTAAAGCCATTTCCACAGAGTCTCAAGTAAATAGAAAATGAGCACTTTCATCTTTACCTGCTACAGATATTATCAAGGAGCAATCAGTTTTAACTCTGTCATCCTCTCCCTCATTATCAATGGAGTCATGCACAACCATGCAAGGAACCCAAAAAGATACCCAGAGCTGATGGTGTTGACAGCACTATTCTATATGTTTTCTTTACACATAAAATGATGTTACTCGTCATACATTATTTTGAATGTAAGAGATTGAAGAGTGAGCTTCCTATATCAACACGCTAATGGAAAGCTACACTCCTGCACGCTCACTCAGGTCCGCCAACGAGAGAAGACTGAAA
>JAUYWH010000007.1:6778756-6826550 GCA_034779795.1 Ctenopoma multispine | reverse complement strand
AGTTGGAAGTAACTCATAGTTACAGAACCCGAATTGTAATTTGCTTGTGTCTCCTTGTAAGTTGCTTTGGATAAAAGAGTCTGCCAAATGAACTAAAGTAAAGTAAAGTAAAACATTATCTCTATGGCTTATATAAACCTGCTCAGTACTCAATGACCAATGAGTTACTTCAAGTTAATTTAAAACGTTTACAGAAAATATGAATTATCTAATTAGCTCTCACCTAAGAGAAAAAACTGAACTAATGGCTAAACTAAGTATCCAAGAATAGCCTCTCAGAATTAAAGGGGAAATAGCATTGTACTGACAGGCAATGTTTCAAACTAAATTGGGTCACAGAGCTTGAAATTCTCAGTAAAGGTGAGGTGGCAAGCAACTTAGAAGCATCTTATAGTTTAAAAAAAGGCCAAGATAGGCAAGATGGAAGAGACTATGGATATGAACACAAAGTATAAAGTTCAGTAGCACCTGTTTCTTTCTTAATGAGTCACTACAGTAGTCTGTAGGGTACCAAATGTATTAGCTCTTTTTCAGTACTATAGATGTCTAAACTAAATATTCGAACAGAAATTCATTTGCAATCATCATCTCAAGGCCATTATTGTCATTATCTTATTGGAATCTAAAACATATTAAATAAAGCAATTATAAAGTAGCTTCCAGAGGTCGACTAAATAATTTGCACTAGTTTACTATAACTTCAAAGGGGCCAAATAGCACAGTAAGATATTTGATTTACAACATATTAAAAGATCTGAAATTAAGTGAAGAAAATTACATGTGAGAAAGACTATTTTGTTCCAATAAAGACACACTGTGGAGAAATAGACAAAAAAGACACAGACCCTATAAATGCGCTTCCAAGAGACGAAGGAAAATTAATGTGTTGCAAAATTGATGCAAAAATATGCAGATTCCTTCTATCAGCCTGCTCTGTTTTTTTCCTAAACCTTTGGTCTTTTAAAACTGCAGGCAGACAAACAGCAAGCTGTTTAAAATTCATGAAACATTTACTTAATTCACCGGGCAGGGACCTTTCCTGACAACCTTTTACTTCTCCCACTCAAGCTCTGCTAGTCTGACATCCGTCAGGACCACATTGGATATAATGTATGTTCTATGACACATTATTCTCCTGCATCACTCACAACACTCCTTGGGTCTGCTTTGATCAGGGGAAAAAGTATTAGCAACACCCACATCAGACACATATCCCACTGAACACTGCTGACAAAGTTGGACAAGCTGTGACAGAGGACACAAGCACATATGTAGAAATAAGCAAATATAGGTGTGCATACACAAACAAATCACAGGGACATGTATGATCATTATGACCAACTAATCATATTTCCATTTTAAGGTCTCATGAATAGAAGTTAACAGCTTTCCCAGACAGTGTATAAAGTGTGGTAAAGGTTACCACTATTATTCCCTTAACCCCCACAATGTTTGATGGCCAGTGCTGCTTCAATGTGTGAAAACACCATGGTTGAATAAAGGAAAAACTAAATCACTGACTTAATGCACAAAGAGTAAGTGTTTCACTCAGGATATAACAAATATAGTACAATATCGCTTAATAATAATTTATGCTGTGCTTGTTCCCTTGTGATGCCAATCACAACTTCGAGCAGGTCACACCCCATGTCACTCCACATGCTTGAGGGTCCAGGCAGTAATCATGGCTATTGACAAACTAAAGGTCCACTTTGGTTTAATGGCCACTCTAATGGCCACAGCCTCTGATTCTTCCACCCATCTTCCCTTTCTTCCCTTGCTGCAGTATGACTCGTGCTCAGCCCATCGCTTTCACAGCCCATCTGATTCCCAGCTTCTGGTTGAGTTGAAGCCCAGCTGTCCGTCGGGTTCCTCTGATGTGTGAATGACAAGGAGATGCAGTGAGAGGCACTGAACCACTCAGTGTGGAAGAGCGCCTTTGAAACCTACCATGTTCTTTTCTTTATGTCCAGGCCGTGTAAAAGTCCATCCACGCCCTCCATGACTTCCCTCCTCCCATGTGCACTAACCCCCTTTACCAGTTCCCATTCTGCTGCTCAGCCTTCCGTGCTCCCCTATTCTGTAAAGAAAGTATGCTTTCCCACAATTCCCTGAAGAGTGGTCAGTGCTTTCTACTTCCAAAAGACTGAGTGGTTTATCGAGGGCACAATACATCCTCGTGCTTATTTTTGTAGATTTAATTCAGATACTTCTCTCTGGCCATATGGCTCTGGGAACACAAAGATATGAAGGTAAATGCTGAGATTAAGTTAGAGCAGTAAAGTATTTACAAACACCCAACTCATCAACAGTTTGACCCTGATGTCACCAGCTTTCTGTAAAACACAAATACCACTTAGAGTACCTGAGAAAATAAAGAGGGTATTTAACCCAGAGTTGATAAGATTTCAGCCATCTGTTTTGAAGAGCTTAACCTTAGACAGCCACTTCCACTGTCTGGTTCTGTTTGGTGACAAAACAGAAACCAAACGAGTGAACAATGAGTCTTGTCCAGATCTTGCGTCAATCTCTGCTTAGTACATTTACTGTAGAGGAGCCATATGTCAAAGTTCATGTTTCACTTTGTTGTGAAAAAGGGTGGGTAGGCCATCTGGGGTGGTGGGAGTTTTCTTGAACTCCCACTTAGACTGATTACAGTCATTTCCACATATGAATTCCAAGATAATATCTAAAGAATAAGGTCTGGACATTGTATAGAGATGCTCTCTCGTACCTTATACCTTACGGTAGATCGAAATTTAGGCGTGTATGGCAGGGATATTAATCAATGGCATTTTATGCTTTAACTGTACTAAAGTGAAAGAGGCAACCATAACAGTTATCACGCCAACCTAAGAAATAAACATTTTGCCCTAAATGTGAGGCCTGAGTTACAAAACTGTATGCACAGTATTTTCAAGACGTACAAGATGTAATTCTTTTCACTCTGTTTCCTTGTATTGCTGGAGTCGGTGTTTTGCTACTAGAAATAGAATTTCCTGGAGGAACCTTCCCGAGGGGTTAATAAAGTATCTATCTATCTATCTATCTATCTATCTATCTATCGTCCTATTAATATTAATGACAAAAGGAAAACGACTACCATTTGTTTATACACTCACACCTTCCATTCAAACACATCCTGAAAATGAAAGGACTTTGTTGAAATAACTATAAAAAAATGCTGCTTTCTGTCTTTTTTGCCATCTTGTACTGTATCATAATCCAAACAACTGAAAAAACACATAGTACACATACCATGTTGTGAGGACTGTTGACAGGTGTCAAAGGGATTGTGTGCCATGAATGGGAAATGTCATGGTGAAGTGAGGGATTACACTGTATTACTTTCTGAATAATTCTACAGAGCCAATAGCAGTCTAGTGAAGTAGTGATAATCTCCTGCGGCCAGACCCCATCTGGACCGATAGCGGCTTAGTTCCACAGAGTTCAAACCCTGTACTGCCCACAAGGAAACCATGTCACAGTCCATCAGAGACCTGAAATTTGGCTATTCACCCCTGCTAATTAAACCGGCTCCCTATCCACGCCACACCACCTCGAGCTCGTGACAAAGTTGTGTTCATTATGAGAGAGTGGAAGCAACCCAATGTCAAGACCTTCCATGTGAAAAGACAGCTGAGGCTAGCTCTCAGAGATGGGGAGTCTGCTATTTTTCCCCCAATTTCAGAACTGTCTAAAGCTTCAGGGACATAAAAGCCATGTGTTTGATGCCCTGTGCTACTTTTCTCTCCCCCACCACAGCTAAAAAAAAAGAAACTTAATTTTTTTCCCTGGCATTTATTCATTCCCTTTGTACCATTATACATGTATGTTGCAACACGGCTATATTTGTTAGATCTATACTTTGAACATTGTTCACATAATAACACTGCTCATAATGTTCTGAGCTTATGCTGTTGTTTTCCTAATGGTATGTGTGGCAGCAAAATGTCAAAAATGTAAATGTTTATTCCACCTCACATCCACAGTACATTAACCTGCCTGACTGAAGCTAAACCTTGTGAGAAATCTGTGGCAAAATAGGAATGTCTGTCAATTTATACACACAGTCCGTATTCCACGTTTGTCACATGATGACATTTATGTTTTAGCTGAGATGGCTGGATTAGAGCAAACTGATCATATAATTAGACTAGATAGCATAAAAGGGTGTTCTATTGACCTAAATGTCAGATTAAGGTGATAAATTGAAACCTAAATTGGCAGTTTAGGAAGGTGGGATATTGACTCTGGTCAAATGACTGATTGATTATTTGATTATAGCACTCTGTTGTGATTAGCTGATAAACAGTGGATATTGGGAACACTCACTGAGAGTTTGGCTCTTTGACTACAAGACAGAGGATTCACCAGATTAGGTGAGAGACTGTGAGCATTGGTGAAAAAAGCTCTATACTGATTTTACAATGAGCCACTAGTTGATATTCTTAGGGATTTATTATCAAATCATTTTAAGATTTTGTTACCTTAAGTAAAAATGTATGTATATCATACTGCGACAAACCATGACCAATAATGCAATGAAAACAGTGAAAAGCTCTTAGTGGTTTGTAATAAAGTTGCCTGGGTCTCGGACATGTCCTCTGTCTATGCTTCTGATGCATGCTGACAGCGACTATACAAGCAGTAATAGCTAAGCATTCAGGGATCAAATTAATTCACCCTTCATGAAAACTTTATGAAAACACTCTGAGGGAATATAAATGTGCATATTCTGTAGCAGTAGTGCACAGTGCAGGGAGACAAATGCATCAGAATACAAATATCATTAGGTCATATTCTTCCTCATTATCCTGCTATTAACATAATTACATCACCTGAATTACTAAAGGAGCAAACATTAGTTATGATTAATGCAAAAAGACAAAAGTGTGTTTATTTGTTAAAACAAAGATAGAAAAGTATCTGTCCATGGCAGTTAACCCACACATCTTCAACTTATTATAAATGAATGGCAAATTGTATTTGGCTTTGCTGCATACACAAGCACAAACAAATAGTCAACAGTCCCCACAAAAATAAACCTTTTCTTCAAATCCACCACAACATAAGTCATATTCATCACTATTATCATTAAAATAATTCTATAGTCACACATATTCTTTTTGGTCATACAGTAATAATCCATTTTAGGAAATTTTGCCTTTGTGGGACCACAGGGGAAAAATCCTTCTAAATATGCAATTAAAATTAAGTCTTGGTGGTTACAATTACATGCACATGCAGAGGTTCCACAATATTTAGGATGCTAAAGTATGCTAACCATCATGACCTGTTTATAATAACCCAGTTAAGCTCATATCCCAGTTGCTAGACTGAATATACGAGTTGGTATACTGAGGCATGTAAACACTTTAGCCCAATTACTGTTGTATTTTTATGATAAGCATAATTTGATTTATATGATAATGATCTGGCAACATTTTTTACAGAAATAAAGCATAGCCACCAAAGAAGTACATATACACTTACTGGACACTTCATTAAGCACACCCGAACAATCAAATCAGGTGGGCAGTGAATGTACTCTGGAGTGCTTTGTAACATTTACAGGATTTTGCTTTACAAATTGTGGGAAACATGTATATATCCATCACTTCTTTAAAAGAGACATAGAGCCTAAGTAACCCTAAAGCATTACTACTAAAAATTCAACACTTTTAAAGAGAACCAAATTAAATTGAGCAAGAGGGGGGTTGTAGTTTCTCCCTGCTGTTCAATTTCTAGGGGGTGAAAAGAGGAAAATGAGTTATGTAGCATTAACCTCTTCATTCACAATTATCTGTCTGCCTCTCTCCCTCTCTGTCTTGTATTACACACCACTTAATGGCACCAAACTGACTAACTCTCCCTTGAGGTGCCCTCTGACAGCCAAGCACCTGATGGTACTTTTTCACAACACCCTTCTTAATCCTAAGAGAATGGCAAAGAAGCGCCTTGATGATATCACTGATATTAAGTTTCACAGAAGTCATCACACACACAGTGTGAGGAGCAAAGGATGGAGGTGCGTTGAGGCAAGAGCAACTGGGCTGATAAGAATCTCTTTGTCTCAAAGTGATGACCTGCACTGCCAGGTCAACATCCTGGGGAGCTAACTGGTGTGATGCATTTTTCAACCTTGAAAAGGTGTTGAGACACTAAAGGGTGGTGTGGAGAGAGCTATTGAGTTACTGTGATAGGGAAGGCGGGGGCACATGTTTGCTTGTTGGCCAGGGGCATTTGTAAGGTAATAATAAGGTTAGCCTGTATTACAGGAATGCAACACCTGAGTCCAAGGCAACAGTTAAGGACTGATATTGTCAAAATCTCAGTGTTTACATGCAAACAACCACATGCACTGGCAGAACAATTCTCAGCTGTACTGCCTAAACGGTTGGCAATTAATAGTAGAAGCTCAAAAACAAAAGTAAACAGAAATGGGATCTAGTGCCCGAGATAAAAAGCTTTAGCTCATGACAGACTATTTCATGTGGAAGCACACTATCAAACTGATCAAAAACTACACTTTTACTAGAACAAAATATGATACCACAGGAATTATAAAGACTCCACCTTCTTGGTCTGTCATTCCAAGTAACTGCAGTAAAACCTTTTTGCCAAAGTCATTTGAGCTGCTGTCTCCTAGCAGACAACTAAATGAGAAAACTGATGAGCCCTGTTAGCTTGCAAGTAAGTCCCTTTGTTCTGGCTTCTTGCTAATTTCTTGCAAGTCTCCATCTTTGTCCATTCAAAGCCAATTCAGCACTTGAGATGACCTCCTAATGGTGAAAAAGTGTAAGAAAAGAATCCTTAAAAATTGGCTGGAAACAGGTGATGATACTGTAACCTTTGGTGATGCCCTGTATTGAATGAACAGACACGATATTAAATCTTTTTGACAAAATACTTAAGTGTATTTAAGTCTTATTTTTATATGCAGTTATGTAACACTGTGTTGAAAACTAGTAGATTTAATTAAAAAAACATAGGTAAACATGTAAGAATTTCATTAGTTTGGACTGGCAGAGCTCTTCACAGTTTTGCTCAAAGGTTTAATCAAATTTCCATTTTTCCCCACTGTGACAAGAAAACAGACCAGGGACAAAAATGTCACAAATGCATACAGTTTTTGACATGCAAATAATCAAATTAAAAGTAAAATTAAATTACACCAATACAACCAATTCTGTCTTATATTTGAAGGTGAGTGGTCTACACTCAAATAGCGCTTTTCTACCTCAAAGTGCTTCTATACTGCCACACACGCACACACCTGGGGCAATTTGGGTTTAGTGTCTTGCCTGAGGACACAACACAGAAGGACCCGGGAATCAAACCACCGATCCCATGATTGGTAGACTCCTAAGCCACAGCAGCCCTAAGTAGTCTAAAACGCTTTTAAAACCACCTTTAAAACCAATGCTGCTAATAAAACGCAAAGTCAAGTCAAGTGAGGAGTGACGGGGTTGATACACACCACATAAACAAAATGTGTCCCAATCACAAAACAAAACTGCACACAAAAAGCATGAGATTGAAAATTCCAATGGGCAATGGAGCAGTTCATAGACACCAGTAGGTATTTGCTTCATCGTTTTACAGTGATTCTTCTGCTTTAATTGCTGTCTGAATAATAAAACACCGGAACATTGCTTGTAGTCTCTGATGAATCTGACATATCAGCTAATGAAATAAAAGCTTTCACGTTCTCTCATGCATTGTTGCCATCTTCTCTTGGGCCGTAAAGGAAAGTTGGTGAAATGTGCAACGATAAACACCCATAAACCTGTGTTTCATTTTACTGAGAGGCCATTATGGTACCATCCTGAGAGGTGCTTTCATTCTCTGACAGTTAGTGAGATTCTTCTCATCTATAAAACATGCAGGTTACGTTAAGAGGTAGCTGTAAACTGCCAGTTTGCTCATTTAGCAATGTCTGGGGAGTGTAGCTATCAGGTATTCATCTTCCGCCTCCTGGCTTCTTGCTGTGGCCCTGGCTGGGAGGACACTGCCTCACAGTCATAAACGTACAAACGAATGGGTAAAATCTCATGTTGCTCTGTCACTACTCCAACAAATGTTTTTATTAGCGCGAAAAGCATTAAAAAAAAAAAAAGTTTATCTTGAGTGCTTTTTGCTTCCCATACTCTGGAAGATTAAAGAATGTCACATTTGTCAAGAACTCAGATCTGCCACTTTGCTGCAGAATGACAAGTCTGTGTATTAAATGTGTTTAACCTGAAAGCTGGTTATATAGCAAGATGGTGAATTTGGTACTAAAAATGCTTGGAGAGACCACAAAGTCTTCAATTTGTACAATCCAATCTTCATTTGTAACATCCAATGTGCTTTTGGTTCAGCTAATTGTTAATGAATTCAAACCTAACTTTGCACTATTCAGGTTGTCTGTTTCACGTATTGTGCCTGTGGGACACATAGCCACAGACCCAGAAAACTTTGCTAATTGAAAAAGTATACAGCGTCAAATATACAACCATCTATCTTGCCTTTGCAATAACAATGCAATCAAAGGGTAAGTGCATGGAAGAATATGTTTACCGCTAATTGCAATTGAGTGCATATCCCTAATGAATCCCAGACCTGACCCTAATGTTTGCCTATACGCAAAACGTTGTGTACCATGTGTGAATTTGTGCTTCTAGGTCTTTGGTTGGTAAGATGCCAACAGAATCTTTTGTTATTAACAACTTTTACCCACAAAGCAGTTTTCACAATTGCTTTGCTGGCGTAGAAGAAAAGATATGAATGAAACATGCAGCCAAGTAATTCAGACAGGAGTAATGTTTTCTCCCATGCACAATTTGGCAGTATAAAAGAGAAGCCTGTTGTCCTTTTATGATGATTAATCTCTAAGCACAAAGCTTTTCAAGACTTCCTCATCAACTTCCTGCAGGAACTCAGAAATCTGTAGAACAATGTGTGCACATGCACCTCAGCCATTCTCGCACCACACTATGACTGACAAATATGTCTCAAACAAGGACACGGCTCTTAGGTACATTCTTTAGAGATTAGAAAGTGTCGATTTGAAGAAACCGGTGTCCTTAAAACAACTCAATACTCATCCAGCTTATCATGACCCACAGTCATGTTAGTGTATTGTTTGGTAAACTCTAGCAACCATTCTAATTCAGTATCAAAGGAGGACACTTAGTTGGATGACTTATTAGATTTGAATAAGTAGGTAAAAGTGAAAATAAGATTCCATCAAGACCCCTCCTATATGAAGCACTACTTCACCTCTTAAAAACATCCTGCTCCCTTTAACAAACAATACACATGGGAAATTTTCAAAAGCAATAAACATTAAATTCAAGCTTTAAAAAAAACAAAAAAAAACACAGGATACCACATGAATGAGTTAAAGTCCAACAACAGCATTACTGTACTCCATATTATCAACAACTTCAGATGACGTCTTTACTTCTGCTCATTTCACAACCATCTACAGCCCAACAGCTCCAGATCAAATGAAAACACAGTTCACACACAAATGAAATGACAGTGCTGTAGTATGCACAGCACAAACGGAGGTCTTTCTGACCTTAACTGAAAAATGAGGTATATGAACAGAAATTGGATTGTACTGGCAACTTGCTTTCAATGAGATATAAGATAATTATCCTCACAATGCAGGAGTACTGCCAGTAATATTATTCAACTTCAGGCCACTGGTGTTGTTGATATTGTCAATAGTGCAATATCAGTGAAACTTCAATAGTAACTGAGGAAGATAAGTTACTTCTTCTCCATGTTCTGTTGACAACAACTACCTCCTCTTCAAAATGACCAAGAAAGTCAAATCATCTTACAATAAGTAATTATAAAATAAATGTATAAAATAAACAACCAAGTCATGACAAATACCTGTAAAAGTGGATTCAATTTCATACTCCATATCTGGCATCTCTTGTCTCAGAAGAGAAAAAAACATAATAAAAAAAAGAAAGTGCTAACATCTAAATATGTTGACATACAACAGCAGACGGTTGTGATTGAGACACCAGCTGGTGTTTAGAGTGAAAGCCTAAACCTAGTTTACCATAATGAAGCTCTCAGAGGGAGGCAATGCACTTCTTATGCAGTGCTGCTTTAGCTGGCTTCTTAACACTTCTAAAACTGAAACATATACACATGGATTTTTGGTACAAACACAAGATCTCCCTGGTTGCTGCTACAAAGTGGCAGTGGGCATGTTTGCACAGCTTGAGAGAGTTCCACTAAACAAATGATTGATGATTTGATGCCAACTTGTGTAAGTTTAACAAAACAACAACAAAAACTTAGTTTTTGGGTGCTAAATTACCTGAGGATGGAGAACTTGACTCTCAACTCAAACTATTGTTTTTGGCCATGTCAGGTCAAGTCACCCAAAGCCAAGCCTCCTAATTGCAGACAGTCTATCAAATCTACCTTTCTACTAAACTACTTTTGCTTTATTTTTTATCATTTATTTTATATTATTTATGTTCCAACACATCCTGCTATTAAAGAATCACTGAAATGTCATACTTGTGTGGACAAAGAATCATACTGGACAAAATCATCAATGAAAATGTGGTCTGACCTTCTGCTTCTCCTTCCGCTGACATGCTTCCTCATTAATTTCACCAATACAGGCTGTATTAATTGGCCAACAGTTAATTAACTTGCCTTATAAATTAAAAATCACGGAAGAGTTATTTTTGGGACTAAATTCTGACCATGTAACGTGACCATGTAATGTAGAAAACACTTGCAGAAGCAAATAACACTGTCAAATCTGCAACTGAAAAAATACAAAACACAAAGAAAAAAAAACACACACATTTTGTCTGTTCACCTGTTTTAGAAAACATATACCAAAGAACAAAAGGGTAAGTTAAGTAATGCAGAGATATATACTTAGAGTTACCACAATACTTCAATTATTCTAAATAAACAAATTCAGTCCAATCTGATTCCATTAAATCCTTCTTGACAGTACTACAATGATTGCTGTCTGTTGAATGTATTAACAATGTCAACTAAAAACTTCAACACCACTACACTCACAGCTAAGAGCTAAGCTAAGGTAAATGATGAGACAATGTTAATGTTAAGACCCCCGTTACTTTGTAATGATTCAAGGTAATATGATTTTCTCACAAACACATACACTCTTGCTGAGAAGAGTTTCACCATATAATGAGTAATATCCTTTTCAAGAAGAATAAAAGAAGTTGGGGGAGCGAGATGTCAGAGTTAGCATACTGCAATATTCAAGCTCAAAGGGCAGTTGGCAATTTGAAACACTGCCCTAAATGTCTTTGTCTGCTCTGCAACTATGTGCAATGCCTTGCATCAGGTAGGCAGAATATTTTGTCCTGTGTTTATTATTAATTCAGCTGTTGAAAAAGACTACAGTCAATAGCAAACAATATAATGTTACAAAAGTTAGCTATGAATATATGAAATTGTACTTCCAGGGTTAGGATGTACTTTCCCCAGTCAAACCTGTTTAAGTTGTTTTGTAGTTTTGTGTGGACTACTACTACTTAAGTTGTGTGGATCATGAATGTAGTGATGACTAGTTGAGGACAAATTAAATGAATGTCCTTAACCTAAAGCAATAAATGTTCCCAATCTTATTGGACCTATCCAAAATCAGGTTGTTTTACTGTTTTGCTACTCTTATACAAACAGTTCAAACTAAATGTTTCATAAATCATATCTTAGGAACCCATATGTCACCCTCCCAACTTTGTAACAAATGTAAAGAATTTTAAACAGCAGATACAAACAAGGAAGCACATAAAAGATCCAACAAAATGTTTACTGAGGAGGTAAAACATCTGGAGTCTGGATCATGAAGATGAATGTTAAAATAATACTACTATTTTGTCATTTTGTTTTTAAGCACATCAACAAGGCCATTATTAAATGGCTTTCTGATGACAGTGCTCATACTGTAAGCCTGCTCTTCCTTCATTTTCATTCATTCTTTATTAAGGACATAACTCATGGGGGAGGTGGGGCGTTATACAATGTTTACAAAATAAATAACATCTCAGAAAGAAAAACAAAAGGAGAATGAAACAAAATTAGTGCCAGAGCAGAAAGATAAGATACAAAGATAACAAACTGCCAATGGTATTTTTTCTCTGAACTAGATAGTAAGTTGTAAACAAAAATGTTATTAGGTTATGGAATGATCCCCTTAGTTAAATCTTACTATCCTGCAGATTTACTGCATAGTATGAATATGTCTGTAAATATGATCTTTTAAATGATTTATTTAAATGAGACCAAAAGTCAAATTTATTCCCCCCATTAATTAGCAAGAAAAAAACAATCTCTGCTTTTGTCTCGTGTCCGTTATTCTGAACAGATATTCTGTGATTAAAGGGGTAATTAAAGAGTTAATTGCGTCTATTGGCAAAAACCTTTCCAAGCCTTTGGCTATACAGTATGACGCCAATGTTTCTTCTATCTTTTGCACTGCTCATCAAGACACCCACTATGACATGATGAAAGCACCTATATAAACTAATGTGACAACAAACATCAACACCACAGTACAGCCCTCAGAGGATTGCGGTGGTCGTTTACCCATTCAGGGAACATGGGAAATTAAATCTGCTCAGAGTAGACAACACCTTCCTCTGAATCTCCTGAATGGCATTAACTCCCCCTATCTCTCTTCTTTCCCCTCACCTGGCAGCTTTTCAAAGTATACTTCTAAATATACAGTGTTTTTACACCTTGTCTTCAAGTTTGTCTCAGCGTCACAACCCATGACGAAAAAAAATTAGATGACAAACAAGATTTTCTTCTTCTTTACTCTGCTTTTCCCTCTTCTCCATTTATCGACTACAAATTACGTCCTTTCAAATCAATCAACACCTGCTCATGGCAGGAGAGGTAAGAATAAGAGGATAAAGGATCACTTCCTTGCTGCTCAAATCAAAGACAGGACTGTGTGAAAGCTGCTTAGGATCTGACTATTACAACAGCCCGAGTTTTAGCCACTTGAGATATAATTAGCTTCGTCATCATGCTGAAGCACAACACAATAAAGCTGTAACCTAGATTTAGCTCATAGTACAGGGAGATTTCACCACTGTATAGAAAATGTATGTTTTGTTTTAAAAATTATAACTTTTTTTCATATTTCATGCATTTGATGTCCTATCATATTTCAGCCTACCTATCTTTTGTTTTAACCTTACCTACAATTTTTTCTATAACTTAAGAATATGGAACATGCTGTTGTTGTTCTGGTGGGGTCTCCCACCGAAGATCATAACCCTTATACTGAATAAAGTGAAGCCTATTCAATGAAACAGCTCTAGAGCATTGGTTCTGTGTTAAGGGAGTTTCTTACTAGTGCTCTGACGCAGCAGACAAAAATCCCAGTGCCACCCACATTATTGGCAATTCTGTTTCATCACAAAAACTGCATAGCCTTCATATTATTAGGAGCCTTAATCTGCTTTGTTTGCATGTAGAGGGTGGGGGGGCTAAGATTCTTTGAAAGAGATTACATTTTTCTATAGCCAACACAAACATCAAAGGCCAACTAAATTGTTGCCAGTTACTTCAGCCGGTTTGACGAAAGTCACTTATTTGTCCATTTCATCATGCTAATGGCACAAGCCATCATCCCATTAAAGCTCCACAGCTGAGCGACGTTAAACAAATGCAGTTTGTTTGAGGTCCCACTACGCTCCCCTTTTACATCACAACAAATCATCAACTTGTCTATAACTACTCTATATAAGCAACCCTCTGAACCTTGCTGCTTCAACCTCTGATGCACAAAGTATAAGCATTCTCTATACAGTCTCCTTTTGTTCTACTCTTATCAAAAATTCCTTAGCAAGCTTTGGTACTCTAATAAGTCTAACCCTCAATAATAACTGATACACTAATGTCTTAAATAGCCAACTGAATAAAAACTCTTCCTGCAGGTAACAGTACTGTCTCCTAACAAAGTCTGCAATTAACAGCGCTGGGATAATTTTCCCATAAATTAGTCCAAATATTCTTTGGTACTCACTGTTCGTAGGATATTTACATCAAACACTGACAAGCAAGCAGCAAGATATTTCAAAATATAAACTCCATCATGCCTTATAGAATCATAATATAGCTCATTGTTCATCACAGCCAGTATAACCAAGTCAAGTCATTTGTATTTCAATTATGTTGAATGAAGGTCTTTGTCTGTAATGAGTCCAAACTCCCTAAGCTCTACAGTAACCACACAATCACTTGTGTCAACAGAAGGGAAATCCATTTCATCAGGATGTCCAGTCAGTGCTTCAATACCTTACATAAGACCAACAACTGTGCAGCCACATAGCCACAGGGAGCTGCTGTTGATTGCCGGAGTTCAATGCATTTGTTAGTATTTTCATCATGTGTATACAACAGATAGAGCATGTTCAATTAAAATATCATCACAGCTCAGTTTATCACAATGGCATATGGCATCATACCAGTTCTCCAAAATAACAACCTGCTATATAACTGCATGTTTCCGAGTAATATAAGACGCAGTTCAAAATGCAGTGACACGAAGAAGCTTTGATTACTTACAGTATCTGTAACTTAATCCTTGCCAGTAATGAGGAGCTACAGTATATAAGACACGATAAGATCAAGAATCAGTTAGTTCCTGTATATGTATAAAAACCACTGACTGTCAGCATGTTTTCCTTGGCACGCTCTAATTTCTATTAGTGAGCATTCAGCAGTGTTCTTGTCAGGTCATTACAGTTAAGATCTTTTTGTCATTGTCAACTAGCTGAGTGTTACCAAAAAAAAGATCAACACATTTTCTTTTCAGATGTACTGTGTTTTTGTAAAAGTTATGTTGTTGTGAAATTATTTGTTAGTCATCATCTGTTTTAATTTAGGGAATGGTTGTGTTATGAACCCGTTTCATTATAGAAGATAAAAAGGAGGTCGATGTAGTATTTTCTTTTTTGGTTAATGTTTACTTTCTCTGAATTAATACTACTATTGCTATTACACATTAAACACATTATCTGGGTATGAACAGTCTAAAAACAAATTTAGTCCATAAACTTCTGACATAATGATTGTCTGATGGTTGTCTAGCTTTAAATTGCTTTAAGCAGCGGGTATGTCCCGTTCAAAGTCTAAGTTCATTCTAAGTCTTAAGATTTGTCAATCAGTTGAGGCTTTTCAGAGCTCAAACGTTTAAGGATTCCGGACATTTGTTTGAGCCTCTATGTTGACATGAAAGAAAGACTATCAATTGTGATATGAGGACAAAGAAAAATTAAATTAATACAATTCACTTAAAATATATTTCCAATGTAATAAGGAAAAATGTAGATACTGCTCTTAAAATTATGACAATGTTTATCATTGTTTACTTACTAAAATGAATAGTTCAATATGAACTATATTGATATTTTCAGAGGAAATACTGCTAACCTCCTTGACTGTAATTACACACTGCTAAAATGTTTGGTAGATGTTTGAGTACTTTCAGATAACTCACAAAATTTTTTGTTATTATAGAGAATTCTTTTGTGAAAAATAAAACTTTTAGAATACATTCAAATAGTTAAGAGCTTTAACAGAACCATGTACATGCTCTCCGGTATTAAGTGAACTGCCCTGGGTCATAGGAACTGTATTCTCATTTAACCCTACTCAGCAGACATCACTGTCTTTCATTTCAGTTGCTTAGAGGCCGTCTTATATGGAGTGACCTTACTGTTTAGCAAACAGGAAAATAGTGAGGAGGACAATTTCATAGCTCCATAAAGCACTGATTTTCCAAGTGAAATTATGAGAGACTTAGTCACAGTAGCATTGGATCGGATTGTTTTATAACTGCTACAAAGCGACAACTTATTCTGGATAGCATGGATTTATTTAACCACTGCATCCCCTCTGAAGAAATAGGAACTGTGAAGCCAAAGCATAAAATTGTCGAATTGAGTGTCTGGAAAAAAAATTACACCTTTAAGAAAATGTCCAAAATGTGTATTTTATATTCCTTGTGACATTATGTTGCTCATTACCTGCACCATCACCATTACCTAGCTATTACATGTAGAAAGCCATTATAGGAAACAAGGTTACTGCTGGCCCGTAACCAAATAACTCATCAGTATTTCTGCTAAGGTGCACACTTTTCTGGGTTCTCTGTGCACATTGCTTTCTCCTTATTTGTTTCCGCAAAGGTTTACAGTATCGCAGGTCTAGAGATTAATTAAGACAAACTGAAACTGAAATAAGGGAACCTATGATAATATGGGGGTAGCAGAAGCACTGCAAATAACCTGGTGCTCAAAGAAGGGTATTGTGAAGACTGGTGAATTACTTGCTGATGACCATCCAGAGCACACTGCACGGGCATTGTACAGAAAAGCAGTCAGCAGTCAGGGTTTGATTTCTCCACCCATATTTCCCTCTGCCAATAAAGACCCAGTCTCACCAGCGCCTCCACACACTCTCACACAGATAAAAGAATTTACTCCTTTTATGCATACACCATACACATACAGCTTTAAAAAATAAAAATAAAAAAAGGGGGGGGGGAGCACAGTCTCTACACTCTCACTTTTCACTTCTATGCTAATACAGTATGACATTTGAAACCTTGTATTTAGCTCCAAAATCAGAATCAGTTTTTTTAAAACTGTTTCATTTGGTTTCAAAAATGTGTTTCACTTTCCAAAGAACAGCACAATATTGGACATTTTTCTAGGCTACTAGAGAAACAGATGCTTAAAATCTGTAAAATGCCTTGGAATTTCCAGTTGTCACTGCAAATAGTTCTGAAGAAACATCTGTGAAGGGGAAACAGAAAAAGGGGATTTATTCATATGAAATGCACAACTATCTCAGCTATCCCACTTCCTAAACTTAACTCTACTATCTGAGATGTCAATGATACTTACGTGGAGCCACAGTGCCCCCTACAGATGAATCAATACATAAGCTTTAGGAACATTGCATCTATTCATTTGGTGGACTGCTGTTACCTGTTAAAAGAAGCTTCACTTGTTTTATACTGCTACAAAACATTTGATTCACTTGCTTCGAAAGATTGTACCACATGCACAGACAGTCCATCTCATACTCTCTGCCTATTGGTAGGACTCAAGTTATTCTGCAACCATCATCTCTATGCACTCAGGAAAAAAAATAAATACATTATTCTTAAACCAACAAAATACTTGAAGGTAAATTTTAACTATATGTCATCTATAGTTATCAGTGATACTGAAAAGAGAAAGTTATGAGAGACTCTTTCCCTATGTTCCCATTCAATCACCCTCTCAAATCATTCACAGGCTTGATGGATGTGATCAGACGTGTGTGCAGCACAAGGCAGGTTGTTTTCAAATGTTTCAAGACAGGGAGTAGGTGGTGGAACAGAGGCAAGAGGAAGGATTTAAGGGGGATAGGGGATGCAAACGGCAACTCTCATGCTTCAACAACAATGACTTGAGTTCTGTCCACTGGGGAGACAAGTGAGGACCTGAAGTGAATGACGGGCAGTTTCAGACCATGCTACTGTGTCAGTTTCATAGCCTAAACATTTCTTTAAGAGGGTATGGGTGGGTTGATTATGCTTTTAGGTAAGAGTTGGTAACTGTGAGCAAGAGATAAAAAAAAGTGGGTTAGGAGATGAAATGCATAGCCAGGAAGGAAGATGATTCTTATTCTCCAAAAACCTCAGAGTCATAGACCATTAGCAGTACAAGCAATGGGAGACGTTTCGCTAAGTGCCTGGCAAACACCAACAACAAAAGATTCACATAATTACTTCCCATTAGCCATGCCTTATGAAAACTTATTTCTATCTGGCCATCTTGACACTACATAAGCTAAGGAGATTAGGTAGATGTTGACCACTGAACACTAGGACAGGCTGTGGCACTGCTCACAATCTAAACACAAGGAGTGGAGAAATTGAGCTGAAACTGGAAGAAGGGGAAGCAGGTTTGTTACCTCAGTTCACATGTACAACCTGATGGCAGGGAAAACCCTTCCCTTGTGCCGTATCTCTCTGAGAACTGATAGGGTTAACTGGACCTTTTAATGAAAGACCTGATGCAACACACTGACTGGAGTCATTTCACTGCTCAACAGAGCAGCAAGTTCACTCAGCCAGGAGCATTGATTTTCATTCTTCGTGTGACAGTGCAACAATCACAAGTTTGCTCAAGAAGTCACCAGTGCCACAGCTTCTAACGTGTTGTGCTGCGTGCGTGTGTGTGCGCGTGCTTGCATATATTCACAACTGTGAGCAGAGAGAGTGGGAGACACTGAATTGCAGTCATATTGCTGGAAGCATGGCTGCATCACTCAGGGATGTTATGGCACAGAGTGTGAATCTGCAGAGAGACAGATAGATCTATTGAGCCAGACTCTCCAGGGGCAGAGTGTGTTGTGCAGCACATCCATGGCCTGACAGAAAATCTAATGAAAAGTCTACACTGACAAGAGCCCTAAACACTAGGAAGCAAAACCAAAAGTTACAGGCTTTATCAATCACATCAGGAAATGGAAAGTAAAAAAAATTGGCAATTCCATGCCTTTTCTTTTTTTTTGGCATGGTATGATACAGTCTGGTGTCTTATAGACTTTTTGGTAAGACAACGTATTCAGTAACAGTTAAAAACTACCTGTTTCATAACAGTAATGTAGAGTTCCAACAATATTTTAGACAGAAGCTATAAAATAGAAAATGAATTTCACAAGAGTATAGGCTTTCACTAAATAGAAAAGGAGAATATGTTGTCATATATTACAACTAGACCTTTAAAAGCACCCTAAAGTTTGGACGCCTGACAATGAAGAGTCTGTCTATAGACCAAGAACTCAGCAGGAGAATAAAGATGTCACATCTACTCATTCTGGAAAGCCTAAAATATTAGCAGAGCACTCAGAGTCATTCCCTAATAAATAAGGCAGTGCTCTCCATTAAGGCTTGTGACTCAGAGAACCAAAAAATATTCTCTGGACATTACACACCATTATCCTGCACTGTTGCCATGCTGCCACAACTATTAAAGTTTGAGCTGGAAAAGGCTGAACGAGAACCACCTCAAAGAAAGTAGCCCTCAGAGAGACTTGCTTATGCTTTTATTTGTTCAACACATGAATAACGTTAAAGAGTAATTAAGCAGTTTTTAAAAATTTTCATGTATCCTTCATGTTAAAGTCTTACTTTACTTTAAGTAAGCTAAAAAGCTAATAAAAGCCTGTGTTTGTTTTTTTTAATCCTGATCTGGACTAACATGGGAAAGCTTGAGTCTATGAACTAGCTAATAAATTGGTCAGGATTTACTTTAGAATTTGATTACTAAAATTACCCACAAAACATTACTTTGTTCTGACTACAGAAAAATATATATATGAAAATAAATATATATTCAATATTGACTAGACCATGTAGCCTTTTGTACCGTACATTATGCATGAATGGCCATGAAGGTAAATAATGCTGCCTGTGCGCCAAGTAACCCTGCAGGCAAGCACTGTGAATTGAAAGCAAACAAAAACTTATAAAAGTCAATCTCCACTGGATCATGATATTCTGCCCTCCCAGGGTCACCACTCTCATCAAACCCTTGATGACTGCTGTATGAGCAGCTTCATACAACTGAATACCAATTGCCTTTCTCACTCATCTGAACCCCTTCAGGTTCTTTATAGCATTTATAACCAGATGCACACTAAATTGGCTCCTGTAGAAAATGGTCTAATACAAAAGGATGGGAAAGGTTTAAAGCGGGTAATGGATTAGTAGACACACCATGTGCATAATTATCACAGTCATCCTCTCCAGTTTGCATGGTTATCTTTAAGAGTTCATTCTGACCTATGAGGGACAATAAAACTCACATAAAATCTTCGCAAAACACATCTTTGTGTTTGCAATGTAAAAGCATTAGCAATGACATACAATAAAATTAAAACCCAGTTTGAACATTCTTACAACTTTTAGTGTACCCATACATTTTCTGTAAAACGTTTCTTTACCATGGGCTACTAGAGTCAATGGATTAGCAATCAGTGGAAATGGAACATTGCAGGGAATTTGTCAGTATTACAGAACAACACAGTTATAAATGTTTGCAGACTGAGGATTCTACAGACATTACACAAAAGGTAAAAAGTATGCTACACAAAAATCTGGGTATAAAGAGTTCCATATCCTAGACAAAGGAATTCTGCAACCCTACAATTTAATCTAGACAGTGTGCTAATCTACAGTAGGGACGTACTTAATGCATCCCTGTCACTTTCATCCACTGGAAACAGTTGGAAAAGGGGGTTATATTAGTGATTGTCTAAAAACAATTTATGTAGAGTAGTGGTAGACCATCACAGGCTCATTCTAAACAGTAGGCAGAGCTGGGCCATCTGCTGGGTCAAGCTCAAGTCACCTTGTCAGGACCACCACCACGACCACCCTGCCCTCCACCCCTGCAGTTTACCAGTCATCACTATAGTTCTTTCCTGCCTTCTATTTCCAGGCTTTCATCCAGGTGACAGTTTGGGCACCTGAACCTCTAGTCAAACAGAATTAAGGAAGAGTTAAAAACTCAATGAGCCTAATAATTAAACTTTAATGGTGGACATAAAGCAACTTGACACACTGTAAAAGCTGAAGGCACCCACCATATCAGCAGTACCAACCTGACCCATGCTCCCTATATTCCAAATGGTCATAATATTTACTTGGGTTAAGGTTTTTTTGGGAAAAAACTAACACATATTTAAAAAATAGGTAAACAGTTAAGGTGCATTATCTTCCCACATTGCAGTAATATATCAACATATGCAATTATCTCCAACTGCAGAACCAAACTGTCTTAACTCTGTAAGATAAGCCAGCAAAGGATTGTTCCAACAACCTATTGTGGATGACCTTTAGTTCATGTCCACTGCCCACACAAAAGTGTAAAATAAGTAGCCTAAATATGTGAAGAGGACAAGATCGAGAGTACAAAATTGAAGATTCTGCACATTTTACCAACCAACCTTTACTTTTACCTGCAATTTGCATAATTAGTATCCCTGCACTTGATTGACTTGTGTGAGATAAAGATATTCTGACAGTTTATTAAGCTTTAGATTAATACTTTCACACTGCTCAGAAAGTCCCACACTTCATACACAGCAGGCGACTGGTGCCAAGCCTAGATGAAAAACAGCATGACAAAATGGAAGTACTGCAGGCTGGAGATAGGAAACAGTGAGTAGATGAAAGGCGAGAAGCTGAACAAACTATCCGAAGATCTTATCAGTGCAGATTGCCTGTCATCCACCATGTTTGTTCACATGCAGTTCAGAAATGTATTACTCACTAAAATGGACAGGAGCCACTACAGTCACAGCATGTTCAGCTTATTCAACTAACCGAGTTCGTAACCATAATTTACATAGGATAGAGTATAATGTTATCTTGTATCTTCTGTTACCAGTGACCAAATAATCAATTCAGATTGAAATGTACATTCATAACTCACCACTGTTGTAGAACAGAGTTGCCATAGATAAATTCCAACCAAACTGGACAACCTTGTGTTGTTTTGTGAGTCTGGCCACAAACATAACTTATTCTGCAGTATGAATAGAGTACCAATGGGCCACCTGCTGAGACCTTCTGTAAATTATAAAAGGCTTCAGCGATTCTTTGACCTTTCAGACCTTCTGACAGCCCGCTAAACAGAATGAACTGCCTCCTGGCCAACTTGCAGCTCTGTCAAACCCTGGATGACTGTCAGCATTAACTGCCAGAAAGCTGCCTGCCTTTGTTACAATAATATTCAACAATTTAAAATAAATCTCAGTGTTCCCCTCCTGAACTTCATTCTCTGCTGCACGTCTCTAGTCATTTAATAGAAACACACACATACACTATATTGACTGTACAGGACATAGATTTCTGCAATACAGTAATAAAAATTGCAATCAGAGAGCATTTCATGTCTATCTGTCTACCTAATACATACTGTAATAGCAGCATGTGGTCTCACTGACTCTTACAAATAGGATACAAATCTTGACTTAATTAGAAAACTCGGAACAAACAAACTACTTGAATTTTATAACTAGTACTGCATTTGTAAAGGTCAAAAAGCAAGACAATTGCCATGACATTTGGGTGTGCGTTAGGTGTAAACCCAATCTTTGATGATGCAGAATGGCATGTCACCTCATCCTCAGCATAATTAATTATGTGATTTAAATTCATTAGCCTATCCAACAGAGCAGTCTGTTTTTCACATCAATTTATCTTGCATAAATTATATTGTAGAACATTAATTTCATATGACACGCACACTGCTTAGTAACCTGTAATATGTGTATGTGCACATTTGACAGCATTACTGACAAATGTGTTGCCAATCATTACTGCAAACAACTTTAAAAAAAAGTAGTAGTCTCTGAGGAAATTAATATAAAGTAGAATTAGTAGTAGTTGACATCCAGTTTAACATGAATCTCAATCATATACTTCTGCAATGCCTCAAGGACTAACACTTTCTGAATCTTAACAGTAGAGGGCAACCAAGGACAATTTAACAGCTCAGCTGATGAGCTGCTTTCAAACACCATCCAACAGCTTGCAAAGGTCAAAGGACAAAATCCTTACCTGCATTGACTATGGCATCCACCTCCAACACAGTAATATCTCCTTTGTAGAGAGATACTTTATCACTCAACCCTCCACCACCAGTCAGTTCCTTCCCCTCCTCTTTGTCATTGGCTGAAATTAGAAAATTAACTGTTGCATTCATTCAAGAACGTGCATAAACATACAGTACAAGAATCAATCCATCCTCTTTTTCAGTGTCCTATCATGTGCAATTTCAATACTTTGTGAAAATGCACGTTAAATCTGATTAAAGCAGATACTACTACTGGGTGTTTTAATATGGAAATTGTGAATTTCAATTTACGTTCTTAAGTACTCATTTGTACATTTCCTTTGTTATAGAGTGACAAAATGCAATGGTGTGTGGTGAAATTTTTATGTGCTAATAAGTGCTGCAGAAAGCACAGTTATGCCATAACTGTCTCATAATGGTAACGGTACAGAACTTCCTCTATTCAAGAAAGAAAAAATAATAAGAAGCTTTGAATTAGCAGCTCTTTTTCATGCTGGTTACTATGAAAATGTAACACAGGAGCCTCACTAGAAAGACCACGAGGTTGTTATACTTTGTTAAATATGTGTGTTTTACAAATCCTACTAAAATCAGTTTCTCCCTTGCATTCATCATCTAAGTCCATCTTTTCTACACACGACCAACCTGCTGCATTTGATTTAGCAAAATTTTAAATCTCTTATTTACAAAAGTACTCAGACCCTTAAAATAGCACTTAGACGGAAGAATGTTGAAAATGACATCTTTGCACACTGGATCCTCTAAAGCTCTGTCAGATTAGATAGGAAGCAACTAAACTGTCATTGTCAGATGTGACCACAGGTGTTTCATGAGGTTTAAGTCCGAACTTTTGGGTGAGCAGCTGAAAGATATCTAGAAATTTGTCCTGATGCCACTGCAGCATTGTCTTGAGTATACGTTTTCGGTCATTTTTGTGCTGAAAGATGATGCACTGCTGCAGCCTCAGGTCACATGGACTGCTAGATTTCTCACTTCCCTTGACTCTGACCAGTCTCCTTGTTGCTGCCACTGACACCACCATGCTTCACCCAAAAGACAGGTATTAGCAAAGTAATCCAATGTCCTAGTGTTCGCAGATAGGTAGTTCGGCCCAAAGAGTGCATTTTCTTTTCACGTTTCTTTAAATGCCGTTTGACAAATGCCAAATATCGCTTGATTTATAGAATGCTACTGAGATGGACATTACTACCAGGATCTCCCTTCTCTGCAAAGCTGAAGCTTGTACGGTCAGAGTGATCGTGAAAGATCAAGGCTCGTCTTGTTTGGTTACTCACTTTGGTGAGGCAGCCAACTCCAGGAGAACTGGTGGTCCCTAACTTTTTCCATTTCACAATAATTAAGGCTGCTGTGCTCACAGGAACACTCAGTGCCACAGCAGCGGGTCTGAATACCTTTTGTGATTATGAGATATTTTTTTTAATGCATAATAACTCCCAAGTGCATTTTTACTAAACAACAACGGCCATTTAAAAATGCTGCCACTCATTGTTTTATCTGTTCTTTTATATGTAAGTTTATGAGGTATACACTGAAGATATTTAGCATCTCAGACAATAAGCCGTTTTCCTTACGTCTTTTTTCCTCTCTCCAGGTTAGAATCTTGTCCAGAGATATAAAATCTTGACGACGATACTCCTTGCGCCTATCCTCCCGATCTAGACGGAGCAGTCTCTCTGTGGAAGAAAGTAACCATACATTTCAGCAAGAATAATCCTGGTGCACTATAATGAAAAATAACAACAATAACAATGTAGGAAATGCACTTGGCAAGGACAGGTTTTAAGAGGAATTTGAGTGAATGCCACAAGATTTTCACTTAAATTTGCTTAATTATTTTCTACTCTTAATGACACACCAAACTCTTACTGCTCTTCCTCTACTTTAACTAACCACCATCCATATCAGCAATACTTGCTCCAGTTAAGGTTTGGTTTTCAAACAAATCTCTCTTCCACTGCTCTGGTTGCACGGCCATCATTATCATGTCAGGTCCTGTTTAAGTCCCCACTTTGCTCAAAATGTACCTATTGAAAATGTAATTCTTAATTATGTGATTTTAAATAATGTGATCCTGCTTCATGTATTAATACCCAATTGTGATCTGATTTGTCAAAAACCAAGAACACCCATGCAGGTGGTACAAGTCAAAGACTTGCTCAAACACACCTGCTTGTTAAGTGTGACAGTGGGTGCAGTAGGTAGGGTAATCGGCAGTAATCTACAACCCCCAGGGTTGGTTGTTCGATTCTATTGGCCACATGTGGAAGGGTGCCTGGACAAGACACTGAAACCCGAACCCTTGGTGCATCAAAGGGGCAGTCTGTCCACAGAGAATTTACCCAAGGGGATAAATAAAGTATCAATTATTATTATCGAAGATGTATGATCACAAGTAAGACGAGTCTCAGGGATGTGCCATGGAGACACAAAACCGTGCATATTCTCATTCTACTCAGCACCTCACTACCAGCTCATTTTCTCATACTCGTTAATTAGTGAAACTGCTACATACTCTTGTGCCTCCATGGATTTCAGCTCAGAACTACCGTATGATGTCACCATGTTGCCTAATCTTCATAGCACTGTAAAATGTTTGTCATATCTTGCAACAGCTCTACAGTGCTCTGAAAAAGTATGCGTCCTCTTCCTGATTTTTTTTGCATATTTGTAACATATACAGAAATGATTCAGATCAAAAAATTTAAATATTGCACAAAGACAACCCAAGTTAATACAAAATGGAGTTTTAAATGATGACCGCATTTATTAAGGGAAAAAGCTGTCCAAACCTGCCTGTATACTGCTCTGAGTTGGTTAAATATGCACAATGAGTAACTGTACCATACCTCACCAAGTAATAAACAGAGAAATTGACTTTTGCATAACTACCTACAGTTGCGCTTGTTTAGATGTGTACAAACACTCATATTCATTTAGTGGTTTTACAAAGAAACTGCAACAGAATTGGCTGACATTAATACATCACACAGATGCTGCTTAACCTGTGCACTTCTAAATCACTTTTTAAACCCTCACAGCTTGTATCCTTATGTTCATTTCCGTTAACTGCTAAGAACCCTCAACTTGCTGTCTCTCCACATAGCACTGGGATGTTCTTCATAATTACATGCCTCCCTGTGAAATCTTCACTAAATAATTTCGACAATGCACACAACGTGGACTTTGGCCTCTGTGCAACAGTAAACTGGATGTGATAGCCTGCAAAAAATATATTAAAAATACAAAGTAATAGTTTATCAGCTTTGTCCAACAACATAATTTTGATGTGTAGGTTTTGCTGATATTACAGGAACTTTGAGCTATATTTATAAAATTGACTTATGACACTTTGTGGCAGTGTGTTTTTTCGTGAGAAATACAATGATCCCTTGGTCATCTTTTGGTACTATCCCACAGTAGGTGAGGGTTACAGACATTTCTGTAGTAGAGAATATCCATTCTATCCCTTATGTATTTTTTTTCCTCCTTTTTGTCTACTTGTCATTCCCAAGGCTACTTTTATTCTACATGGATGAATAAAAAAGGCAGATCAGAGGTGATCCTGCACTTTGAACACAGCAAAGCTCTCTGGACGACACTAAAGCGCTTTGTCACTCTGCTGAACTTAGTCGCTGAAGAATCCCAAACCTTAGCTTAGCTGCCATGAGAACATGATGGGCTCAAAATGTGCTTTATTAAAGAGTGTAGAGTGTCTACATACAAGGATGTGTTGCTGGAGCCACTGCACCACTGATGCCAAGTCTTACATGCACTGCACTTCACTGCGTTCTGGATGGGAGGGAAAATGACTGTGATGCCGCAGACCTCCCTGAACTATATTCTAGTGATAACAAAATGCAAGAAGACTATCTCATATATGACGTCTCTTTTAAATTGTTAAAACAGCTGATTCTGGTTTTCTTGTTTAGGTCATTTGTTTTAAGAAAGTTCCCACTTTAAATCTTAGTAAAATTCTGCAAGGTTTTACTCTTATGATGCCCTTATAACGATGCTGGTTTTGACATTGTAACTTATAATAGTCTATATTTGATGGTCCAACTATTACATTTTTCTACAAACTAGCCCTGGGTAAAACCCACTATTTAAAAAAAATACATTAGATTCCTTGAGTTTCTGACTTTATTGTTTCACACTTTGACTTTCCTTCTTTTTCCTCTTAATCCAATTGAGTCTAAGGGTCCCATGCTCAGAATATAAACTCTTTTACTTTGATGTTCATTCCACGCTGCTACCTAATAGAGAGAAAATGGCTGTCTAAGATTAATTATCACCTATGCTCAGAGAATTTTGATAACGATTATTTAAATTAAAAAAAAATTTTAAATCCTATACACTGCAAAAATTAGTCAGGACTGAGCAAGCTGGATGACTAGACATAAACTGAACTGCATTCAGTTCAATGATTAGAAATAATCCCAGTATCACTTAATAAAAGAAAAGTCCTTGCTGAATACAGGTCAGGGCTCAGTGTAAAAACAGTTGTACACCCCAACTAGTGTGTTATGATATTATCATCTGTTATTAAGTTCTTAGAGCAAAGGTAGCTGCTGCACACACACAGACACACATACACCTGGTTCACAGCAGTAGAGTCACCGATAATTAGTGATTAATTACACCTGCGCCGTTTCTACTACGACAAGTGAAAGCGTCTCGCATGTAAAAAAAAAACAAAAAAAAACACCACTACTGTGTCAAGAAATGAAGACCTAACTAGCCCATACATTGTTTGTTTGCACAACAGGTCTATTTCCTACATGCCCATGAAAACAGAAGCACTTGGGGGTCAGACTGACTGTCACAACCACGTTTTAAACTATTAACCTTAGACGCCCTGTTCCTTTGTTTATCTGCAGGTGTGACTACTCTTTGGCTACAGCTGTATTTAGTTACGAAGGTGTCTGTTTGCAACTCGGTGAGCTAACTTAACTTACTGCTGGTGTGTCTAACATTATCACACAGGTGGAAGGTTGCGTGATATGTTAGTTAGTGGTACTCCAAGAGGAAAATACGGACTCGAGGGGGGAAATATCAGCGAACACCCTCAATGTAAGCTAATAAGCAGGCAAGGCAAGGGGCACTGTGTTAACAGTGTTGTTGCGAATGTCAAACATGCATCACAGCAGCTAAACAGAGTCGCAACATAATTATAAAATCTGTACAGTCCCCGTGTGGGGTTATTAAATAGTCTAAATCGTATTACAGCAATACGGAAAAGACGAGAAGAGTGTCTGTCAATCTTCTGGCATGGTTGGAATTCATGCTGTCTGCCATGGAGATGATGATAGCCTTATTCCCCCCCCCCAAAAAAAGCCTTACCTTTCTCAGTCTTCCAGTCCTTTTTCTTTTTGCTCATGCTGCCGGAATGATTAGACTTTGATTGGCTGTTTTTTGACTGTGGCAACCCCAGGCTCACAGTGAATAGTGTTCCGGGAAAAAACTGAAATGTAAAGTGAAACAGCCTCTGGACGGTTGTCTCACCTGTGAAGCTGTCAAATTGCTATGGACCTCAGTCGGCTCAACCTACCATGAGTGCGCCGTAAATTATGTGTACGAATCCCAGCCAAATTATTGGCCGTCGAAAACAAGGAAGTGGGCCTGCGATTGGTCCAACAAACGAGTCAATCAACGCAGCGGGGAGGCAGAGTAGGCTGTTGCCATCGGTTCAGCCTCCTGGCGTGTGAGGTGGTAGGCTTGCAACGCCGGGTCGCTTAAACGAAAGTGGAATCTACTTTAGTTCACATAAACGAAACTTATAAGGCAGATAGATCTGTAAATCAAAAATATATACAATGTAACATAAATGACAGTATTTATTTAGCAGTATTTTGAGTTAATTTGATCCCATTGCGGACAAATGTGAAGGATGCAGTTGCACACAGTGATATAACATGGAATACTGCTAGTATTTGCAGTTATAATCGAATAGACTACTTTAATGTCACTGTGATTATTTCTATCAGGAAATCCTATGTTATGTATCTAAAATAGCCTGACAAAATGGAAGAATTGCAATTTCTGCTATTGATATACTAAATGTCCAGATTATCATATAATCGGGTAATAGATTAATCTGATTTACCCTGGCCAATAATTGATGTGTAATCTTTGAAACTATTTAGACAGTCAAGCATTGCATATTGCAAACATAAATTTTAGATTGTGAATATATACACTAATGGACAGAGATGCATGCACCTGCTCTTGCTCATGGTAAAGGATACACCAAATCAGACCAGTAAGTCAGGCTGTCATATGTGAGAGGATGGTTCCAGAGACCACCGTCTGTCATCTGTTGTGTTAGCTCTGCTCTGGTCCGGACCCATCTGCTCTTAAAACCGCTGACATTATCCAAGAGTGGAAAATATCTTTCATCCAAGCTGTACTCTGATCCAGATCCAATTTTTTAAAATTGAGATTTCTTTTACTGAAATACATCCAGTTTGTGTGTCAGCAGTTCAGCCATTACATTTGAGTGAAAATCTTTCCATAAATAGGCCATATAAAGCTTAAAACATTATCAGCGTTGTGCCAGTGTAGGTGGAAGCTATGTTTCTATTCCATTTGTGTGTAGTACATGTAAGTACGTTGCAAAGTACAAAAAGATTCATGTTTATTGGCCCTGGTAAAAAAATTATCTGATGATCTTCATGAGACATCTCATATTAAAGACATATTAAAGATTTTTAACTCATTCATCTGCTGCCCTTTTTAGGAAATTAAGACAAAGAAATCAGCTTTCACGTCAATGTAATTGTAATTAGTGTGATATATTAAAATACTGTGCCAGTTCCTGCCCTAATTAAAACCACAGTTAGACATGCCCAGCCATCTTCTCTGTATAGCACTAGCAGATAATGCACACTAAGCATAACAAACTTTAAATCTTTCCTGTCTTATCTGTAAACAAAGATGTAATTTGAGTGTAGTGGTCAATGAAGTTTTCCCTATGTAGTGTACAAACCGAACCACTAGATGTCAACCTTGCAGCATCAGAAGCACCTGTGAGGGTGATTATGTGTAGATACAGATGAAAATGAAAACTATTGGTCGTAGTTTAGTTCCTCAGGGGAAGATTGTAATTCAAAGATAACCCTATATGAAGCATACATGTCACTTAGGCTGGTAGAGGCTGATGTTTTAGGAAAACATAACAAACATAATAATCAAATTTTATTTCTCAGGTATTTTTCATATCTCTGCCAGTCATGTTGACAAGAAGAGTGGGCTTCAACCAGAGGAGTCGGGTTTAATCCCCTTTCTCATCCAACCTCCAGGCTGCTGCACCCTAACCTTGCTGCACCAAATATGATTAGTCTGTCAGCTAGGTAACTTCTGAAATAGCATTCAACAACTTTTCTGAACATTTGTTGATAAATAGTAATAATCAATACTTGGCCCAACATTATTTGTAGTTTCACTAGTTAACTACTCAAACATTTCAAAAAAGTAATTGGCAAAAATTAATAAGCGATTATAAAGGTTTTAAACTATCCGCAAACTACTGCAAAGTATAGTTAAAACAGTAGTTCAATTACTTGTTGCTTACTCTACTTTACTGTTTTTACTTTGCGATTAAACCTCTGCTTGGGTCTGTGTACAATCCTGTCTTCACTGATAGCTCCATTCCTGTTGACATTCATTTATTGTTGCACCAAAACATATATAACTTACAAAATTATCTGGATTGTTTTTTTGTTGTTTTACTTGAGGGTGATTTGAAATTTTAAAAACAACATTTGCTGAATACTGTGTGTAATTTGTGGTGGTTAGATTGTTATTTTATTCTGTAATGCAGCCAATATTAAGTCTGGTGAATAGCAAATAAAAATAAAACTGGGCTCTGAGTAAATAAGTTAATTCTGCAGGACAGTCTGTATACTCCAAACAGAGGAGGATCTATTTGTGTAAGACTGCGTAGGCAAATGTTATTGTCATGGTTACAGCACAAGAAGATTAAGTCAGTGGCTGCAGCTACAAGTCACTACCAAGAACATGGCATCTTCTAATCTGTTGTTGGCTTGATACAAATGTTTTTCACATCACACTTATCCTCATAGCAACGTACTTGAACAGTTTGCATGCACTTTACAGACAAGTGCATGCAATTATTACTTAAAGTGCACCCAGAGGCTCTAGGAATTATAATCATGGCAATTGTTGTGTTCTTGAGTCAACATCCACGAGTCCTTTGATGGAGTTTAGTGATTGTTTGGTTTGGTAAATTCTGTGAAGGGATTATATCATCAGATCTGTTCTGTCTCAGTCGGTGCCTGGGTGCAAACACACAATTTGATTAGTACCATAATAGGTGGTTTCTTAGCTCAAGTTAAAGACCAAAGAGATCTGCTCTTTGTGTTTTTCCTGGGATTTATGCCATCCACTGTCTGTGCAACTGCCCTTAAATTGTTTAATGTTTGTATAAATTAGCATATGTTGCCAGTAATAGTAAAGGTATTACAATAAACATCTCTTATTGAAAGCCTCGGGTAAGGTTTTGACAGTTTGCATCTCCAGAACACAGAATACAGGTTTCAGATTTCCAGGAAAGCCATATTACATAATAAATAATGTAAATAATATTTCTAACAGTCAATAAAGGGGAGAGTAGCTCCGAAATGGTTCTCTGCTGTCAGAGAATCTGTGCTGCTAACACTTAGTGTTGTCTAAGATGCTTTGCCTACCCAGAACATAAAACCACTGGATAGCATGGTTGTTTTTGTGGATTCTTTTCCACCTTTCAGTCCAATCATCCAGCCGTTTGTCTTCCCGTGTCATTTGTTGTGTCCTGTCACGGATTATGCTCATCTGTCTCACAGTTAGGAGCAGTGGTTCTACAGCATGCACCTGTGCTCAGACTCAACCTGGAGAGGGACATTTTTTATAATTGTCACACCAGTCCGCAAATTTTCATTTTAGTTTTTCATCATGTTTTGCTTTTGTGTGTTTCAGTTGTTTGTGGCTGATGCTTAAAATTAGATATTATAGTTCTATTTCTTATTTCTTATTTATCTTTAGCAACTGTTTTATTTATGATTACAAGCAGCTTTTGTCACAGATCAACTATAGTCTGTATTTCAAGTGTAAGAGCGTTTGTCATGAGATTCATTGTGATGTACTGATGTGAAAATCATGGTTTACTGAGTGGTACTTTGTTTAGTCTACATCCTCAGAAAGGGTTTGAGGTTGGATTAAAAAAGCATCACGCTGTGAGTATTCTTTTCCTGCAGAATTCCTGCGGGTTGTAGCTTTGGCAAAATGTGTTGCAACAGCTCCCTCTGTTTATTTTACTCTATTTAATAAAGCCCCCATCCAGCATGTCTCTCCACACCAGAGCGTGCCTGCTTGCTGCCTGCTCAGAGCAGCAGGAATTCCTTCCTGATCGCTGGCTGAACTCAAGTTGAATCAATTTAGTGTGTTCAGATGTTCAAAGCATATGCAGAGTGCCACAACGGTTTTCGGTACACAATAATTCAAATGTTGGTGTTTTGCACTACTTTACTTTTTTTTTCAAACAGAAGACTTATTTTATAAGTAGCACTAAATAATTAAATAGAAAGCTGAAAATTTGGTTTATTGTTTTGTATTACATTGCTCTAAGAGAATCAAAAGTGTTCCCTCTAACTATGCAGCTACTCACAGTACAACATTGCTCATCCAAATGAGCATATGCTATGTCTGCCAGATGCCAGAGTGGAATATATGAGGAGCAATAAAATGTAGCTGGAAAAATACTATCGTAGAAAACACATTGCTCACTCTCAGCACTGCAGAACTCTTATGGATTTACCTCCAATTCACACTGTAACAGCTGAGTACAACAAAACACTACCCATTCAAGTTCTAACTATTCTTCAGTGGATTCATTCTTTTGTTGTGATTTTCAAATATCAGGTTATGTAGGACTCTCACAATAGAGCATTTGATTTTAGATGTTGTGATGAGGGAATTTTTATAATTAGTGTCACACACTTTGTCTTATAATAGGCTGTGCAAATGTGAAGAAGTGGAGGAGACCACCAGAAGGTGATACCAACCGCAGCCTGTGTGGTCATAACAGATAACACATCTATTAAAACTGGATTTTTCCCCCTGCACATCCTTAACAACAGCAAAAAGGTTTCCACAGAGATTCCATGGCATGTAAGACACCCCCTCAAGGCTAACTGGCCCCTCTCTCAGTAATGGGTCCATGGCACTTATTGAGTGTTGACTTGATCTAAGGCAAACAAACATGCTGCATATTATCATTAAATAATTTCCTTGGTTTGGTCCACAATGTAAATGTGAGATAGTTAGGGGTTTAGAGCAGACCAAATAGTACATATTTATTTGCCTATTGCATTTTGTAGGAATATTTATACAAGTGGAGTAGACCAGTAGGACCTAGACCTTTGAAATAATGAAGATAACTTTTTATTACAGTCTCTGAGAAAGGGAATGTGTTAACATAAAGGTGTAACACAGGATGTCAGCGAAAGATCAGTTCAGTTCATGCAAACAGTATTTTTATGTTAAAAAAAAATCTCCTTGGGGAACAATAATCTTTGTATATGTCCGGTATTATTGAGAACTTCTATGTAGCAGTTCTCCGTTAATTTCTTTTTAGTAAGTTGTAATAATAAAACACATAAAGCACAGAAAGTTTGCTACTAATGACATGGCAGTGACTGCTTTATACAATCTATTAAAGGTTAAAGGCTAATTGTAGTTATAAAGCCTGTGTATGTGTCTACAGCAATGCCAAGTCTTTCTAAACAAAAAGTGGATGTTTTTCTTGAGGCTTTAATTATCATCTGCTTGACAGGCTTAGCACAAAATTTTGAGAATGGTCCTATGTTGGCAAAAGCATCCCCTTCTTTTCTTTACCTCCCCACTATTATTGTGGAAAAAGCAAAGACTACTGTAGACTTTATTTGCAGCTGTGGGACCTGAGTTTGCTGTAAAAATATCTGCTGAGCTAAAAATGGCCTGTGATTAAATGTTCTCAGTTATCTAATCTGACATACAACTTGCAATTACTCCTTGAGGTTTTTGGAGCTAGACACAGCAGTTATTTCCACCTACTGCAATACTGTCACATGATCTAAGACCTCACTGGTTTACAATTTGGACCAATAATGTGATATTTTATAAATACGTTTGATGTAATTATAGGCATTTATAATACTGAGAGTATTTGATATGTCTTACACTGAAAACACATTTTTAAATATTATTGATAATAGACTATTTATTATTTCCTAAAAATACTGTTTTTAATATTTTTTTATATTTATTTTCTATTTTGTAATAATTTTTTGGTATGGAGGTTAAACCATACTGAAAATTATCAGTGAAACATTATAAGCAAAGTAATCGGTTTTGTTTACATCTCATTTAATCAGAATCGGATCCATTGCGATATGAAGTTTCTTCCTCCACATACTGCAGCTTCTCGACTCTGCCCCCTGCTGCTCTCGTCCTCTCTCCAGCCGAGGCGCAGTTCATCTCAGGCTTGCGCTGAATTCACTTCCTTAGCAACGCGTATCTGAACCCGGAAGTGCTTATGCGTGCTCTGGCTAACTAGCTGTGGATAGCTCGGACGTGTGAATGTGTGCCACAGCAAAGTTTGTCTTAGTTAGATTTATAAGTCAGATGATTTCCCATTTGCTTTAAAACATGTCAGGTAACTCCGTGGCGAGCGGGGAGTTGTGTTGCTGATGGAAGAGGAGTGAAAACTGTAAGTTGAGATTGTTTGGTTGGAATGTTGACGAGCTGTTAGCCAACAAGCTAACGAAAACATAAGGCTGTTGGCAGGAGTGGAAATAACTTATTTATTTTAACATCGATTTTATGACGATTGTTTAATAACGTAATTTTTAAAACAGACACATGTAGCGATACATTAACATAATATATTATTTGGAAAGTTGACAACGTCAAGTTACATTAACAAGATGGATGATATCTTATGTTATGATTTGTAGTATTGTGCATCAGCACTATGAATACCATGGCTTTAAATACTGTTAACGTTAGCTACAATGTAGATGTTACTTAGTCTACATGATTTTAAGTAATCGACTACATACTTGAATAAATATTACTTTCTTTGTTTTGCATCACTAGGGAGGGGAGTGATTCATATTGTGTGTTGTACAGACTTACAATGCATCTGTAATTGTAGTATTGGTCTGAGGGATGTCCTGTCAAGTATTCATGTAACGTTACAGCCTGTGCTGTTACTACTCTCAGTGGTAGCTAGCCTATATAGCTGAGAAAAGCTATGCTGCCTTACATTTTGTCCACGACAAAATCAAATATTGTACTGTATGATTCCTGTATGAATTAATTTAAACATATTAATGTATGTTTTTCTTATTCTGTCACAGATGTGCCATGACAATTATTTTTTTGCCACTATCCAATAGGCCATGATAGGCTTGTCAAGTTATGCAGGGGTTATGGAAAGTCTAATAAATTCTACTGAAGAGCAGCAACACTCATCTCCCCTGGCCACCTCATGGTCCAAAAAAGAGGAAGCAAGCAAGAATCAAAAACCAAAAGGTGTTGGTGGATTTGTTTTAGTGCATGCAGGTAAGAAAGGGTAAGCAGCACATGTTAATAAGGGAACATAATGTATAGTTATATAGTACAGAATTTTTCTACCATTGGGAACTGGTGCATGGGCCATGTGCTGAATGATACTCCCACTGCGATTTCCTTCTTTGATGAGATAAGCTGTCATCACTTTAGGGACATTGGTCAAACCTAACCTTTCCTGCTTATTTTTTAGGAGCAGGATACCATTCTGAATCCAAGGCTAAGGAGTACAAGCATGTGTGCAAAAGAGCCTGCCAGCGAGTAAGTTTGCTTGTTTGTGTAGCACACTCAATACTGTAGTGAGGTGTGCTCAAATTGCAAAAGATGCCCAGATAGTTTTGGCATCATTTTAGCAGTCAGTTTATTATTTTTTTGTTATTTAGTATTTTTACTTGCAGTATCACTGCATAAATAAAACAACCTAACCAAACTTTAAATAGGTTTATGAGAAGCTCTTCAATTCAAATCTAAGTTTGATTCATTCTTGGAATTTGAACATTAGAGATGAAACAGTATTAAAATGTAATATCACGATTTTAGTGACTTAAAGTATCATGGTTATCATTGTTATCACAGTATTGTTAAAAAGTTTTTGAAGCTGCCAACTACACAAAACAAATAATTTATAAAATCAACGACTCTTACTGGACAATGGAGGTATTTAAATAAAAATTGAAAACAAATAATAACACCAACAGACAATAAAAGTTGTGTAACTATCTTCTCCAAACTTTTTTTTCACATTTAAATATAATTATAGAGTTGGCAAATATACTTGGCTGGCTGTTAAATTCTACTGTAAATATTGTCGTCACGTAAAGTACAGTTTTTATTATTGAAGAAACATCTGAATTGTCCCGAAAACAAAAATCTAAAATACCTCTCACACTAAATTGGCATCCATGATGAGGAAGATATGATAGACGGAGTGTAAATTTAGCATAAACATATATAGCCTACACTGTATAACTATAGCCTACACTGTATAAGATTTAAATTCCAGTTGTGTATCAAATTTAAACTCCAAATCAATTCAGACCACTCTTAAATAATTATATCTAAGAGACAATTTGAAGCATGAGAAAATTAGTAAACACAAGCAGTTCTCTGAAATAGCTTATTGATTTAGCTGTTATGAACTGATATAATGATGGACATTTGCATTGAACTGGAAGCTTTAAATATGATGTGACAAAAACACATAGTTACACACAGATCTGTTCTTAGTTTCCTGTTCTATCAATTGGTCTGGTATCTCCAGAATGGCTCTTGTTTTTTTATAAGCCCATCTAACCTGTTATGAAAAAAAACAAGACAGTGGGATTTTTTTTACACTTTCTTAGAAGATTGCTCAAGTTTGCTCAGTTTGGATGTTGTGCATCTGTGAGCAGCTGTCATTCCATATATTTTCAGTGGGACTCCAATCTGTGTTTTGGCTGTACCATTCAAATATTTTTATGATGTCGGTTTGAAGTCAGTCCAGTTTTCATTTGGCTGTATTAGGATCATTTTGCTTTTGGAAAGTAAGTCTTTGTTCTTTGGCACTCTGAAGCAGGTCTTTCTTAAGAATTTCCTTCCTTACTTCCATTTGTTGTTTCTTCCATCCTTCCAAGTCCCTTGCTCCCTTTTGACTGAATAACAACCTCATGGTGCTGCCACCAGCCCTGCTTTACAATAAGAATGTTAGTAGAAGAGTGCCTTGTTCCTTTTTTATTTACTCCAAACTGTTTAAAATAGGTTTTTCATTTAGTCAGCTCATATAACATTTTGCACACAGCATGCTTTGTGTGTGTTTGTTTTATTTGTTTTTTTCCCTTGTTCTATCTCCTGTTTTTTTGTCCACATCTTTAATGACTTTAATGAGGGCAGGTAATGAAAGTACTACATAATTGAAATGAGCATGAGATGTATTTTGAGTTTTAATTGGAAAGCAGATTCACTTTTATGAAGATGTCTGTCTTTTCCAGGCTGTGGACCAGCTCAAAGCTGGGGCACGTGCAGTGGAAGCAGTGGCTGCAGCTCTGGTTGAACTTGAGGTGGGTTGAATATGAACCAGATATGAGATTTTCCTCAAGGCAGAGATAGAATAAAGAAGATAGATTAGAAAATATTATATACTGTATTGAGCAATATCTACTCCCCAGCAGGTTGACAACCTAAGTGTCACTAAAAGATTATAATTGGAGTACACATTAACTCTGTATTGACTGGAATATGCTGTTCCAGTGGGGTTAAGGACTGCAAGAAAGAATGTGCCTTTTGTCTTAGTGGAACTGTAAAATAATGACTTTGCTTCAACATATTGACATTGACTATATGGCTCACCACAAATACAGTTTTATTCTAGTCTCTGCATGTTTTTAATTGTTCTCAGGATTCTCCTTTTACAAATGCGGGCATGGGCTCCAACCTTAATTTGTCGGGAGAAATTGAATGTGATGCGAGCATTATGGAGGGGAAGTCGCTACAGTATGGCGCCGTAGGTGCTATTAGTGGTGAGTTACTGAATGTACTATCTTATCCTTAAAATTGTCCTCCACATCTTAGACAATCAAGAATGGTGTTACAATGTACACATCATGATACTTGCTGAAGGTTTTTCTTTTTTTTCTTATTCCAAATAACACCTCAGTGTATTTTCTTTTCTTACATTTAACACTGAGACCCAAGAGCAACAGGTTCCTACACAACACAAGGTCTTAAAATTCAGTAAGATGTGTTTAAAGGTTAAAAGCAACCTGTCATTTATAGGTGTGCTTGTGTAACAATGGCAAAAAGTAAATATTGAACACTGTATAGTAAACTCAGTTAATAAATTAGCTGTGAAAATAGAATAAATAATAACTGAAATCAACACAAATGGTACAACAATCAAAAGTATATTCAGTTTATTTGTGCTATGAAAGCTGATGTGCAGAGAAAGACTCTGGTCTTTTGACGACTCTTCCACTTCTCTTCTTTAAATTACATTATTTTGGCCCATATATTGTTTTGACCAATGGCTTACTATTTGTGTTTTGCACAGTCTAACCCTGAGTTGAATACCTTGATTTGACACTTAACACAATTGTGTTGAATGAACCACCAGCTCTGTGATAATTCTGACTTTTTCTTCAGGTATCAAAAATCCAGTCTTAGTTGCAAACCGCCTACTGAGTGAAGCACAAAAAGGAAAATTATCAGCTGGCAGAATACCACCCTGGTGATTATTGTGGTTACTATTTCATGTTGTTTAAATGTGACTGTAGCCATATAGTCAATTGTTTTTTCTTTTGTCAGCTTTTTAGTGGGGCAAGGCGCACATGAGTGGGCCATCACCCATGGAATACCATCATGCCCTTCAGAGAAAATGGCTACTAGTAAGTATTGTTACATGAAATCAAAAGCTTTGATCAACTTCTGTAGATGCAGTAAAATGACAGTATTTTATTACTTACAGAGTTCAGTTTATCTGCTTACAAAAGAAACAAGCGAAAGATGGAAGTGGCAGAGAAAATGGACATGGGACATAATCAGACAAAGAAAAGACGACTATCAGGTGAAAATGTGAGTGTGTTTTTCAAAGAAGTGAGTAACTACAAAGAATAAATCTTATATCCCCAATTACTTCTTCTCCCACCCACCCCTCAAAAACATGACACAATGATACACATGTACTCATATGCATACTCAGTAATTAATAAAAGGAAGGAAAAAGGAGCACGGCTTCAACACAATCCCTATGATTATTAATATTAGTTAGTTTGCTTGCAGTATCAGGTGTCAAATAAGCAGATAAATGCATTCAGGCTAAAGGTTAAATGTGCAAACCTCTGTCATATAAAATCAGAAATGTATGAAGGGAAACCGAAGCAACATCAAAGCAACAAAAAAACAAAAGTCACACATACTGTAAAAATTTTATCTGGCTTTGTCATGCGGTTTTTGAGGTTGCTGATAGTGATGAAGATGTTGTGTTTTGTTAGTTTTATCAAGGTCGTTGTCGTCTTAGCAGAATTGTAACTAGCAGTAATGCATCAAAGTAAAAAAAAAAGAAAAGTGTTTTATAAAAAAGAGGGATTTAAGTTTCTCCACAACTAAGACACTTAGACTTTGCCAGTTATGATCCCACATTCTCACTGGATCTTCAAAGGAAATGGCATTACCATGCAGTGCAGATGGTTTAGAGAAACATTTCTGCTCAATTTGAGTGCTCTGATCGGAACAACTGGAGAGCGGCCTCATGAAAGCTGTTGAGAGCAACAGCTCATTCTTCTTTAAAGTCACTAGCAGAGGCAGCTCCGCAGAATAGAGTGGGATAATTTATTTTGGTCGCAATGTGAATTGTGTTAAATGGAGTAAAACATGTAAACAGCAACACGCGATTACGCTTCGTTGGACAATAACATTTGTTCAGTTCAGTTACATCAATCCTCATAATTAATGATTAATTCATTCCAAAAACCCAACAACTAGGATGGAGTGTTTGTTGACTTTGGCTTATATATATGTGTTTAATCATCACTTGAACATGCCAAATTCAATAAACAGTTTCATTTTAGTTGGTGTCTTTCCATTCTGTGCAGTTTAGGTAACAAATATACCACTGACTGGGACATAAGCTTTACTCAAACTGTTTTAGTTACAATGCAGATTTGGAGCTTTTTCGGTTTTTGCAGGACTTGAGCCTCAACCTTATCATTAATATTTGCTTTGCCACTTGGCCACCTAAAGTCAGTTAACAGAAGGTATTTCCGAAGATGCATTTAACGTTTACACTTTTGAAATGGCTAACTGGCTGGATCAAACTGTAACAGAAGAAGGAAAACGGGTCACTTAAATCACAAATGCACATTTCTGATGATAAATTAAATTAAATGTATTCACTTTATTGTTACTTTTAGAAATATTTTTGGTAAATGATAGTCAAAGATGATGTATTTGCTTCAGAATGTGAAGCATTAAAATATTTGCTTAAAATATTTGTCTCCTTCCTCTCCTTAATATGATTTAGGATTCAGGGTGCCTTGACACAGTGGGAGCCGTTGTGGTAGATCTGGAAGGGAATGTAGCTGCAGCAGTGTCCAGTGGAGGCCTGGCTATGAAACATCCCGGCAGGGTTGGTCAGGTAATCACACATGCTGCTTCTTTATTTTTTGTCAATTTTCTAATGTTAGCACTGTAAAGTAGAATCTGGAATTCTAACTTCTCCTGTAATCATGTGACCCATACAGTACTGTATTTACTGTATGTCAGATTATAATGTTGCTGGTAGCCTAGCATCTTCCTCTACCTGAATAATCTGAACAAAAAAAGCAAAAAGCTTTAAAACTTTATCTAGTTCATTGTTTTGGTTTTATAGCCCACACATTTTCTCTGCGATGCAGTCTTACTGATGATAAAATCTCCTGTATGCTGTTACAGCAACACAGCTGGAAATTTCAGGTAGCAGCCAAACGCATGGTATGCTGCCTTCCCAAGCATCATTCAGCAGACAGACCTATTTAGTGAACAGCTGGTGAATAGAATGAAACATCTCATGTGTTATTCTAATGAGGTGGTAAAAATCACAACCGTGCTACAAAGACACCAGTACTGAAGATATTTTAAGTAGGAAGCTCACATCTTATACACAGTGGTAGACTTGAGTGCCCCAGACTCAGACTGTAAATAAACTATTGGGAGATGTACGTGTCTCAGGGTCAGTGTGGATTGAAGTATTTGATTAAACTGAAGCATATTTTTTCTGCGAGCCAGACAAGCGATGGATGTCACTCCAACACTCACTGCCATGTGGATTACGTCTTCTCCTCAAGCGACCAGAAATGCAGCGCCTGTAGAAAGATTGTGTCCACTGGCCATCTGAACAGGCAACTTCTTGCTGAAACATCAATAATAACAAAGTTGTTAATGTGCAAGGGCAGTGTGTTTTGGATTTCTTTTCACCCTCTAGTGGCCAAAAATTAACTTATCAATGCAGCTGGTGAAAGACTGAAAGCAGCAGCTAAGAGATGCAAGCAAGCAGCTGTTACCAAATAAAGCCACATGGCTCTCTGATCCCCTCCATTTGTGTTTTCTTTGTGCTGTGATAATCTGGCATTGCTGCTGCTTGATGCAATTATCAGAGCTAAGCTTTTGCTTCTTGATGCAGATAGTCTAAATTAATAAGGAACCTTCAATGGAAAAATTGTGATAATCCTCATGTCCTGTTTTTAATGTTCACAGCAGTTCATAATAAACAAAGCAAAAGGATGAATCAGTAGGATTTACTGCTTTAACTGCATTAACACTTTGAATATAAAAAATAACCCTGAAGCTTATGGTAAGAGGGTTGTGAGTATAGACAGGTCTTTTACTTTGTGGCGGCTGCAGGAAGTTATGACTTCACAGTAGCCTAACTGGAAAAATTAAATAAGTTAACAACTTGGGCTTAACGGAATGAATGAATCAGTATAATTTACTGCCTTAACCACATTAACACTTCCAATGTAAAAAAAAACTGAAGCTCAAAGCAGTAGAATAGTGAGTATGTCATGCTGTTCTTAGTGTAAGTAATGCTGAAGAAACAAACATGTGGTTTTAAATTCTTTTATTAGGTTATGACTATGCTTATAGGCTTTTTGAGAATTTATGAACAACAGCTTAACTCATTTACATCTAAAACATCTTCATGTTTTCTTTTTTACTCAGGCTGCTCATTATGGATGTGGCTGCTGGGCTGAAAATGCCTGTAATATGAACCCTTACTCTACAGCAGTGAGTACCTCAGGTATACCACAGTACACACAGTACACCTCACTACACCCGTTTTGGGCGCAATATGAATCCGAAATAGTTATTTGATGTAAATGTCTTCTTTAGCTACATTGAGTCTGGTTTACTTAAGCTTCATAATGGTTTTCCATGACCTCCAACTGAGTGTCTCTCACCAGTCACTTCCTCAGCTTGCATGCTAAGTGCATTGCAAAGCTCTTTGGATTTTCAGTTATTTTGGAAAACTTATCAAACTTCTCCACACTTATTATTTTTTATTAACAACTGCAATACCTACAAATTCTGTGTATTAAGTACAGTATGTGTATAGTGAGCACATAACTCTTATATCTTGTGTACGGACTCTTGTTTCATTTGTAGACAGCCTCTATCTCAACTTACTGCCCCCCCCACCCCCACATACACACACACACACACACACACTGCAGACACATGGTGGCATGCTAATGATTTATAGTTGTCAGCTGTCACATACTGCTTGTCCTCCTCCCTCCCCTCCACTAGGATTTTTTTCTGATGTGTCTGCAGTGTGAGCTTCACCAGGAAGAGGAAGTAGGTTGCTGTTTTTATTGTGGTTAATAGAGGTCATCAAAGTTTAAGATTTGGCATCTGTTAAACTTTGTTTATGATTTATAATTCAGAGGTTTAGACTGCTGTGGCTATATTCAGTCCTATCATCACATTCATAACAAAGAATCATATATAAAATAGATTGTCAATCTTGAAAAAAATTGCAAACACAGCGTTAGATAATGACGTCTCCGATTCTGAAGTTATTTTTAGCTTTTAAATCTTGACTCCAACAAATCTAGAATAATCAGAACAATAAAGTGAGACACTGGAGTAGTGGATGTTGTCATAAATACGGTCATTTTATATGAGCAGAAATTTAATTATGCTTAAAAATAGTGATGTGCAGACTTAGCACAACACTAAGGTAGGTGATTTAAATTGGTTTTACAGAGATTTAATTATCTAAAGTATTGTGTTTACATTGTCTTTAAGAAGCCTTCAAGTAGGCTGTCCTGTAAGTGAGTGTAAACAGGACAGTTCGAGCTGAAACATAATGCAGAGTGTTGACAGGATGGTGTCAGATAATTAGATTGAAATCTTTACAAGTCTGAATTCAGAAAACAATAGACGTTCCTGCGTGTGCCTATTCTCTGCTGACAGCACACAGAGAATAATCACTGGCTCTTTAGGGTTATAATAATTCAGATAATCTATTGTACAAAGACATGCGTTTTAAAAGCAAATTGCATTTTTTGCAAACATATTCCCAAACACATACAGTATACAGCCATGCTGTAAAATGTCCAGAATGGCAGACCTCTCTTAGCTGAAAGCAACATCTCTTTTTGTGAGCTGTATGGTTTTAAATGTGAGGAAGAGAGGCTACAGTATAATAGCCTGCTTCTTTAAGATGTGTAGGTGTCTGTGACATAGCTTCTGGGGGACATTAAAACCTTTTGATGTGGATTTGTAGTGTAATGCATCTCAGTGCAAATGAGCTGATTTGATCAGACAGGCTGAAGCTTGAATCATAAATACAGTACTTGCACCAGCATTTTTACCACTAAAGCTTGATTGAATAGTAGATCATCAGCAGTGGGTGAGACATTCAGTTATCAATCAGGACAAACTTATTATTTAATATGGACAATTCTTAGGACTTTGTACTGTAATCATAACCGTCATCTAGAAGTCCCAGAAAATAAAAGGTATTTATTGAAACTAAAAGGGCTTAACATCATTTTTGTTTCACGTTATTTATTTTTATTTTGGGGGCTGGTGGTTCAACTCCCAGGTTCCTCCAGTTCCTGGCCACATGTCAAATTGTCCCTGGACGAGACACTGAACAAATGTTGCCCGAATTCTGGGAGCCTAAAATGCAGCTCCCTGTTTCCCTATGAGGATTAATAAAGTTATCAATTGTTCTTATTATTATTAGCACCTTGGTTTTTTTTACTGTTTGCCACTTATGAAATAAATAGATGTTGCTGTTAGTGGTTGCTGCCAGTCTCTCATTAGAAGGTGTAGTCTTAGTCTGGTGCTTTCAGCTGATCTTATTTATGATGTTAAACATCAATAGGAGGCCACTATCTCAATGATATACTGTTCTCCTTTTCATCAGTCATCTCAGTAGCTGGAGCATTTGTTCTGTATGAATTTTCACCTCATCCTTTCTTCCTATATTGTGGCTTCGCCTTTGAAGTAAAAAGAAAAAGAAACGCTTTCCTCATGGCTATGCAGAGCATTATGTGTGTTCCAGTACAACACATGCTTTTAATTTCTTAACATGAAAGGCATTCCCATCAAAAGAAACAGAAAAACAATCATTTTCATTCTGACACGAGCAATATGATCTTCACCCTGTATGTCACTCTGTATTCTCTTCACCTCACGACCACTGTGTCCATCCAGGCTCCCGCCCTCCACCTCCACTCTAGTGTGTTTTGTAATATGCGGCTCATGTGGCTCTTGTGGGCCTTTGTTTTATACGTGTTGACGGCTTTGTTTGGCCAGTGAGAGAACAGCTCACGAACTTCACTGTTTACTCTTGCTGCTGTTGGCTGTTGTCACATACTTTGTCTCAGTTTGTTGGCCTCTTTTTTTTTTCTTCTGTTGAGTTGCTACTTGTTAGTCTGTGGAGTTCCAGTTGAACTGTGTTTGTGCTGTCATAATATCCAGTTCCCCTGGGACAGAGCAGTTTACGGTAAACTCTGTACAAAAGACATAGTACCTGGCCAATCTGACGTTCTGCTCTCGTTAAAGAATAGCTTTGAATTGCTGCAGGCATCTGGTCTCCGCAGTTACCGACCTGCATTCAGTATTGTTGTAGTTACCTGATATTTTATGGGCCCTTCACTTGTGTTTACAGAAACAACAAGGCTATATTCTTTAGTCTTTATGGGTTTTCACAGGCACTTTTGCCAAATGTGTTTTCCTTGTCTTCTTCCAGTTTATGGACAGAGTTTCGAATTAGACACATCTAACTGCAAGCATGCATTCAATATCTATGTTGTCTTTAGCAACTACACTGTTTTATTAGGTGTCCTTTTTAGCTGTAAGTAGCGTATTATGTAAGATATAAGAAAAGAACACCTGCTATGTTTTGACTTGCAAGGAGGAGAGGACAAGACAAGGCATTCGTACAGGCTGCTTATGATTTTTATGGTTAGTTTCTCTCTCTGGACTTTTCTGTGTCGCACATACAACATAATTGATTCAGGTGCTAACTGGAGGCAACTGTTCCACACTCTGCTGCAGCTGAATTAATTTAAATATATACAAAGGATTAATAAAACTTTTTTCACTGTTTTGTTACTATTTCATGAAAGGTTATTAGATATTTGTTTATGTTTGGCTTGTAGTCAGTTATTGGTGTTTTATGTCTTGTGTACTGGTGCTAGAATGCAGAGTCTACAGAAGTAAAATTAATAAAGGGTGGTTCTGGTGTGTCAGATTCCCAAACCAGCTGGGAATCTGGGCATGGAAATCTGAATGGGAAACGCAAACTCTCCTTCAACAATTACTGTCAGTGTGCCCTTGAGCAAGGCAGCTGATGTCCATAGGAGCTGTCGACTTTAACTGAAATAATTTTATACATAAGTGTACCTTTAATTACACTAAAAAGAATAGGCCAAAAGTGTGCAGGAGCACAAAATGTTTTCTACGAGCTGAGAAAGCAAATCCTTAAACTTTCCACTATGTAACATAACACAAGATAAACTGGAAAAAGAACATCTTTAATGACAGTATGTTATTACAAATGGTAATCAGGAAGTGCCTGGACATACTGATACTCCTCTAAATTCACTTAAAAATCAAGATGTGGAACATCTACGTGTGATTAATGCCATTCAAAGCTAATGTTTAAAAGTCCGTTTGATTCTTGGCCATAAGTGGTTTGGAAAACATGTACTACAACTCTCAAAGTTAACTCTCAGCAGACCTTGTGTGAGTCTGATGAAGAATTATTACAAGTTAACATTACAGGTTTGGCTGTGTGTGTGTGTGTGTGTGTGTGTGTCTGTGTCTGTGTCTGTGTGTGTCTGTGTCTGTGTCTGTGTCTGTGTTTTGCCAGGCTGCGGAGAGCATCTGATTCGCACCATGCTGGCACGGGAATGTTCTGCTGCCATGCAGTCTGAAGATGCCCACCAAGCACTGCTGGAGGCTATGCAAAACAAGTTCATCAGTGAGTCACCCACATGTAGTCTGCTTCCCACTCTTTCCCTTGCATGCAGATTTGTCAGCCAGGAACGTGTTTGTGAGAAATAACAATTATTTAGAGAGAGAATAGAAGCAACAAACAGATGTTGCATAACTTAAGGAATGAGCTAACAACTGGAAACATTGCAAATAATAGAATCAGAGGAGACAGCTGGTGATTTATGAAAAATTTTCACTGTTTAAACAGAGCCTTTAAATGTTCTGCTCATTATAGCTGACAGCCACAGATAATTTTGGAAGACATAATTGTTTTGTTGAAAATTCATGTGAAGATGTAATTTCTTTTCCCCCCATATTCTCAGAAGTGGTCAGTTGTAGAACATCTTTTTAACTTTGTTTGCTGTGCCTGTGAGTGACCACTGGGATAGCTCAGAGAAGACAGCAGAAGAAAAAAGAACATGTGGAAATGTGGTGGTTTCTGCCTTGTTCTGGCCTCCTTTAGAAGTCCGTCCCAGTTTGGCTTTGTTATGGACATCTGTAACTCCGAGACGTTTGTTCAGGCTGGATGAACTCAATTTGAAGTTAATTCTTCTGTTGTTTCCATTCAAGATGCACATTAAGCTAAACAAAGCTCCATAAATCCATCCTTAGCAGGAGCACTGATGGCAGTATCTGTGCTGTGAGGTGTCTCATGCCACTGCCGTGATACCATCAGTGCTCGTCAGTATAGATACAGAAACTCACATTGTACTGATGCTGAGACACACACACACACACACACACACACACATACTCAGCATAGTTAATACCATTAATTTAATGCCCTTTCGTTCTTCTTATGATAATGATGAACATTACATCAATCATTCAATTGTTCTTATGGTTACTCATGAATATATGAAACACAAATGAAATATTTAGCAACAGAAAGTGAATAACGCTTTAAAAAAGTAGAACAAATACTAGGATTTTGTATAAATGTTATTCAAACTACACTGAAAAAGTGTTTTATAGAGTGAAGGGAACATTACAACATGGCACCAAAAATGAAATGCAACAAAGAAACAATGGTATGCAGACATGACCATTTTTCCCTTGTTTCTCTGTTGAGACATTTCAAGACATGATGTTGCTGTTTGTTCTTTACCAAACTGAGGCATCTTTGATTTTATTGTTTTTCATTCACAATCGCCTTTTCTTATGGTTAGTCAGGAGCACGAAAGGTTTTTGTTCCATGTCATGCATTGTTGTTTTGTGAAAAAAAGCTGAAAGGTCTTTCTGAGTTGCTTAGCTGGATGTTTTTCTTACCGTATTCAAGGTGAAGATTACACCATCCATCGGCAATCTAGTTTAAGTTATTACAGTAACGTGCTAAAACTTGCATTTGGTTGAAAGAGCTGTTTTATCTGAGTGCTGTCACTAGTTTGAGTGGATAACTAAAGGTATGCAAGTGATTTTTGGTCATTGTGAAGTCTCTTGTTATTTAAGTCCATTGTTTTTCTTCTGTGTGTGTGTGTGTGTGTGTGTGTGTGTGTGTGTGTGTGTGTGTGTGTGTGTGTGTGTGTGTGTGTGTG
>JAUYWH010000007.1:6727003-6778656 GCA_034779795.1 Ctenopoma multispine | reverse complement strand
GTGTGTGTGTGTGTGTGTGTGTGTGTGTGTGTGTGTGTGTGTGTGTGTGTGTGTGTGTGTGTGTGTGTGTGTTCAGGCTCACCCTTCCTAGCCAGTGAAGATCGTGTTTTGGGTGGAGTAATTGTCCTGAGGTGCTGCAGATGTGTGGAAGCTCAGCAATCTCAAAATATTCAGGGTATACTGGGTAAGACACTAATAACTTCAAGCCTTGTCACATTCAAAACTCTACACTACAGCTAATGGTGCACAAGGATTTATTTATTATTCTAATATTTAAAAATGCCTCATCAGATAGCTGGGTGCAGGGGGAAGAGGCACTGTGGCTTTCCTAGTGGGTGGTCTTTGTTTTAACCTGCACAATCAGGCTCAGGTTTCACACCCTTTGTCTCAGAGTCTTACAAAGACCTCCCTCTACAGGAATCGACTGCTAATCTTGATACTGCCCATTTTAGCTGATTGTGTTGTTGGATGTGAACCTTTCTCTACCGTCTTAGAATGATCCTTCCTATCAGAGGTGTATAAACACACACTCAATACTCAAATAGTAGTGGAAGACAAATACTCCACTGCAAGTAGAAGTACCCTTTTTTTTCTACTTAAGAAAAAGTACTAAAGTACAACCTCGAAATGTTTAGTTTTAGTTAACGTACTCCACTAAGAAAACTCCACAAAGTATTTCAAACAGTGAAGAATTAGATGTTTTTCATAACTAAATAAATGTAGAAGTCTAGTCCAGATTTGTAAAAAATCTTATGTAGTGACAAGAGGTTCATCCATAAATGATACACAAGCATATTATGTATAGTGATTTCTATAAAAATCAAACCTGCAAAAAGTAATCAGTAACTAATGGTGTTAAAATAAATGTAGTGGAGTAAAAGCACCTCAAAAATTGTCTTAGGTACAGTACTTAAGTAAATGAACTCCTGTGATTGCAGAATTTGATTCCCAGGTTTACTCTGTATTACTTACATGTAGGTTTTATTGTTGCCCTGTGTTCTTTGTGTTAATTTTAACATCATGCATGGAGAAACCTCAGTTCCAGAGAAACCACTGAAGTTCAGTGTTTGCTGGTAAGGTAGATGTTTCTCCAGTGTAGGAAGGGCTGACATTTTGATTTCAAACTAAATATGATGACAAATACAAAGTGAAGTGTTAATCATAGTATAGGTTATCTCATCCTGAACAATATAATGTTCCAAAGCACCACCTAGATGTACAGGCACATTTTGATGTTGTTCATGGACCACGGTCTCTGTGTATACTGTGGAATACCTCAGATTACTGTTGACTGCAGAATAAACAGTATATCAACCACATCCTTTTGGTGCTACAATTGTAATCCAGCTCACAAGTTCTCTCTTCCTCTACAGTGATATGACAACCGAAAGTCATGTATTTCCATAATAATGGATGACATCTTAGTTTGCTGCTGTTTAACACACTGAGTCATCTGCCAAACATTTTCTTCTGACAGATGTTTATTTTGTGAAACTGACCATTTTTTTAAAGTTTACTAGCATAGCATGGTCCTCTCTTTACTCTTGCTTGGTCCTCATGTTGTCCTCAAGTTAACCTTTTCATCTGTATATTTTCACAGTGGAGTTCCTATGGAGTCACACCACCGAGAGCATGTGTGTTGGCTACATGTCTGCCCAAGATAGCAAAGCAAAGGTGAGTTTCCCATTTAGTTTGACAAGCAAAATGTTTTGCTGAAGTTATGTGAGAATATAACCTTCTAACGTCATTAGCAAACGTTTGAGGACGGTACAGTATAGACAGTATTCTCATATTAAGGAGTTCATACAATCTACTGTATATTACAAATGAATCACCTACCAAAATGTGAATGTATGCTTTTCATAATTTAATTAGTTTGGTTTCATAATGTTTCCAGGATTAACTTTTTGTGTTTTGTTTAAAAAAAAAAAGGGCAGGCAGTTTAGTATTCTTTACATCTTTTTTTCTGTTTTGCACTGGAGCTGCACAGCAGTTCAGATTACTCCAAACTGATTCCTTACCAGAAAGATAATAGAGAGCAGATTCATGCTGTCACCACCAAATGTCACTCTTCAAAAAAATCACTAGGGGTTCCCTCCTTCAAACACTGAAGGTTTTTGTGTAACTGGAAGGACAACCAAGCCAAACTAGAGAATTATTGTTGTATTATTGCTTGTTTGAAATGCTGGTGACCTTTTGAATTGTGTGACTAAAATCTTTGCAAAGTTTTTAACATAGACATCACATTTATAGTATTATAAATAACATCTTGAATGTTCAAGGTTGGCATTGTGATCCTTTTCTGGAAACTTACTTAATTTCAATAGCATTAGCTCTTAACTACATAAATTGTCTTCAGGCTTTTAAATGAAGTCTCAGCTCAGGTTGATTTGTTTGGCAAACGACATTCTGTGTGAAGAGAGGGCACTGTTGTTCAAGCCTGGTTCAGATTTCAAAGTGTTTGTCCCCCTTTCCGCCTCCATGCCTCCCTCACCCGTCCTTCTCTCTTGTCTCTTGGTCTGTCTCTCTTGTCACTACCCCTCTCTGGCTCTACTTGTTCATGGAGTGCGATAAAGTTTACTGAAAGTCACGCATCACTGGGGATAATGATATCAATCAGCTCTGTAATGAAATGTGAGCATGGAAAATGTCCTTTTACCTATGTGCCAATGTGAAGAGATAAAGTAGATCACAGTGAACAAATACAGTGTACACATTGTTGACTGAAAATGAGAAAAGAATAGACACATCCCATGCTCTTCCTGTGTTCCACAAAATTTCTTTTTAGCTTTAGTAGTAATTTAAATTAAAGAAACAGCTTGTGTCTGAACACCACAGGAGCATTAAAGTAAATGCCATTGAATTCCATTGTGAAGATCAAATCTCTCACCAACAGTACGTTAAGATATCCATTTGCAATGTTGTTGATATAGTTAATGTGCTCAGTGTGTGTAGATCCTAGAATATCACCTGACAGTAGTGATTTGTGGATATCCTGCGAGAGGATATCTACATCTTCTTGAGGGGCCATTGGTGACACAGTGATACTGGAGAGTGCAGAGATAACGCAGCTGTTCCACCAGAAGTCATACTGCTCTATCAGAGACTGAGCAGCTAGTTGTGGTCCTGAGCATGCCTTTGAGCTTTTACCATCTGCACACCAGAGAAACTGTTCTTCTGGCCTTCAGTCCAGATGCAAAACAATGTTTTTGCCCCGTTGCTGTTCAGCTCACTACCAACATACCGTCCACTGACGGGATTCCATAGGAGAGCATCTGTTTTCTCTCCAGTCTGGAATGGGAACATAAATGCATCCAGTCTCCAGTTATGATATCTGTTATCTGTAATATCTAGAAAGTCGGGTGTATGCCGTGGAGGCCATCTTCATGGCCTTGATGACAGATGTCAAAATCTAGTCAGTAGAAAAGACTAGCACAAGTGCACAGTGAAGAAGTCTTAACTACTGACGAGTGCTGCTGCTTTTTAAGCTGCATCAGGACAAGCAGCGCTTAACAAGTACCTACAGTGAGGACTGTGTTATCATCAATACTTGCTGAAGAAAACTTAGTAAGGACTGGTGCTGCTGTTGCACTTCACTAAGTTGCGTTAATAATTATTCCAGATTTAAACACATGGACATATTCAGTGCACTGAGTTACATGGATTTCTAAGAGTATAGAGCCACACCCAACCACAGCCTCAGCTGCTATTCTACAGACATTCCTCCCATTCCTATTAGCATCCCACTGGGCGTTTCTAACCAGTCAGAGTCCATCTTCCACTGCTTTTCTGTGATAAGAACATGAAAGGACTAATACATAGTAGCAGGAGTATTTAGGACATAGGTCAGACTGGATCTGTATTGTAGTAAGTCGACTTTTCTTTCCACGATGTTTGTTTCTATTTTAGTTGTAAGATGTGTTTCTATATATTATTCTGACAAATGGCAGTTTCATAAGCCCTGGAGTGAAGAGTGAAACTCAGTGTCCTAATTCACAATGTGTTAGATGTTAGGATGGGTTTGCAGATACAGAACTGGCAGCTGTTTCTCAATCCTTTTGACATTAAACTGTAAAATAGCTAGAAAGTAGCAATACATCACAGGGAGAGCATATGTCTAGATATTTCAAATGCTCACCTGTGTTTGCTCGGGATCCGATATCAGAACATCAAATCTTTTTTGGGAGAGGTACACAAACCTGCATATACAGTTGAGTTGCAGCTCTTCAGAAACAGTTAAACCATTGTTTTTATTGTTTGGCATGATGGGATGGATGAAAGAAAAGTGGTGGAGCTACAGCGCTGCCACCATGGCTCAGTTCCCTCCTCCTGGACACCATTACCACTATAAAGTCCAAAGAGAATCAAACAGTCAATTCAGACCTCCTGGTTATTGTCTGCTTTGTATATTACACGATAAATGTTTTTTATTGTCGTACATTTTGCTTTTATTATCTGTCTTACATGGAGAATAAACAGCATATGTTTTTTTTTTGTTTTGTTTTGTTTTTTTAGAAAAACGTGAAAACCACAACACAGAAACATCGGCAGAGTCATGGAGCTACATTTATTCTTTGGCCTACTCTGTGGTGTTAATACGTGGTTTCTCCAGCTCCCTAAAACGCATTCATATCACAGAAGAATGTTGTTTTTCTCTGACAGATACAATGGTGCTGTGTTTTTCACATTATGTTTTGAGCCATAGTCTTGTCATGTGGTCACTTTAGTGACTGGATAATAAGCTGACAGCAGTAGGTTTGGGTGTTTCATTTTTTCCTGTGTATCCAGCCCAGCTATTATATACTTCTACATAAATAAATCTGTGTTCAAATAACAAGATTATGTTTGTAATTAAAGTGGTAATGGTAACTCGTGAGCCACCATCATCACTGAAATAATCCAAAAGCTGGCTTCTAAGTAACTTAACAGCTCACTCACTGTAAATAGTACAGCCAGCTAGCACAAGTAGGCATATGCAATGCATAGCAGAGAGCAGTGTTAATCCGAGAGATGGAAAACCACTTTTTCTTATTGTTTATGCTTAGAATAGAATTACAAGTGGCTGTTGTTTTATATTTTGTCATATCTGAAATTTAAGATTTTTGTGATTTCCCACTAAACATATTTTATTATTAATATTATGCAATTTATTATTACCTAGAAAAGTTGCTCTAAATTTGAGGATAACAACTTTTTAAACCCCTGCTAATGGTAGGCTACAGAATTATCTGAAGCTAACCAGACTTGGTGTCACAGACGTATTAGGATATGTTGTGACATTTAAGCCTGAAGCACAACTCATCCTCACTGTTGTGTCCCTGTTACCTGGAGTTATGAACTAGTACAATAACTTGGGAATAGGATGCAATGCTAAGTAATTATTGTGGTTTAGTAAGCCGGTCCCTCTTCCTGGTTACTCACCCGTGGTGTCCATTCTGTCAGCCTGAAACAGAGGTTGAAGTCTTAGCATGGTGCAAGGATTTCATGTAGGGGTGAGCTTCAGGGCACACTGGTGTCACTGTCAGACACAATTCTCTTGCAAATTATGTGAAGTCATACAGCTAGCTGCTAATTGTGCCCAGTAGTGCATTTCAGCTGTGTATTCAATGTGGTAGAAATTTAAAAGAGCATTGTGAAGCTTTTTCCCTCTGACATGCAAACACCAAAAGGAAAACATTTGGCGTGTCACCATTAGTTGATTAAGAGCTGTGGACCTTCACTAAAACAGTTTAAACAAGGCCTTTCTTTCAACCTCATCTTTAGAAGATGAAGGGCAGCAGATGAACCCAGAAAGGGGTTCTATAGGAGTAATAGTTCCTGAGAGTGTTGCCATGTGTGTATGGCGCTGTCTGGCTGTTGTCTCATTGTAGTGACAGTTGCCCTCGGGATGCTGGAGGCGATAGTTCATGCCTACACAAAAAAAGAGGTCCAGTGGAAATGAATGCTCCTCTGACTGGATAAGTGATGTCAGAACAGTTAAGCGGTCTGGTCAATGATGGAATGGACTCTTCCCCTCAGGCTGGAGCCAGTGTTAACCTCTGTGGGCAGAGAGAGAGGAAGGAGTGTGACACTAGGGAGAGATGGTCACCTTTGATCCCACAGTGGAAGTATCACTCCCTGCCTTCGCAGCTGTGTTTTCCCCTTCCCTCCTCCTCTTCATCTGTGCTCAAACACAAAACACTAGCACTCTGTTCCCTTCCTCCACTCACTCACGTGCTGTATAAATACTCACTTGGTTTTAGACTTCAGGGTTACATGCTCATGATGCACCATTATCCTTACTCTTATCATGTAACATTTGCTCCACTTATCATGTGAAACTCTACAGAAAGTTAATGTGTGTTTTTTTGTTACCTGCAGACACACATATCCAGATTACCACCTGGGACCATCCCTGGACAGTCTTTGGCCATCGAGGGAGGAGTTTGTCGACTTATGAGTGTTGTAGAGTGAGCTGCATTCACCCTCCTACCCTCGTACCAGGGTTCTTCAGCAATAGTCCCAATACAAACCCTTCTCACACACACACACACACACACACACGCACACACACCAGTCTCACCGCCCCACCAGCTTTGTGATGCTTGAAGTTATAGGCTTTAGCTACTTTGTCCAGGACAGAGGGAGGATGTTAGCTTCTTCTTAGTGCACTTACAGGACTTCCCTTTGCCACTGTTTGCCTCCAGCATGTACTCTATGACAACTTACCCAAGCTCTCCAGTAACACCTGGATTAGACTTGATGCACCATTTGTTCTGTTACCTATTTTTTAACAAAAAGTGGCATCCTTCCTTTTTTTGTATATAAGCCTTAGGAAAACAGGGTGGATGTTCATGTTGTTTTGTATTGCTGAACATATATTTAAAAGTTTGATTATTTTAGGAATTCCAAATGCAAGACCTTTATTTTCTTAAAACGCCTTTCAAGTTTTAAAAGGTGTCAGACTTCACCTTGTGAAATGCCTGCTACTAAAGATTTAGACTAATTGTCATGAATGAATCATATATAAACGTGATATTTTAAGGATAGCGATGACAACAATTTACAGTGTTAACAGGTACAGACCAGCTTCCATGTTCTTGTACAAACATTGTTATTAATCCTTCATACTGTAGTCTCATAATGTGCATCGTAAATCATAATGACTTTTATAAACATTTCAGTCATAGAATGCTTTGCTTTGATTTAAAATGGGATTACATAGTGATTGCATGTACAGAATCTTCTTCAAAACTACTTTTAGTTATATGACACATGTATAGTTGATCAGGAAGCTATGCTCTTCCAGACTGATGCTGAGACATACATATATACATATATATAGTTCTCAGGTAGCAGCAATTGACTCCACCACCAAACATGACTGTTAGTCATCATTTAGAAATCATAATTTATATTTGTATAATCACATAGATATTTTCTTGTTAAAAAAGGATTGCTAAAAACTAATTTATGCATTAAGCCCATGAAATGGTGCTGTTGAGAACTGAACTGTAAGAAGTGATGGTCTAAATTGATACGTTTGTTAAGATAATCAATTTCTCTGGTTTTGCTGTTTCACTTATGAATTCTAGTCTCAACAAAACCATAACAGAGCTTGTTTATTCTTTACTTGAAAATGCAACTAATATAAAATGGTATAAGCTATGGAAATGCTAATACGTGCACAGCTCTTCACAGTAAATAAAATCTATGTTGCTACATTTCTGCTTCTGTCTTTTAAGTCTTTTAAGCATATTCTTTTATTATATCATTGGTATTCTAGACATACATTGCTATTTGGAGACAATATTAAGGTCATAAGTTGAACTGTGGACTGCCAAATATGTAGTGTAGAAATAAATTACATGCTGGAGTGAAAGAAAAAAATCTGCAGAATCACTTGCGATTATGCGTACACATTTATGAGTAATATTCATGTGTTGAGGAACGTCTTGACTAAATCTGTTCTGTGTGTTCCTCCCACACACACACACACACACATATACACACAAGATGTTCTCCTCCTGAGCCACTGGTTGTATTTTAGGCTCTTTTTTTTTTTGACATTTCGGCTTTTCTTTTCATTTAAAAAGTGTGCATTACGTGATTTCCTGGTGTTTCTGAAAATGTTTTTGTCTTTTGAACTGCTTTGATTAGTTAGTCTGTGACTAAACTGAGCTGTTATTTATATCATTTGTATCAGTCTCTAGAGCAAGAGCTTGTCCAGCTGCTTGCTCTGGATCATGGCCACTGTAGTGTCTGTGAGGAATGTGCAGTTGAGATGTTCAAGAAGATAAATATATTCAGTGTTTGAAGAGAGAGAAGCCTCCTTGTCAGCGCACCATGCATGGTTGCGGGATAGGACCACATATTGGTGGTATCCAGCCAGTTTGCCTCTCAGGTGTAAGATGTCACAGTATTTTGACATCACCAACATGTAAAATGTATCTGACAGATCAGGAGGAGCAGCAGAATTTGGTTGCGGCAGTGCTGTGTGTGTTTATTTTTGTTCCACAGCCTCCTGACCCTTGCTTAATCTCACCTTGCCCCCTCACCCACACTTGCACTATTCATTGGTAGCTCGATTATGTGTTATTAGAGAATACCGTTCATCAGAGCTGTGTGTTGCTGGGAGACACAGAACCTTCCCCTTCAAATATCATCTCTCTCTATGTCCCAGATCAACTTAGCTTTGAAAAAGGATCCTGTGTCTTTTAAAAGTGGACCTGAGCCATTCAAGGTGTATCCAGGGCCTTGTGCTCAGCAAGGCTCTTAAATGCAAAACAGACAGTGGAGCAAATAAAGATCAAAGGCAGTAGCCTTGCCTGGCTTGCTTGCTGTCCTCACATGCCAAGCGGTGCTGTCACAGTGAATCACTGCCCTGCAGCTTCTGTGCTCATATCGGCCTTCCTCCCTCAGCACCTCAGGGCCACCGACCCCCTCAGTACTGTTACAGTCGCTCTGTGCCAATGTCTAACACCAACACTTATACACACAGGGTAAAAACCAGTCAGTGCACGAGGCTGTTTTTGTGAGACCAAGCCAGAATCTTCCCTAAGGGATCATCGGAGCCAGACGTGCACATTCACTCTGCACTTATCATGTTCAGAGCAGTAAGCCAAGTATCATTTCAGCATTATAATAGTGTTTTTTTTCCCTCTCTGGCATCTATGGCCCTGGTGCAGTCTCACACTGTGACTGTGATATCTCATAATCTAATAATAATAATAATAACATACTTTATCAATCAGTGGTATTGTGAATGTGCATCAAAATTCATTCTTTGTATTTCATTTCCACTCATTTCTATTAGCATATGATGGTAACGCACCACTGAAAAAAATGACTGAAAATAACAAGCAAAATATTTTTCATTTGTTTGACAGCTGAGCTGTGTTGTGTGTATGAATGTATGAGCAGGTGCATGTTATTTTACTTTTTAAGTGAATGTTTGAACTGCACAGAAGACACAAGCCAGGTTCAGGCGCAGTTCGAGCCATGACATCTACCAGCCACCTAACGAGATGATGTTCATTGCTCGGTGACACTGTGTCCAAATGAAATGGGGTTTAGTTATGCGCTTTGTGATCTGCCATACATGGTGTGGCTGCAGATCCCTGCAGCATCTCAGCAATGTCCTAGCAGCAGGGGTTAAGTAAGGCACTGTGCCCTCTCAGAGGCTTCACAGCTACTTGACCTGTTTGTTCAGCTGCACACCCAGGCACATGTTTGTCCACTCCACCTGACTCGCTTTGCCAAAGTTGCAAGCCTATGGCAGGCAGAGTGCCAGCAACCTCGCCCCTGTTTTGCAAGTAGGACAGTGGGGGTGAATGTTGAGAGGGAGGGACAAAGAGGCTAGATAAGCAACCTCCTGGTCCAGGTCAGCTATTCCAGATTAGAAGACGAAAGAAAAACCTTTTAATTAAGCTTGCCGTGCAGTTAGGTCCCTGCGGTATTGTGGCCCAGACACTTCCTGCATTGTGCTACACCACCCATAAAGTAGCACAGCAAGGGAGCGAGTGAAAGAAAGTGATGGCGAGAGACTAAAAATGGCCCTGCCACATCTGCAAAATACCACAAAACAAAGAGATGTCTGATTGCCACTGAGCTCCATGGTTATTTACCTTTGACAATCCTCACAGTGAGCTGCAGCATGGACAGCAGATTGCCTGGACTGGATTTGTAATGTGAAAAATTTCTGATAAGAAAAAGCTGCAGACCTGAGCTTTCCCTTAACTTATTATAACATGAAACCATCATCATTTTAATTCCTCCTGTTTTCCCACAGTTGGCTCTTTTGTGGAGATCTACTGAGGAATCCCAGCCATTCCTGTCAAACTCTGCCTACAACTGTGTAAGTGTGTTAAACACAATTTCTTTCATGTAACAAAAATAGCGGCAGAATACCAACAATCATATCTTAGTGATGCTTAATGAGCCCTTTCGAATCCTTGACAATATACCACTAATATGATGCTTTGCATCCTTTGAAACATACCAGAGTAGAGCCCTGGAAATAGTAACACAAAAGCAGGGCCTCATAGACGCCCTACAGCCAGCGGAAAAAGCGTTCTCTGTATTCTCTGCACTCACTGCTCTAAAGTATGTCTACCCTCTCATGTATTTTCACACCAGTCACACACAGTCTCTAAATCTTGAAGAGGCTCCATTCCTACCTGCACCTTGGCACATGAATCTCAGTGCAAGTTGTGCTAGTGTTTGTAGGAGAGGGGAGAGAAGAAATGAGAGATGAAAAGTGAGGAGGGTGTACGAGTAATTGCCCGCTCTTGAGACACGTGGAGCCTGTCTGGAGAAGAGATACGGGGTGGGAGGGAGGGTGGAGGTATGTCATCAATTTGAGTTTGGCCCTAATGTTTCAAAATAAAGTCGACCACCTCGCTTTGATCTTCGTTGTCTGTTCAGCAGACGGTCTGCTAAGATAACAACCCATGCCGGTTACTGTAATCTTAGCTTCAAACCAGACTTCTACTGAAGACAGAAGAGCTTTACACAGTATAAGTCCGATAGTACTGAGGGAAACATTTTAAAACGTGTATATGATTGATTTACAGTTGATAACAGTTAAGATAACTGAGTGAAAGGACACGAATTTTGTATGAAGAGTCAAGCAACCAGCCAGTTGCAAGTAGCACCTCAGGGGCGTGGAACGTGCTGGGGCCTGCTGCATCATAAAGACAAGCCTTGCACCCGGCCGGCTGTGCCGTACACAAGACTGCAGGAATGAGGGCACCATGAATGGCTTTCTCTGTGTGACAATGACTGTAGCACTCAGCAGAGAGGGAATGGTCAGAGGTCCCTGCTACGGACAGGCAGCTCCGAGTGTGTGTCAGTGTGTGCGTACACTGAGAAATTACTCTGGAATGTGAGGATACATGCCAAAGACAAAGAATTTGAGTCACATTCAAGGCCCTGGCCCTCTGAAGAAATATCACAATCCCATCAAAAGGCCGGGCCTGAGAGCCACACTGGATGGAACTAATGAAAGTGTGCGCTGGCTTAAGCCTGCTGGAAGAGTTCAACTGATGCAGATGAGTTTTCTCTGACAGCCGGAATGAAATCTAATAGAAATATAGCTTGAAATGCTAATTTACACCTTTAAGAGATACGTGCCATGAAAACTATACATGAAAAGACTTTTTGTAGAAACACATCAACTGGCTTTTTATATTTTTATTTATAGGTTTGTATCTGAAAAACCTTTCCATACAGTTGAATTCACACATTCTTTGCATTCTATTAGGTTAAATCCTAACTTGAGACAGAAACACACACACGCTGATGGCAGTTTGAGCTAGAGAGGAACCTCAAGTTAGTATTCAGCCATACGTGAATCAGAAACCACAGTCATAGACACTCGCATGAAGACACAGCTACAACTTAATAAATACTTTACAAAAATAATGCAGGCTTTTTACAATGAAGATCTGCCTCATAGACACAAGGGACACAGTTGTAAATTGCTGGTAAAAATAAAAAAATGTGCATGCTAAATAAACATACTTGCAAGCTTTCATGAAAACCTGGATATCGTGACAAATCGACAAATCGGAAGAAATTTGGATAAGTTATGTACCCTGACCGCACCCATAGGATCTCATCATGCTGTTACCACTGGCCTCTCAAATTCACCAAACATAAACAATCTATAAAGATGAACATGGACACAATCTAAGTGGATATTCCTAGAATAATAATTTTCCCTTTTAAGAATATAAAGTCAGTTCTCCCTTTAGTGATCAGATCTGATCTATAATTTGCACACGATTACTAGCATGTTTATGCATGTAGGCATATTTTATTAAAAAAGAAAACAACATTTTGTGCCTGGTTTTGGTGAAGCCAACAAAAGCTCCTTGTGACCTTGTGAAGTGTTCTGTCCGTTTCTATTCCTCTTGGTTCAAAAGAGCAGTAAGTCTTGTTCCTCTGAGCCCAAACGTTCATGTGTTATTTGACCTAAGACAGAATAAAAAATGGTTTTGCCACCATTTTTTGTGTTTTTTTCCTTTCACTCTAGACAGAGCTAGAATTCCCGTGCCTCCTCAAACTGTTTGTAGTAGTCCTCATCCTGAGGGTTGTCAGGACATTTCTGCCCGTTGTTTGGTGGTCTGGCCTGGTTGTACCGGCTCCAGTCCCCTTTGCAGATGATCCACGGCAGGATATCCACCTTATAGTGCAGGTCTGCTGAAAACTCTGTGCTGATGAGGTTGGGCGTGCCAGCCCCTTTACCACGAGTGATGAGCTTCATGTTGTCGTCGTAGCAGCAGTGCTGTGCAGCCAGCGTGGTGGACTCCAGTGTCAGCATGGAACGGATGCAGTAACGAGCTGTGGGCTTGTAGATCTCCAGCTTCTCTTTTGGCCCACTGGCGTCTTTCCAGCGGAAGTCTCGGCGTGTGGGAGCATCGTGTACGTCTGCAGTGCTGTATGCCACCTCAGTTGGGTAAGAGCAAGGGCAACTGGGAAGGTCATTTGACACCTTGGTCATGTACTTCTTCAAGAATTCGCTCTTGCAATTCATCCACCGCTCGCAGCTGTCTGTGTCTGGAAGACATGGAGACACTATTAAACACTACATCTCTTTCGCAACACTCTCAAATATTAGAAGATGAAACCAGAAGTGTGAGAAGGTGTAATGTTCAAGATGTGAAGTGATGTGTTTTCCTTTGACTGATTGAGAACAGACAAAGAGAGAGTGGCAGCAGCAAACTGTGCCTTTTCATGCCTTGCGGCACATTTTATCTTTGCGCTGTAATGGAACGCAGCCCCAGTATGAGGAATGCTAAGTGTGTGCGTGAACACAGGACATCAGATGGATGAACTGCCTTTGATATTCTAAGAACATCTGAATGTAAGATAGTCTACAAGACTAAAGTAGGCAGAATCTTACCAACACCAAAGAGCTCCGTGGCATTGAACTCATCTGTTCCAGCTAACAGGCTCACTTCAGTAGCTGCTGTCTTGAAGGCATCTTCAATACCTTAAGAACAATGAATTAACAGTGAGAGGAGGAACAAAAGATAGACTACTAAATCAACACACTTACTTACAAAATGTTCTTTGATACTTTTCTGGTGTGAAAGGTTTTTGTTCTAGGATACAAAATCCATACTTTACCTGGACAGCTGGGCATATCGCAGGTTCTGGACTCTGTGGCTGTACAGGCATAACCACATGACCTAGTTCTCTTCTGGTTCCCATTTCCACAGGTGACACTGCATGGTGACCAGCTACTCCAATCCCCCTCTCCATCCATATAGTCTGGATCAGCGAGAACAAAAACGAGAACAATCCTCAGCTCTGATGCACACCACATGCTGAACTTACTCAGGCCTTTTAGCATGCCCCACTAATAATAAGCGGGGGGAGGACATAAACAGGAAAGCAGGGGAGCTCAACGTTCTTTTTGACTTTGCCCCTCGAAGCAGATACCATGCAAGCCGGTCTACATGTACACACACATGCATACGCTACACAATGTTCACGCTAACACAAAAGTGTTGAACCAAAGTGTTTGAGGCAAAGGTTAAAGTATGTGTGTTCAGTACGTAACAGGGAAGCACTGTGCAAATCTCAACAAAGCTACAGGAGATTCTGTGGGCAATTTACAAATAGGAAAAGTACCTGGCACAGTGGACATCATTCATTTGCTATATATGTGATTCATTGGTTTAAAATGGGAAATTAAATGGCCAGAAATCCTTTTTAACTCCAATTATCATTGAGCAGATCACTGTAATGGGTACACATGGAAACAGTTACACTATACTCTAAGACCACCTCACCCGACCACCACCATCACTACCGCACGCAAACACACACACATACACATCTTGAAAGCAGTACTCCATCAATGAGGAGAATTAATTTGGGCATGTTGGGATGGAAGTATTTCTGGCCAGGGTCCAAATACAGCCCCCTGCTTCCATCTGCCCCTCATTATGAACATTTTGTAAGAATACAGTCCAGATAGCCATCTACCACTGCCCCTCCACCTCCACCATAGCTTATTACAGCCAATGAGTGGGTGGCCACTCAAAACAAAAATCTGAATTTAGTAAACTTGATAATAAGGTGCCCTCAGGCCACAGATGAGACAACGGAATGTATTATCAGTGGTCTGTGATGGATAACTCTCACTGCCTGTCCACAATTATGATTATTAGGTTTAAAACCAGGACAGTAATGATGAGAAAATACTTCCTTGTCCATTAGTGTGCTATAAAATAAGGGACGAATGAGAGGCGACCACAGTGATAAGCCAGAAACATTAAACATGGGTTATGGTTTGACAAAAAAAGATGATAAAATCGTCCTCCTAACCACTGTATTGTAAGTGCAAGTGGATAAAATGACATTTTCCACAGCACACGCATTCCTGTTTGACCATGTTGGTTTGGGCATGCTACAACACGAGCTGAACGCATACTGTATGACAGTGAGTGTAAATTCTTCCACAGCAGATTTATCTGTGGGCTTACTTTTGGAGAGTGTTGTGAGAATGGTGTGGCAGCGTAACAGCGCTTCTTAAACTGTGTCACGTAGCTAGCACCACACCACAGAGGAATCCAACTCATAAAAGAGTGTTAAAGGCTTCAATCAGGGGCTCCAAAAGGCTCTCCTGGGATCACTGCACTTATTATGGTGACAGCTTAAATCAGCAAATCTGCAAATTACAGATTCCACATCAGACTAGGGCCATCTGTGGAAACGCTGTAGACCAGTGCTCAAATAAGAGCCTATGGATTCTGATAAATACTCTGCAATGTGCATTGTGCACTTATTTTCGTACAAATGCGTGCGCACACACACACACACACACGCACACACACACACACACACACACACACACACACACACACACACCCTCCTGTTAGTCTCACCATATTCAGCTTGAGCTTTGCTTGTTCCCCCGGCACCTCCTCTTCTGTCCCAGTCTGCTGGCGGCCTGAGGAAGTTGCTGTCTTCGCTGTTGCTCCCGTAGGAGCGATCATGCTCCTCTGTTTGATGAGTGGTGGAAGAGGATGATGAAGTGTGAGGCCACCAGTTTCTCCAGTTTGGAGAAGCCCAGTTGGGTTTGCTTTCCTTACTGAGGCCTTTCTCTGGCTCGTGGCCCTCCAGACCATCCACCACTTCGATTGTCACCTGTATCAAAGAGAAGGCGTCAATTAAAAGTCAATATTCAGGCGGAGACATGAAAGACAATACTTGTGAAATATTTTTACATAGAGTGGGTCGATTGGGTGGTGTGAGGTGATATCCCTACACACAACATTACCCCTCCCCCTTTTGGTCCTAACACATGTGCCTCCCATATGAGGGGGGATCACCACCCCTGCCCCACAGCCACCCTCCCACCTCTTGGGCTCTTTCCACCTAAACACAAAGTTCAAAGGGCTATTCAGCCTCCTCCAGACCATGAAAGCCAGATGAATCCCAGGATCAAAGACACCCCCCTCCTCCTCTACCCCTTCTCCCGCAGCCTCACGCCTTTGCTCAATTGGTTGCTCTGCTCTCTTCCCACATCTTGAGATGTTAATACACTTTGTTCATGTTTGGATTTACCAGTGATGCTCTCAGAAATGGAAAGACCCCCCTTGCTGGATTAGACAGGAGCATGATTTAAACATGGCAGCGGTTATTCATCCATCTGCACCACTGAGGGCCTTAAGGGTAGGGGCTTGCCACACATTTACATAAGTTGCCGTGGGTTAGTAGCACAGCATTGCTGGTTAAAAATATTTGTCAGTATGATGAACGTGAGACCTCAGTGTCTATCTTGGTTTCACTGAGAATCAGGAAGTGTGAAAGGGCACGGGGGAGAAGGAACGTAAAAGGGGGAGAAACAGAGGATAGTGGTGTGCACCAAACTATTCTCCTTCTTCCTGTTTGCTCTTCCTGTTTGCTCTTCCTGCTCTACGTGCTTGGGCAGCCATGTCTTACAAGTGTGTGAAAGTCGCAAAGCATGCTGGTAGGTGAACTCACATACACATGATTACCTGTATGTTGGGATTCTGTCCATTGATATCAGCTTTGGAAAGGTCGGGGAAATTGTGCAGATCTAGGAGGAAAGTTCCTGGGCCATCCCTGTGCACATTGCTACCTTGTGCCCAGGGGAGCATGGCAGGCCGGTGGGCCAGCCGGTGTTCTGGACCAGACCTCCTGTCTTCGGGAGCCAGCTGGACGGAGGAGCTGCTTTTTGCATTTATATTGTTCTGCTGAGGAGAGAAATTAACATAATATTAATTAATTGTTGCTTTGTGCATGCACAGTACATATTAGATAGTTGAAATGTCACACATAAGACTGATGTCTTATGTTGACAGAGGTTCATGTGGCATGACCTCTGTCATAAATCTTGCACACAGTGGACTCTCAGTTACTCGGAGCCCAGGAAAAAAGGAGTGACTGAAAGAACTGGACAACTGAGTTCTGTGCCTGTCTGCTTCCACCAAACTATAATCCACCTAGAGTCTGCATTCAGAGCCAATGTCATAGTTAGACTGTATATTTTTTCCATTTTTAACTGACAGTACACTGCTGCTTTAACATAGCAATATGGACATACATATCATGTTCTGGTGTTGGCTGGAAGAAAAGAGCTATGTAAGACTGATGGTTTTCCTGCATTGGGACTATACAGGGAAACCTAAGCAAACATTGCAAAATAATTACATCTGCCTTCTTGTAGACAGAAAAACATTTGGTCTGCTGACAGGGAGGTTGTAAATTCATCCCAAAAGGACAGTTGAGGCATATGTCCTCTGTCAGGTATATACAGAAGGAACAATTACTCCTCAATTGGAGAGGCAGCCATAAGTAGTCAGCAATCATCCATTCTGAGGTGGCAGAAAATAAGATCAAAGAAAGCCATCAATCATGATGCTTGTTTTCTTTTTTTCATGTCCCATTTCTTTCTCCCTAGTGTTTTTGTGGCCAGGCTCAGGCCTGAGAATATGGCAGCAGTGCTGTTCGGTTGCGGTGGCCAGTCACAGACAAAGTGTCAGATCAACCACATTGTGGAGGGTATAAAAGCCCCCAGTGGAGCTGTTTGTGTCCAGCCAAGGTGCACTCTGGAACAATATAGGTGCTGTAAATGAAGGTGCGCAGCACAGGGGAAGGAATATAAATGTACCTTTACCTTAAATTCAACCACAGAGAGGGAAAAAGCTGCAAAGAAAATTTTTTATCGAGCATTACTTTTGATCCCCTCCAAAACATTTACAAATAAAAAGTTCCTCTTAATTTGAGATGCTGCCATAATTACGATGACTGTGCTTCTGATAAGGATGAATAAATGACATATAATAACATAGTCTGTAGCCATCACATGAAAACAAAGAGAGATTTTACTTTAGATAAGATAATGGATTTTTAAGAGAATTTATGTTCAAACATAACATTTTTATTTATCAAACTTAAAGCGTATTCCTGTAAAAACCACCAATTCCACAACCAAACAATTATATCTGAAAGATGAATATGGAAAAATTTCAACCACATAGTTTGTCCGTCAGCTACGGACAAACAGCCCCTTTTATGTGGACATCACAGTAGTTAGTTCTATCAAATGTACTTGGACTTTGACCTTGGATAACCGTTTGATAACCGTGTCTTTCATGTTCTCAACCTTCAGAAGTCTCTCAGTGGTTGTAACTGAGTTCTGCTGAGGGAGCGAGCCCAACAGGTGTAGTGAATTATATTAGTATTTAACTGCAGACCACACAGCTGACATCACTGATTAATGATCCTGACAATGGAATAGGCACTGCTCAAAAAATACTGTCACTGAGTTTTGACTTTCTCCATAAATTGGAGCAGCTATTAAAAGAAAGCAGATGCCATCACTGATGTTTTACAATATATACAAACTGTTGGATTATCAAACCCAGTGTTTGCAGGCAGATAAATCCTCCATTATCCAGCCTAATCTGATCGGAATCTTCTGTTGTGTATTATGGTGTATTACACATGGCAGGGAGATTATGTAATCCTGCTTTATTTAATGTCAAACTTCAAAGTATTCAGGCTAATCCTGAGGCAACATGCAATGTGATCTATGTTTAGGTAATAGATTATCTTGTGTATAGTAGATGAAGAATACACCATATGGGAGCATTGCTGGTTGGTGCTTTTAAACTAAATGTTAATATGAATATTGCTTAAGTTTAAATAAAACGTATTAAACTGCTTGTAATCCATATAAAATAAAAAGGAAAACAAACCAAAGACTGATTCTGAAAGTCTTCATTAAATCTACTTTCCACTAATGTCCAGCTATTCAAGTCGTTATAAGCCGCTGTGAGAAATATGCTACCTGTGAGCTGAGTTGATAATCTGTGGAAAAGTCAGATGACATTCATTTTTATTTGTACAGCACATACATTACATAGCTGCGTGCTTTAGCAATATTTAGGTGAGATAAAAACAGCCACAGAGCCAGTTTTAAACGTTACAATCTATTCTCAAACATCTATAAGCCGCTGGCATTGTCCACCAAGGACCTGACAAGATTATGTGATAAATTCATCTGCGTAAATATTTCCTGGTAAACAAACATGTACTTAAACAACAGATGCTATAGGAATGTATACACAGCGCTAGCATTTTTATTGTCTCACTTTCTTCAGTGCCAACCTGACAGATGCTGATTTCCTCACTGCAATATCAACATTTTGAAAAAAACTGACTTAAATACAGAGGAATCTCAGACGCAATGAAGAAATCTATATTTCCATCTGGGAGCTCAGCAGCGTGAAGGACCACCAGTGAAATGTTAAACATCCAGATGACTGGCTTTTTGGTTTTTGTCTTACTCAGTATTTGAGCAGAATGACTGAAGACAATCACTGGAGGAGAAAATGATGGTAAGAATGCACAACATGGCAATTAGTCATCAAACGCGAATGGCAGTAGTGCATCAGTTGCGTAATGCCGACATAAACACCTCTCTCTGTCTATTACAGATAACTCTCAGTGGAGCTTTTTCACACAGCTTAATGAGAAAAACATGTTGTTTTCTCATTTTTCTCTAATACAGCCCAGACTGTACCAGTGCACAGGAGTAACTCATTTCATTGTCAACAAATCTGCAGTATTCCCCTTTGATGGCGAGCTGCGTTACAGCAATCACTCATCTGAGATCTTCCTCAGCAAGGAACATGCTTTAATTTGGAGATCAAAAGTGACACACCATTCCTCAGTTCATGTGAGGCCTCCCAGGATGTCACCCCCCACTCTCAAAAGCCATGAATGAACACTTGCGCACACAAGCCACCCTCTCTCCCCCCTCACAGTATCTCCCCTTTCCCGCTTTCCCCTTTTTCACTTTGTGAGGGCTGCTTAAAGAGGCATGACTCCATTTTCAATTGGGAGCAACTCGGGGGTCCTTCCCCCCAGGGAGGCTGGCAGGAAATGAAGGTAGTGCACGTTATGCCAGATGCTTTTCAGTACTATTCTTCTGTAGGTGGAAGAAAACTATTCTTCCCCTGTCACACGCCTTGTTCTGGGGGTGCATATGTGTTTATTTACAGGACACTTACTACTGAGAAGATACACTGACCGGCCACTTTATTAGGTACACCTGTATGATCTAATGCAATCCAGCAATCCAGCAGCTCTGAGCGCATTTTACAATTTCAACAAAAAATGAGAAATTATAACTCTGCAGAAACAGAATTTGTGGCTAATTATTTTGTACAGTATTTGCAGTTGCTTGTTCTTAACAGACGAATATTGTTTAATATACTATCGCACTAACTTTCCGCAGCACTGAATGAATCTGTCTTTCTGGGTCAGTGCTGCTAATGTGCTTTGGACCAGAGAGTTTTCTCTGCCCACTACAGGTGCACAGAGCCACATCCTGTCATTTGTCATTCTGTGAATGGCATTTTAAATATGACACCTTGGGATGACAATAAACCCCCTGGGACGTGACAAGCCTGGCTGAAAGATGACATCACCGTCTTCAGTGGGGAACCAGTGAAGCGTAGACGCACTTAGTTGGAGCATTCATGAGCCGGAAAAAAAAAAAGAAGAAAGAAAGGAAAGGAAGAAAAAAAAAACAGCATTTGCCTCAATATGGAGTATGAGCAGTAATGTTGTCCTATTTCCACACAGGCCAGAAAGTGATGTTTAGGTTGTAATGGGTGACGTATTTTTACTGTCGGGACAAACTCCCTCCTGATCTTCATCCTCTATCTCCAAACCAACGTTTGGCTGTGTGACAAATATTCAATAAATTCCTGGAATACTTCCTCAGCTTTGCGCTCCCCTAAAATCCACCTGAACACAGGCTTGCTGTTGCACATTCGCAGGCTGGTCAACAGTGACAGCAGTGATAGTGGAGATAAGAGAGATTACCCTCACTGTCCTCCGCTGAAGTAAAAATTCTTTCCCCTAATTTACCCCCAAGCCTTACTAAAGCATTTATGAAGTGACGCCGTTCCAGGGGGAATAAATAATCATTTATCACCGGGACGTGAAGAAGGCATTTCAGTAGCCTGCTAAATATACACCAACAAGCAGCTTATGGATGCTTAACACTCTCTGAAAAAGCAGGTTCATCCCAGACCTGACTTAACCCTGAGGTCAGGATATGACAGTCTGCTGGAGTCTGTATGCTGATGGGCAGTTAAACCATTAAACCTGTCTTAGGTGGTGTCATTTTGACAAATGTCTCCCTTGTTAAAGTTTTGTTGAAGCACATTCTAAACTGGACCACAAACCCGCCATGACCTACCAAAGCAACCAGCTCTGAAAACCGATTCCCAGCACTTAGTTTATTTATTTATTTTTATTTCTTGTCTTTTTCACTGAACACTAATGACTGCCAGCTTTGTCTCTACACATGAGTGTAGTGCAGGACCAAATAAAACAAACAAAACTATTTTGGCTTATGAGTTGATTTGGAGCAGAAGCCAGTTTGATGCCAGACTATTCTCTAAACTCAGTTCTGGGGAGTGAATATTGGAGCCGGGGGTAGAACCTTCAGCTCTGACCCTCCACCTCATCAACTGAACGCTTGGATGACAGTGATGAGCCCATGATGACAGAGAACTGCCTGCAGCCAGCATTTAACCTCCAGCAACAGGGAGGTGTGTCTGGTGAAGGGGACTGATCTCTGACCCTGCCTCATCCTCCACCTCTCTGATGGCTCACTGCCATTTCCCCGGGGACACCCTAAGCAGACCACATCCGTGTGTATGTCAGCAATCCCCAAATATTCACAGAAGTCCCGGGAAATGGTGGCGTTGTGTTTCCCCTTTTGCTGATTCATACTATTGTTGATATGATGATTCCTAAGATGCGTTTTATCAAATCCATCTGTGACCCAGTGACGCATCTTAAACATCCCATTTTGTGTTGAATTTAACCCAAGAACTTTCTCTTATGAAAAGCACCTCCCTGCTAATCGGGTTTTTAACTCACCTCTGTAAGTGCTGTGTCCTGATCCAGGCTCAGAGTTACATTTCCCTGCGGCAGCGGACTGCTCCGCAGCACCGTGATGTGCAAGGTGAGGAGAAGAAGTCCCAGGAGCAGCAGCAGTTCCGCTGCCAGGCGCACCATCCTTTTCACGCGGCCGCTCTTGGGAGCCTGTGCTGTGGCCGGAGCTCCGACTCCGCCTCCTCCCGGTGCAGAGACTCCAATCTCCGGATCCGCCGGGGACGAGGAGCCGCAACACCACTTCGGAGCCACTTCGGGAATCAGAATTGCAAAAATGAAGGGAAAAGGATCGGATGTGGTCAGTCGAACAATTTGGAAAAAGTGCTGTAAAAAATCGGATCCAGAGGGTTTATTTTGAAAAGCTTTGGTTTTACTTTTTATTTACTTTGATAAACCAAATATGATATGCGTTATTGCACCGATTAGCAAATCAATGCACTTTACTGAAAACCGCAGGAACGACCCAGCGCGCAGCAGTCACACTGTCCGCTCGTGCTGCGCCCCCGTCAAATCTCCAAGCTCGACAAACTTGCAGTGCAGTTGCTCCGTAGTGTCCCTGCCACATTCTCAGGCTCAGTCTCACACTTGAGTTTTCCTCACTTCCACTTCAGCCGCTTTACGCGTGTTTTGTCCAACGCGTTAATCAGCGACACTAACTTTGGAGAAAAAGTACAGGTAGATAAAAATATATCTTCCCAGCTGAGACTTTACATTGTACTTCTATCTGCTTCAGAAACAACATTCATCCATAACGCTGCAGATTGTAAGATCACTAAAATAAGGACGCAGTGCGTCTCCAACGAATCCTGCTGGAGGAAACGACTCAATCCATATCAAACTACACACACTCTTCTTGCTGTGCGCTCTTGAGGTAGTTTTATACTATACGCCCCTGTGCAGGCGCCCTCCCACTGGTTAACCCTTTCGCCCCCCCTCCCTAAACTTAAGTACATCGGTTTCCACAACAGCACATGCTCTTCTGAAAGTTCCACTGAGAAGCGGAAGTAGACGACTCTGCGCCTTACATTACACCTGGAATTATTAAATCTGAAAACACACAGCCACATCAGACAATGTCGGCATAAAACATGCATAGGGTGCTGATTTAGTCATCATTATACACTGCAGTAATGAAAAATACCACTATACGGGCACAATAAAGACTCATTGAAACAACCCTCGGGTAACCTTGGTGGTCCCCCGAGGCGCACTGGGCACAAGAGCGCGTCGCAGCGCAAAGGAAGACAGCCGGAGGTGGTCTGCCTCCTGCACAGCGGCAGCTTTGTCTCAGTCTGTGATTAAAAAGCGGCTACGGAAGGTTCTGTAACACTTCAGTTAAGAAAGACAAATGGTACATAGATAATGTGATTAGCCCTCGTGAGACTTTTTTATTGTCGACTTCAAAGGACAGGGCGCTGTGTCAAATCATTCACCCAGGAGAGACGCATGGCCACAAGTGGATCAAGTATTTTACTGGAAGACTAACAAGATCTTATTAGCTAGTGTCATATCATATTTCTCAGTGCTATAAGAGCCCACCTGAAATAACTTTTCAAAAATTAGTTGAGGACATATCGCAATCAACAGTGTAAACACACGTGTTGCTTGGTTGCTCATGAATAATGATTGTCGCCAAATGGCGCGTAACGCACAGCTCCGTCAGGACCGTGGCAATGAAGCAGCAGCAGAGACAGATCATAGCCAAATGTACTAGTTCTACAGCATATTTACATTAGTCAAATAAACGTAAAATTGATAAATCTAGTACAATATTACTACAATCTTAAATGTGCACTCATTTTTATACTGTATATTATTTCCTGCATTTGACGTTTCCTGTAGTTTCTGTAAGAACCAAACCAGGGGCATCACTAATTTAATTTACAGCTGTAAGTTTCAAAACAGTGATGTCTTTCTCTATAAAATAAGGAATAATTGTGAGAAGTTTTGTAAACTCAGGCCCTAACCCTGAACTTATTACAGCTGAGATGTAATTCCCAAAGCGCCCATCTGATATCCATGTGTGCCAGAAAGCACAGAGAGTAAACTTGCTCTGTGTAGTGGAAACTTACGTTTCATCATAAAGAAAGCCAGTGACTAACACTAGATATTGAGGGATGGGGGTGTTAGTATCACATTTCACTCATATATGCTGAATAAAGCTGCCAAGATAATCTCACTATTATCTGATGAGGCTGAACTAAAGTTTGAATTAGGATAACGTAGATGCTCTTAATCATATCCTGTATTAATGAAATACACTTTGACAATTTTTCATTATGCTGCTCATTAATGTGAATTTCCAGTATGAAGCTTTGCTGCAGTCCTCACTTACTCCAGACACAGCGTAGCTGTCTTAAACCAATGAGAATCTGTCCTTTGTCTGCTTCACTTCAAAATTTCCTTTTCAGAAAAATCTGTCTAAATGGAAAACAGAGAGCAACGAGAATGGCTTGCCTGCTTCGGACGCAGTGGTGGACATCAAAGGCGTAGCAGAGGATCCCCCTTCAGAATAGCAGCTACATGCCATTCCAATAAGTGCGGTGTATTTGGATCTGCAGTTCAAAAGAGGCTGGTGCAGGCAGGCAGCTCTCTGGGGCCTTGCCACCAGTAGTCTGACTGCACAGATGTTTTGAATGCCAGCACAGACCATTTGCCACTACTGCTGGACCTGAGGGCAGTTACAAGTGACTGCAGGGGAGTTTGATAAGACATGTGCTTCCCACCTTGCGATGTGTATAACCAAACTTAGTCACGGTTACTTCACTGGCCAGTTTAAAGTTGACGCTTCTGGAGCAGACTTTGACGACTTAAATAATCCACTGTAAAATGTACATGAGATTCAAGAATGTCATAATATGAGAAGAGTAGAAAAGCGTCATGCCTTTAAAGGCTATATAAAAGACTGACAAAGACCATCAGCATAATTGCTATATTATTAAAGGTCTGTTTATTTAAGATATATTTGATGAAGTGTGTAATCGCCACGGGGGGCCGGAGGTGAGGTTCCCCCAAAACTTGAAAACCCCCACAGTCACTGAATTCTTCCACAGTCTAAAGAAAACAAATGTTCTCCACTTAGTAGTCAGTGTTCGACCAACTCTTAAATGTCCACTGAGCTCATCGTACTTCATATCAGGGAGCAATGTTGGACGTATCAGCTGTGTATGTGGTTTGAGAGAGCTGTTTTTGGCTGTTCTTTATCTTCCATGCACCGTTTGCTATTGATCCCTCAGAGGTTTACTACATAGCATCACTTCTGTCAATAGTCTGCTATCTTATTCTCTACATCTTGGACGTGTGGCTCATTTAATTTAGACCCACATCCTGATATTAATAATAATCAAGACTTCTTTAACAATCTCGTTGGGGAAATTGTTGTTGGACAGCTGTACTTACTGTACTGTACTGTAGGCAATATAAGAGGGTTTTGGTGGAACCAGGAATCTAAGCAATAAGTCATAGACAGCTTCTCTACCAACTGGTTGAAATCATGATGATTAAAGCAAGAACTTGGTAAAGGAGTGTGTATGTATGTATATATATATAGAGAGAGAGATATATATATAGATAGATATAGAGATATATCTATATAGATATAGGGATATATCTATATCTATATATATATAGAGAGAGGGATTGTATACTGTATGAAAAGTGTCAATATTAATTTGTTAAATCTCTGCAGCACCCGAATACAGCAGAGATTTAACAAACTAATATTGAAAATTAAAATTCCCTGTGATTTAGATACTTATATTCTAAAGTGTGAAAAGCTTTTTCATACTGTACTGTTAAATCACAGCAAGTTAGAATTAGTCTTTCTGCATAATCACAGTGGAGCTTAGCTTTTGAACCCTCCAGGTCTGACACACTGAGTTATGTCTGAAAGCAAAGTCAAGATTTTGAGTTTGTATTTACACGTCTGTCTTTTCCTGTAAACCCACAAGGAATTTAACAGTGTTCACATTTAGACGGAAAGTGAAAGTAATCCTGAGGACGTCAGTGAACCCCTATGCAACATTTAAGGCAAACTTTTTCCAATCAAATCCAGATCTTGATAAAACAGCACATTAAAAAGATATTCCAGATTTGAGGATTCAATGTATTCTATTGTTTCTGGCTATAGGAGGCAGATGTGAATAGTCCCTTTCAGAAAAAAGTGATCTATCATGGAGCATTTCAACTTTTCCTTTAGGGGAAAAGCTGTTTTTTCTTTAACTTGCATTTCACTGCATTTGTGTTTCACATTAATCTATCATGTTGTCCAAGGACTGCATATTGTATTTTATACCAACTTGTAAAATATTATCACTGTGTTTATGGCGAGGAGAAAAAAAGGCACAAACAACATCTCAAGGGCAAACAAGTGCCGACTAGACCCAATCTGACACATTGTGAAAACACATTTATCATCCATCTATAATCCTTCCTGTGTTAATCAAATGATTACCCCATACCACAAGAATTTAGAGTTCAGTGCTAATTGCTAGGTTAGGTTTCTGTTGGCTGAGGTGCTGCATACCCTGCATGCTTACCTTCGCAACTGTTACGCAGTTTGTGTGTGGAAGAGAACAGCAGGTCTTAAAAACATCAACATTTAAGCTGTGAAGACTTTATGATATGGGCAGTCTCGCCACAAAACAAGTCATAACACCTTTTTATTCTGTGCAGGGATTGTCGAGATTTAATTGCATGTCAAAGAAGTAATTGCTGACTGATCTATTATTCGCAGGAAGGTTATTATTTACTCTGGAGATGAAATTGGTGTTACATTGATGACATGTTTATAAAGACAGTTGACTATGGAACAAAATAAAGGCATCTCCTCATATCAGTTCAGCCACAGTAGCATAAATAAGCCAGTGAGGAAATCAACACAGCTCCACATGGAAGGTTCAGTACATTTAGAAGAAGAAATCTGTGGAAAAAAATATTTACATCAGAGAGTTTAGATTTTACCAGTGCAGCCATATACATACATATATACTTAATGTTATGGAAGTCAAGGGTTAGCATGATGATGACGCCTTTGTTAATCTAATATTTTAAAACTGCCTTCGTGCCTAACCATGATCTCAATGTAAAGATATTTCCCATCATACCTGAGCTTGAGAACAGTATAGCAAATCTTCTGTTCACATAAAAACCATTCAGAAATATATTTATAAATATAATTACTGTATATTTCGAAAGTTCATTTAGGTTTAAGAAACACAAATGCATGTTCTGTTAAATCAATCTTTTATCAACATATAAAAACAGCTGCCTTACATTTGGCCCCTTTTCTGCAGTGAGACATGAGAGTTATTCAGGTCACTTAAGACTTTGTTTTGACATTGCAAAGTGAAGATGTCAAGGGTCATATCAGCTGTCCAGCTCAAAGTCCATCTCATCACAGAGGTCAGGCGGAGAGGAATATTTACGCCGTGAGAACTTCAGACAGAGTCTGTCGCCCACCTCGTTTAGATGGTGCAGCACCTGGGGACAAAGGAGAATTCTCAAAACTTGTCTATATGTTTGATTCACGTTAAAATAAAAAAAAGTCTCTTTATGTGTTTTTGTGAGTACCTGGTTCAGCATATCTCTGGTGTGCGCTGCAGACAAACAGAAGCGAGCTCTGGCCTCTGTAATAGGTGTTGCTGGAAAGCCGACGACCACTACACCAATTTTCCTCTCCAGCATTTCTCGGGCGAAAGCCCTGATCAGCAGCAAAAACAGAGCAGTTGTTCATTTTTATTTATTCTGGGACACAAATAATTGTATATACAAAAACTAAAACCTTAAGTTATTCTTTTGGTCATTTTTGTCTTTGATGCAAGGACAATTCAAATTCCCCTTTTACCAATGCTAAACATGTTGCAATAAGATTGTTTCTCCTGTTTATGACTTTTTAGAATTACAGACACCCTGCACCATCCCACCTGTTACAAACAACAGCAGCAGCACTAGCCTATGAAGTTCCTGGTGCTTATGGGTCTGTACTTTGCACGTTAGGTGTACAAAAACTGGCTTAGAGGACCTCTTAGATAATACATCTCTATATGTATATATGACATTTACGACACTATATGTCGCACAAGTTTTTGGTTGGAAGCCTCTAAACTGCTCAATGACTCCACGAGCCAGAGAAATGTTTAAAAACACTAAACATTTTTTTAAAGAACAATTGTTGGTCTTTCTCTCTTCTAGATTATTAATTGCATGGTAGGAATATGTAGTATATTTGAGTTGCAGCAGTAAAATTAATGGTGGCCTACTTCACTGTGACCAAGCGGTCAATAATAGACTGGACAGTTTGGAGATTTTCTAGAAAACTATTTATTATAGCTATGTGTGTGCAGTGCTCTGTATAGTCGCAATCCTATACCAGAATCTTTAAGATCAACTACATGTCCTGAAAACATAGCCAAAAAAGGATAACAAGTAAATGACCAGAAGAACATTTGATTCGTAGTGTGGCAGCTACAGACACATTACTTTAAAATTAATACTGAAATGAAATATGTTAACTCACAAAAAGCATTACATAACAAAAAACGCATTATGATCATTTTAGAAATGTCCAAATGTGCCCAAGTAATAATTTGGACAGGATTAGTGATTTATTTCTTTTCTAAAATAAATAAAACTGATTGATGTACAACTTTGTACATTGTACAATGACTGATATTACTACAACAATATATGACAGTATCTCCTGATGGCAGCAACTGGTTGGTCTTGTCATGAACATAAATGATGACTGGTTTTCAAAGACATTTTATATCTGTAACTCAGTGACTTAGACAATTCTGGGGTGTAACTAATCAATACATAATGTTAAAGTGGTTACAAATACTTAGCCTGAACAGAAAGTGCTAACACTACTGTTTCATGGAAACTTTGGAGCATGTAAAAAGACCTTAAAAATGACACACTGTGTCAATAAGGTTAATATTTATAATTTCAAAATTAGCCCAGGCATATCCTGTTAGTCTTACTCTACTCTAAAAAAGGTTAAATGTACTTACACCACTTTGCCTGGCATGTAGAGCAGGATTGGAACCACAGGTGAGTCATCATTGCCATAGATGATGAAGCCCATCTCCTTCAGTCTAGCCCTGAAGTATCTGGTGTTTTCTGCCAGTTGGCGAATTCGTCTAATGCCTCCAATTAAAACAAGGACATCACCAGATGTACATGAGTAAAGCACTAACTCACTGCTTTTCCCCCTGTATTTGCACTGTCCCCTGCAGCGAAGGACATTACTTGTCAGCAGTAGCTAATGTAGTGTGAGTTCTCTGCAGCGCTATCTCATCTCAGATCCTGCACCTCCATCTGGGCCATTCCAGCCTCCACTCTGAACTTGCTCTGATTACAACTCAGCTGCAGAACCAGATGGTTCAGTTTTGTCCGCCTGACGGCATGGTATACACACTCATGTTGTCAGAGTGAGGATTTGCAAATTGGATACGATGGATTTTGCACAAAATGAGTGACTGTGGACTGAAGCGTAGCCATGACTGAAACTGAGTACAAATAATGCCTAAGTATCACATGTATTTCCAATAAATATATTTTAAAAAAAATCAAAGGCAGTGGTCTGGCCTGCTAACCCCCTGTGTGCCCTAATGATGTGAATTGCTGGGGAGCCTGGTTGTTGTGTGGCTGCAGCAGAATTTGGCACGGCCAAGCCTTGGAAAACAGCTCTGTTTCCCAGTGATTACCTGAAGAGATTGGCAGTTCTTTCAAAGGGATGTAAGAGAGCACTTTAAATCCCCTTATCTCAGCAGAGAGAGAGAGAGAGAGAGGAAAGAAAACATTAGATTCGGGCATCTGCCAAAAGGCACAGGGCCCATTTTGTAAATTGTGGATATAGGGCACAGAGGTCAAAAACCTACTGCCAAACACAGAAATCACACGAGTGAGAATGTGTGGATGTCTGTCACAGTTTTTCCCTATTTCAGAGCTGCTATGAAGTGTGAAATTCAACATCTAACACAAAGATGAGGAGGACAGAGCAACACTGAGAGAAAGAGAAATAAAAACTCATCAGCATGCATGTAGACATATAGATGATTGTTTCTGGTGTTTTATGCTAGAGCAGTGTTATTTTTTTTACAGACTGCACTGTTTGTTGGGTTCCCTCCCCTTTATTAGACAGGTCATTTTTACACAACAGTTATTTCACTGGGCTACGTCAGACACAAAGCATGTCTGGTTTGGAGCCATATGAGAAAGTTACTCATCTCTGAAACTACGATATACTTGAACTTTAAGACACCAGATTTTAGTTCATGAAGTGATGAACACATCGCAGCACTCTATGACGGACTGTGTAAGTATGATAAAGTATCTGCTGTTTATTTAACACCACTACTTCCATCACACTGTTGCGTGTACTAGCAGTACTACCAATAATGCTCATCCTAAACTACAACCACAACAAGCCCAGAAGAAATGCTCTGGCAGTATTGCAACTGGTCTGGCAATGACTACTTCCCTGCCCTAGTGTCTGATACCATTAAAGCAGAAACCTTTCAGAGGTACAGCATTCCTCTCAACACACACGTGAAAATGATTTCCTCTGTGTTAGGGTCACGTGTGCTCAGGGACTGCATGTACCCCCTTCTCTTTACCACTGCAGACCCCTGTAATTGCTATCACATTTTCTGACCAAGCAGCTGTTTGTCTTTCCCTGTAGGTCTGAACTTATTCCTAGTGTTAACATTGGTTCTATTCTCTGGACTTGCTTTGCTATCGTTTCCATAAAAATTATAGAAATGTGTAAAATGTTTTATAAGCCAGACGTCCTGTAATGTGTCTGTGTAATAAAAAAAAAAGGTTTGACGAGTATTTGGATAATAAGACTGAAATTGAGGGTGACATTCACTGTTTGGCGACGCCACAAGTTTTCAGATACTCACCCTCTGTGCTTCCATCTTTACCCATGAGGCACTTAATAGCACGTATGACCTGTTCAGTGACAGGGGGGCACATTGCAGTGGCGTAAACTGCACTGTGAGAATGAATCCGCAGATAGTCCACCAGCTCCTGCAAGGTAGGACACAGTGTCAACAGAAAGCTAGCTAACTATATAGTATATTTCTAATATATATTTTTATCATTTACAACAGTTAATTACAGATCTCTTCTAAAACAGAAGTGTGGCCCTGCACTTTTCTTTTACCACCACTAGAGAGAGCTCAAGCACAGCCAACACCTGAGAATCAATTAACACACATCAAGTAATTTCTCTGTGACTGTCTTGGCAATGACTGTAAAACAGCTCTGGATTCTTTCCTGCTCTCCACTCAGGAGCCAACACACTAATTTGAGAAAGAACCAACTAAAATGAGCCAGAATGAAGAGTGTCATGCTCATTATTCCTAAATGTCAGCAGCAGATTAATTCTGCTTGTGGTTGTCAAGAGAAGTGCAGGATTTCAGGAAACCGATTTGGCCGTTGGTCCCTAGAGAACGTATGTGTAAGTGGTCTGAGGCCTGGAACTGTGGTGGGCTGCTGCTTGGTGGCTCTGTGGTGGCCAGCAAGTGCAGGGTGATGACACATAGCCGGAGATGCATTCTGGCCGCCATTTCCACTCACTGCCATCTGTCCCCACTCGGTGGTAGCTGTGGCTTCCTCACACACAATCACACAAGGGGAAGGGATTTTAGGGAAAAAGCTCAAATGTAGTATAAGAACCCTGAAAAAACATCTGTTCTCGTTTAAGGCGGGGGATTTTCACCACTTTAGGGCCCCGCAGGATTTCGCTACAACCAAGATAAACTAGTTAAGAGAAAATGTCCGAAATCCATCCGATGTCTGGGAGTGACAGCTCAGAGTGTTTGCTCAGCCACAATGTGACCACAATACTGATTCGGCGATACCCACAATGCTGCAGAATAGGAGCAGTGCCAGAACACCACACATACTTGGCACTTCAACTGATGTATTTAATCACCTAATTTCAATGCAATCCAGGTTTTGAGTGAAGGGTTAATAAATTAAGCATCGTTCATGCAGGGCTGAATGAATTAGACGGAGCTTGGAGTGTATTTATTGGGGTATTTATTTTTGGTACTGTCATAAAATAGCTATAACATGACTGTTTTCCAGAACACATCTGCAGAATCTTTTGTCGGTCAACCCGAATCCACTTAGTGTAGGATTTGGGGGATTTCACCACAACAACAAATACGTCAAATCTGAAGGCTTTCTCTCCCTTTTCCTGGCTGTTTCTTTGAGGAGTTTACTACAGCCAGCTGTCAAATCAGGCTGTGTTCATACTTCAAACATTATCATGCTTGTTAAAAGTCATCCTGTTAAATGTGGAGCGCAGTTCCGACGCCTGCCACAAGAAGGGGCTGGCCCTCCGCCAGCTTTACCTTCTTATTATGGCAGAGCAGGGCTGAGCCAACATAAGGCAACGGCAGGAAGGGTCCTTATCCGAATACCTAATTCAAACAACATGGCCGTTTCCTCTGTTGCTTTCTAATCAACTGCCACAAAACCCGTGCGGTTATGTACTATAGTGTACTTTTTAATGGAGTAAAAAAGAATTACAAAGGCCCAGAGTCACAGCCTGGGGAACATTTGTTACACACATGAGAGTTACAAGAGACATGGGGTGTGGTTACGTGTGTATGATTAAGTTCCACGTTAAGCTTTAAAAACAGACCTGAGCAAATAGTAGTTCATGCTCATGTTCAATGCTGTTACACAGACAATAGATGCAAGAATATTAAAACAGGGTCAGTAAAGTTTGCAGACAGCTATTTGGAATTGCTTCAGTGTGATTAATCTCTAATATGTTTATCCTGAAATTTATCTCGACACTGTTTGGGTCCAGGAGGATTAATATTGCATAGCAACTAACGAGTTTGTGCCTGACCGGCCTACTGGTGTGTTTAATGTGTCATTTACAGGTGTGCTGTGGACTGTTGATAATGGACGGCATTATAATTTAAGAAAGGTACAAATTGTTGGGTGTAAGTAACACACTGCTGTTTAAAAAAAAAAAAAAAGAATATAGAATGATTTCTAAGTCGTGTCTTGGCAGGACAGACAGCTTTGTCAAATCACGGGTATCCAGTGTATCAAGTTGATGTATTTGTTTAAAAAACCTTGTCTTGAAAAGCCAGTGGCCTCCATATTATGACTTCTAAAGTCATGTTCTGCTGAGCACCTTTATTGCATGTCACCCCCTCTCCTGAGGTAGGCTCCAAATCTAAGGTCTTCTAAATAAAGGTTTAAAGCTTATCTGTTGCCACTCCTTTTTGCTAAATTTAATTTGGGACTATTCATTAATACTGTGTCTTGCAAGGCACTGTGGATTATTCTTTTAGATTTGTATTCAGTCTTCTCTTACGTAATATATTTTGTTTGGATTTTTTATCACCTCCTGATACTGCATGTGTGTTTTCTTACTTGTTTTACACAAAGCACTTTGAACGCCTTGTTGAAATGCACTTCACAAATAACCTTGCTATGCTTCTTTCTGCTGATCTTATCTGTCACTCTACAGTATGATGCCAAATGTCTAATAAAATCTGAAAAGTAAGGTGACATCGCCTGAGTGGAGCTTTTTATAATACTGTATATGTGTGGAGGTACAGAAAACATAACAAATATAATAGTATTCAGATACTTTCAGAATGATTTGATTATTATCTACAAATGATAAATGAAGGCAGAGAAAGCTAAAGTGAAAAATCTAAAAAACAGAGGAACCTTTTTTCCTGCGATATAGCCTCCAGAAGCCCCAAAGCTCTTCGTGAAAGTGCCCATCATCACATCCACATCAGCTGGGTTCACATCAAACAGCTCGGTCACGCCACGCCCTGATGGTCCCACTGCTCCGATACTGTGAGCCTCATCCAGGTACAGATATGCTTTATACTTCTTCTTCAAAGAAATAATCTCAGGTAGTCGCACCACTGAGCCCTCCATGCTAACAACACACATTAACACAAATACAGAATACAGTCACAAAAAGAAAAACAAAAGCATATGCATTTAATCAATTAAACAATGATAATCTCCTAAATAATTATTATAAACTAATTACGTTTAAAAGAAAAAGAATGTGACCCCAACTTCTCTTGATCCACTGTAGCGACTCTGTACATCTGCAAATGCACATAGCATAACTTGACATGCCAGAATCTTTCTCCTGGTCTCTTTCGTTTTACTCTCACCTCTCTCCAATCTCTTACTCCCTTGTGATGCAAGCCTTTTAAGGCTACAAATAACACGAGTGAGTGAGTATATTGCGACTGGGAAGTCCCAGACCCTATATTCTTGCTTTGGCCGAGAACATCTGCAGTCTAAATGACATAAGACAGATACACCAAGACGCTGATAATAAAGACAGGTCCAGGATATAACTAAAATATGCTTACTCTTTATCAAAGTCTCGTGATGTTACCAAGAGGCAATAAGTGGAGCTTTAGTTCTTTCACTGCCGTAATTTCTCTCTAATACCATTAGATGTCATTATTGCCTGATAAAGACAGTCTGGTGATCTGCAATTATGTGGTCTCTTAATCTACCAAGATTGCTGTTGAACTAATCATTATATTTATACCAAGTGATAGTTTTCTTCTTTTGTTGATAAATAATTGTCATTAAAATTAAGAAGTAGACTCCACAACTGACTAAATGTGAATTGATGTGTTGAGTAAAAATAATAATAAAAAGAAAACAAAAAAGGCATAAGTAAGTTAAGTTTAAGTTCAGAGAGGCTGAAATCTAAGGCACGATTGAGGGCAAAAAGAAGGAAGAAAGGAAAAAAGAAAATGGCTGTAATAAACAGTTGGAGCTGGGGGTGTAGCCAAGTCAATCTCTGTGGCTCCATTTGGCCTTGATTTGGAGCTAATGAGCAGATGGAGAGGGTCACTAAGACTTGGGATAGCTCACTGCCGGGAGAGACACACAATACCTTTCTTCCCTCTCTTGTAATCAAACAGTACCCAACCATATGCACACACACACAAACCCTATTATTCAAGGGGAGAGGGGGAAGCAATTGAAAAAGAGGCCATTACGGAGACTGCTATACACACACTGAAAGCTCTCCTCAGGTTATAAATTAGGATTTCTACCTGAGTCTGGCTGTGCAATACTCTGCTGAAGACCACCTTATAGCATACTTATAAGACTGATACATTAGCTATCCTGACCAAAGCTACATATCTGTGTAAGAGTGGCTATAGTAATTTGTGTGTGACTTGTACAGTGATGGCTGACCTATAGATGCCTTCTACCATGATGAGAATCCTCTTCCAGGGCCTGTGGGTCCGAGGCTGCCCTGAGCAGATTGCCTCCTTTAGCATCTTTTCCAGACTCTGCATGTCTAACACACAGACACACACAGGAGATAGCAAGATGAAAGGTAGGCAAGTACTCGGTTCTTCCTAGTTCAACTCTTATCTGAACTGCAATCTTATTAGGGGAATAAACATGAACTTCAAACCTTTAAAATAGTACTTTATGCTTGTACAATATTAAATCACAAATACTTAATATAACATAGACATGTTGAACATAAAGAGTGTAGCTATAATCATAAGGAACACCAACTAAAAGCAAACAACAGTAATTACAATAAAGAATTCCACTTGGGTAGGGCAGTTCATGCAGTACACAAAGGACTATTTTATCTAAAAGAACCACCTTCAACAAATGACAAGGAAATAGATTTGCACTCTAATGCTAATGAACACCTGCGAGGAAAATGAGAGGATTACTAACAAAATATGGGTGTGGATAAAGGTCACCCCAGGTCAGTCTGCACAGTTGCTTAAAAATTCTAATTTATATTTTGGCTCATGTGGCATGTAGTGCTTATACATGATACATATATATACAAATATGTATATACATACATATACATCACTGTTAGTGATCCTCAGCAGAACACCAGCAGATGGCAGTATTGAATAGCTTTAGTTAATGAGAATTATTGTTAACATAAATGCAATTCAACCATTTCCATTTCAACTTGTCATAATTAACAGTCTGTCAAACATGATTGATACTGCTGCTTCAGCACACAAAGGTTTTCTTAAGAGGCAGCAGATGCAGCACAATATATCTAATGTTTATGGCAGCACTGACAAATCCAGACAGTGAACAAGGAATCCACAGTAGCTCTCTGTGTGCACAGACAAGAATGAAGGAAAGATTATTTCACAGTTAAGAAGTGATTTAAGATAAGCCACAGCTTGATATGAGATACTTTATAACTGAGACGAGGGGGGTGGTCATCATTGCTTTGACACATTCACACACTTGTGAATATCCATAAAACATTATTATCTTATTTTGGTACGGAGCCTAAGGGTAGACTCGTGGTTGTAGCTTTGAAAACAAAGCCTCACAGTGCAAATAAAAAACATACAGTTAATAATCTGAAAGAATAAGAATGCTGACCTTCATGTGACATGTACTCTATCTATTTCAAGTATTTTCAGTGTCCAGGCCTGACAAAAGTTGACGTAAGTGAACAAACCAGTTCATCAACTCTTTGGTATGAATCACCGTTCACCATGACATCACAAACAAGAGAACACAGACTTTTTTTTTTTAAAGAGAGGCTGCTTCAATAAATATTTCTATTCTTTTTTACTTATCTTTTGTTGTGGCTAAGTTGACATTTTCAACCATCTTACTAAATACTGACGTTTAGCTAATAACAGTGTGTTTAAGTGTCTGGTGCTGGAGGTATAGAGACAGGGAGGGGGTCATCCACTCAGGTGCCTGAGGGCTCTTAGCCTTTAGATGGGTATCTGGGATTTGCTTGGAAGAACCATAACCATCTCTGCTTGTACCTGTCAGGACACATTTGCTGCCAGAGGACTGACTCAATTGTCCTGTCTCCTGAAAAAGTAAGGAATGTTTCCAACGTTAGCACAATGAATGTTGTACCATTCATGCTTAATAATTCTCCCCTATCATCTATTCACAACATGTATTTTGACAATATACAGTAACAGAGAACAGCTAGCTTAAAATTACATTTTCATTTAAACAAATCCCTTGCTGCAGATGGATAAAACACATTTGTAACTGCAAACTGAATCTATTTCATTTAAAGTTTTACACTTGCTGCTCTAAACACAGAATATTAAGTAGGTATTTCCTAAGGCAAATCCTGTACCACACAGAAACTGCAAGAGTCTGAAATGAACAGAAGAAAAATAGAAAAATGTGTATCCCAAAAAAAGCTGTTCAGTGTCAACTGAACTTTAAGTTTCTGAAGACGTTTGTGGATGGAAGGTGAAACGTCTAAAGGTGGGTTGGAATAACCATGACCTGAATGAATGAGAATCTTCACAGACTTTGGAAAATGTGAGTAAAAGTGCTCATTGTGGTTGTGCAGACAGAAATTCACACTCAGTGTTTGATGCTCATGCACTTGTACAGGGCAAGACCAATGTCTGTTAACCACAACAACTCTTGGCAAACTGAAACAATTCTGCGTATTGTATTTTTGACAGACACTCACACAATGACTCATGAATAAAATACTGGACTTACTGTTGTGTTTGAACACCCGGATGGTTGCTCCTGACAGTCTGGCCCCTAAGATGAGAGATGTGTGATTGAGTTCATCACTCAATATCAAACAACCCTGGAAAAAAGGCAGAGACAAGACTTAAAATTTCTCAAATAAGATGTCTTAGGGATTCTGCAATATTCCTGTATATACATTACACTGGTGATTTCATTGATAAGTTGATGAAATCTGCATGTATATAGTGTATGATGGGGTTTCAAATTTGAAAAAAATCTGCATGCACATAATTTCATTCATTTCATGAAAATCTCTCCAGTACATTAGAATATTTAACACTGAAGCTCTAAGCATTTGACTGCACTAGTTTGAATGAAATGAACCCTTGCAGAGTGTATATTAACACCATCTCAGTGACAGATACTCTCGGTTTGGCCTCGGGTCCAGCTGGCCTGGTCCCTTGTCTACCAGCAGCTGTCACTCTAATGTAGCTCTGCCTGCACAGCAAAGCCTGTCCTGGCGCAGCCTGTCCCTGTAGGACAGAGTTGGCAGTGTGAGTTGACCTCCAGCTCCTGCAGGGTTACTGTGGCGGCTGCAGCCTAAAGGGCTGCTACACCTCTCGAGCTGCATAAATGACCTCATTTTCATTACTTAAACAATCAACTTTCCCTTCTTCCTGTCCAGTCTAATCACAGATATTCATGCTGTGTGTTGCCCCTGGTAACCCATGGCTGTCTGCATGAACCAGGCTGGTGTGCCGACAGGCCAGAGTATGGGTGATCATCCCCTTGGGTGGTGCTCTTAACAAAACCTGCCCTTCCTTGTCTATGTGTCTGAAAGCAGCTACGTATGCTCAGAGCCTCATCCTCCCAGCTACTGTAATGTTTAATTATAATTTTAATTAATGGGGGTGGATCAGGAGTTGTTCGCGGCTGAGTTTAGTTGACTGTTATTCATTAATTTAGGCCATATGCAAGAATTGAACAAAAGCTAGGCTAATTGGATTAGTTTCTGTTGCTCTGTATTTATTTACAGTACAGTATGTGTGGTGTGTAGCACTTAGCATGTAAAACCACACACCTTGCCAACAAGTGCTGGAATGTTCATTGAGTTAGTGGCAAATCCCATCCCAAAAGTCATGGAGGACTCTACTCCAAGGAAACTGGCTACAAGTTTCTCCAGCTCTTCATGAATGCTCAGGTTACCTACAAGACAGAAAACACAAAAGGATAAAACCCTGACAGAAATCACTGTACCAGCTGGTTTATCTGGTATTTCTTTAGTCTGTAAGGTTTGCTGGTCTTTGTCATCCAATCACAGGTTTTGACAGAGATGAATGTCTCTGGATAAAAAGCACAAAACTCATAGGGAAAAGCCTGGACTACGAGCACACAGTCTCAGTGTCTCTCTCTGGGGATTTAAAAAGATTTATAGAGAATTCAGAAGTGGTAAATGTGTAATTTTGTTGGACTATTCTTTTCTATCTCAGGTAATATAAAGGCAAGTCCTTCAAGGTCTGAAATTGTTCTGCAGTACAATTTGGGACGGAGGCAGTTGGTTATAACCCAATGTGAAATGCGGGGACCAGAATTCATTTAGAAAATAGTTTGGATTGTAATCTCTCACCTGACATGGTGTTTTTCTATTTTGGGCAATAAAGTGGGATTCTCAGGTATGTTTGGGGTGTTTTCAGTATTGCCTTTCAGATTAGTTGATATAAAAAAAGATATTTTTTCTGCTGGCTCTGGATAATTAAAGTTAGTACTTGTAGTCAGTAGTTACTATAATTTCAAGTTATTCTATAAATGCTTCCAATTCATTAATGATGCAAAATTAACTATCAGTAAAATCTATCAGTTTATTCATATGTATATTTAATGCTTACTTCTTAACTAAAAAAGAAAACACAGATACATTAAATTACCATCCGGCATAGTCACACAGGATACTAACTATTGTAGTTATAATCATTAACAATCAGTAATCACAAGGTGTAGGCATTAAAACAGAGACAAAATATTTACAGAAGCATTTGAATATGGCTTTTGAGCGATGTGTGTAAAACCATAAGGCAGTGAAGCACCTCTGTCTTAATGGTGATTCCCATTCAGTGCTTTCTGTCAGGCCTTGAGCCAAGGCAAATTGATTCATACATTTCCCCAACCACTCAAGCTCCTGCTGGCAAGTGCAGCTTTTTTTTATTTTTTTTTTTTAAATCAGACTAAATTGACACTTGCTCTCTTTATAGAACATTTTACTTAGCTGTTGCTTTATAGTCATGCACTGTCTTCTTATTGATATGCTGACCAATAAGACTGCTCTTGGTCTAGATACTCTTCAGAGCGCAGTCCTTGTTAAAGTGCTCATTAACTTAGTAACTTAGTAGAGTTAGCTAATATAGAAACATAACCTATAGTACACTGTGATATGAATCTCATTAAATCAGGTCACTTACTTCTGAATTACCAAGGTCACCTTCCTGCCACCACAATCTTCAGAGCTCAGAGCTTATTATTGTTAAGGTTGGAAAGTATTATTGTGGAGTTTATATTTATATTTTATAATATATTAATATTTAAACTTTATATACAGTCAATCAGTATGCTGTGGACAAACAAAGATTGCCAAAGTCGTACCACCCTAAAACATCAGAATACATTGCAACAGTGTGTCTTATGGCGAAGTATTAACAATATGCTTGGCTTCTATACCTAACATTTATTGGTAAATGTGTAATTTATTACATTATTATCTAATTGACTATATGTTAATGACTGCAGGAAAGGTATGAGCAATAACACAAATTGATGAATGTTTGGCGTGTTTGTTTATTTAAAAGGTGTGCTTTCAGTGCACTTTGTATCTGCCTGCTCATACCTGTTCAATAAAAAAACCTGGCATTTCTACTCTGCGCACACCTACTTCGTAGTTATTGGAGAATGATTTACAAGTTTTTGTAACTTGTGAAACAGAGATTGTAGAAGTACACGCACTCAATACTCAAGCCAATGTCTAAGTTCTTGCATAAAACAAAACTCAACTTCAAATTCTTTTTAAAGAATTACAAATTATATGTATATTATTTATTTAGTTATTATATTACACTAATCTATATCTACAGGAAGTAACCAGTAACTAAAGCTGTAATATAAATGTTCTAAAGTAAAAGTGAAATATTTCGCTTTGAATTGTAGTGGAGTAAAAGTGAGATAAAATGGAAATTCTTCAGTAAAGTACAAGTACCTCATCTTGTACTCTACTCTTTCAGTTTAGGCACTTAGCTACCAACCTCTGTTGTGAACTTATGAATACTCATGAATGAAACTGATGAAACTAAATACTAGGAAAGTAGAAAAATAATCCTGAATTTAAGGATTAAGTGTTAAGCGGATGTCAGAGGCACAGAAGAAATTAGTTTTTTTTTTTTTTTGTCTAGTATTTGGTGTATAACCGCTATAAATTGCTGTGTTTGAACTTAAACACTGGTGATGATGGCGTCACTTCTACACTGGAGACACTAGGGTTTTCAATAATTGATCCTTAATAAGGCCTCATGAGACAAAGGCTTGTTATTTTTTAACCCTCTCAGTGAGCCAGCTAAAATACAGATCAGGAACCAAAGGTAAACTCTCCCATTTAAAATAGAAATAAACATATAAATAAATGAGACAGATGAATAATAAGGATCTGTGTGTGTGAGTGTGTGTGGTTGGTGTCTAACATACTGTGCGTATAACTAATGATTACATGCCCTTTAATTCCTCTGGCTTTCTCCAGCAAAAATCATCAGCTCAGCTTACTACTGGCCTGCATGTCTCTAGATATACAACATGGTGGTTACAGAAATGCCATACACAAAATGTCACTAAAGGTTTTCAACAACAAATACTGCTGCAACACTGCTATGCATCAGAGGCCAGGTTAAAACATTACATGCAAAATCCATCTGAAAACACAGATCCTGATCCTTCCACTGCATACAGTATATTTTAATTGCAACGTGCTTAATATCTAAACTCTTTCATAATTATGTAGCAGAAAATGTTAATTTCTGCTACATAATTGGTCCACACTTCTCAGTGTTGACCAGTATGTAATGGTCTTAGCTTATGCCCAAACAATACATAATTTAATGAAGGCTGAATAAATTATACAACATTGCAATGCTAAAGGAGATTTAAACATGCACGCAGTATAATTCACAAGAAACGTAGAGGGTGGCATATGTGATAAGGCCCACTACCTATTCAGTGTCATCAGGGTCTGACTGAGACTATTGTAACAGAGGCACACATGCTGTAAGATACTGGAAGGACTGCATACCACCATCTTTTAACTTGAATAATGCAAAGGAGATTTTTTTGTTAAGATAAAAAGATTACACATTTTGAAACTACTTTAAATGCTACACGTTTTTTTTTTTTTTCTTTTCACAATGACCACAAACTTACCCATTTCCTGTCTTGTGCTGCAAACTCCAAGCCCATACTGGCAAGTGGTGTCTGCCACAGTTCTCAGAAAATCAGCATTGTTCTCAGCGAAACCAAGATAATTATAAGAGCCCACGTTGATGACATTGTGAATTGTCCTCCCGGTTAACCTGCAATCATGTAAACATTAGGAATCAATTAGCCTTTCTATTTTTTCTGCAAGTACACACACTCAGATAATTAATTACAAATATATAAAAAGTAATCAACATTCAATTAAATGTAATTGCTAATCATAAACTTGTTACTCCATCAGTGCAGGTCTGTTCATGAGAAGTGCAACTACAACAATGTTTGTCTATAGTAAACCACAGAGATGCAGAAGCAGCATTTGTTATTTCCTTTTTTTAAATGCATGTTTTTTAAGCACATTATCAAATTTTCAAAAGTCACTTTATCCACAATCGAAAGATTATTTTGCCGTGTAATATTCAACTACACACGTAACTCTGTTGTGAATAAACTGGGTGAAGATAAAAAATATCTAAGTAATTTTTTTAGGCATAAAAAAAAAATTACAAGTACAGGTTAACACAAGTTCACATGATGATCAGTCAAAGCTTACAGTGCTTCAGTGCATCATTGCACTTTTAAAAGTATTTTAGGGGAGCTGCTCCATTTCATCAACTGACCTACTTCTTTTGACTGCTTCTACTACAAAAACCATCAACATTTCTTTAACCACTCACCACACTTCACACAAAAAATTTCTATATTTTCCAATCACATAAAATCTCTTTAAGCATGTAATCCATGCTCTCCCAATTCATAATGTCATATTCCTTCCTCATGACTGTTAATATTCCTATTCAAATTGTATTCCATGACCCTGCTGTGCAGCATGTTGGGTCATGGAACGGTCATCTAGAAGCTCAGGACTAACACATCTTAAAGTACCAGCGTGTTTAAGTTTTTATCTTCATTAGCTCAGAGAGGAGATGCTTGATCTATCCAGTTAAATCTCGGTTGACTAGTTTCTATAGAAATAACATAGTTTAAAATACTGCTGTTTTAAGAAGCAGAATCATTTATAGATGCTTAAGATGAATAGTGTATGATCATACACTAACAGATAACTGAATTACAGTACCTGAATGTCCAGTTGTAATCATCAGACACCCTCTCCATCAGGTCAAACACAGGTCCTGGCAAGCTGCATATGGGACGGTTCCAGTTGTCTCGTACTCTCATGTACAGGTTTCGTGTGTAGAAGTTCTCAAAATCTTGATAAAGTGGTACAAAATCCTGATGACAAAGAGAAGCAGTAAAAGTTATTTCTCAAATTGTGGTCTCATTGGTCACACTAAAAGCTTTAGAACAAAACAAAAATTGCATGTTAAAGCTACACTACAAAAAAGACAAGTTGTTGTTAAGAAGAATTACAGCAATTCAGTTGTGGTCTTAAAAATCAGAGGGTTTAGCACAGTACAGCTTTTTTAATTCAGTGTTTTTAGTAATGTGAAGAAAAACAAATCATTATCAATGCTGAAAGAGAAGTAAGATGAACTAAGATTGGAAATAGATTTTTCATTATTTGACCATTTACATTTTCTATCCTACCTTTTCAAATATAGGCTGTCAGGAAGTAGAAGCTACTCTCTAAAGTGCATATAGTTCTATACATTATGTGTGATGCTCTCACCCACTAAAACTATATAGGTGTTCATTATATTGTGTCCAGACTCTACTAAATCAGTGGCTTTTGTAATTATTTTATATTCTTTCAACCTTTTCAGCTGCTGGCTGGCAGAACTCTTAAATATACGGTACTGCAGTCTTTACATATACTATATGTTTTGGAAATAATTACAGATAATCTTCACATTAATAATTAATTTTTTACTAAGATTAGATGAGCCTTTGCCCCCATCACATCAGGGATCACATACTGCAGTAAAGCTCCTTAAAACTTTACTGTAAGTGACTGTTGTTAACATAGGGAGCAACCTGCCTGGTTATTCCACTTGGAGACTGCTTTATTGTCTATGGAGCAGAACCGACCTGCCAAATTAGTGAGGAAACATGTATACAAACAAGCATACAAATCATTAACCAGTACAAATCTAGTCATCTTAACTGCAATTTTTGGATTTAAGAAATCAAATCTATGGTAAGGCAATGGCTCTGACGTAGCAGTGAACAGACCTTATCTAGAATCTAAGTATAGTAATAAATGAAGAACTTGAACCCTCTGAGATTTAATTAGGTCTTCAACAGACATTCTCTGTAGTGTCTTCTCTCACCTATGGAAACATTATAAAGCAGTGGAACATGAAGGAAGAAGGCGAAGGGAAAACTTAAGAAGAAAAACTGAAATAATTAGGGAAAAAGAAACTGTGCTGACACCCAAGGCATGCATGGTACTCTATTCCAACTGCCTGTGTGAATATGCGTGTTCAGTGAGTGTACAAGCCTAACAATATGCTTGTGTTTGTGCTGACTGCATGTTTCACCTACCGTCTGTTCATCTCTTTCCTGGGCAACATGGCACTTCTCTAATCCCACAGCTCTGAGGAAATCTCTGAGGTAGCCAAACAGGGTGACAATACCAAAGCCCAGGTATGTCATGACAGCCACGTACATGGGAGCTTGTTCAAAGGACTCCTGCCTGTTCTGCCTGGAGGCGACAGCAGTCCCTGGGCCATTTTTCTATACAACAAGAGGCCCACATAAGCTGTCTTACATTGCAGATGAGACAAGAGAAAACAATAGCATTTGAATAAAAGTGGCCCAATTTCAAATGAAGGGTTGTAGTAAACACGACAATTAATCTGAAATAAAGGAGACAGACATTAGCCTACACATTCACAAGTCACTAAAACTAAAAGTGTACTCAACACTGATTAAGTAAATCTAGACTACCAATAGTAGTGTTATAACAAATACAATTTAAGAGAAAGTAGATTTGACATGTTTAGAGTGATAAAAAGATGAACTGTCATCAGATTTAATAACTACTGTTAAGTATTTCCACATTTATTTCTGTTAATCTCTCCTCTTACCATTAGGTCAGAAGTTTTGTTTTAGAGGATTTAAAAGGAAAAAGGTAAATATATGAAATTGTTAATCAACATTTCAATAATAATAATATACATCACCATGTACTGTACATACAAACAGTATAAACTTAAAATATTCATATGAACATTTTAATATCAACATATGAAAGACGTTTTTTAAGAATTTATGCACAGAGGTATTTAGGTATTGTGGAAATATCTTCGCGTTAAGTTAAAGCTAACTTTAGCTAGCTTTCACAGAAACTGTTGCTATGATACTAGCTGAGAGTTAGCTCAATCAAAGGTAAAAACAAACATATTTCATCCTCATTAACTAAATTTTTTAATTGGCATACTTTTAATATAATGATAGACTGCTTGAATTAAATTAATCACTTGAGTCCGAATGTCAGCCAACATGTTTTAACAGTAACGTTGTTAGTGCTAACTGAAGTCTAGAAATGGTGTTAGTCAATGCTAAGGTAACATTTGACTTACAGCTTTAGTTTGTTGGTAAAGCGAAAATTAATATATGCGCTTAACGCTACTTAATTCAGAGGAAACATAAATGAATAATAAATGTCTTATCCAACCAGGTGATATAACATTTTGGCAAACTTACTAATTTGCAATGTCAAACCACCTAACCTAGCTAGCTACACCTAGCTAGGCTAACATCATCACTAGCTAGTTAACGCCCCAATTCCAGTTCCGGACAGGTTACAACCCACAAAACAGTTCAAACAAAAGCAAACAGACATTAGATCTTCCTCTTCAACCCAGCCCGGAGGCAGACAAAACTTCACAATCAGGAATTTCAGGGCGGGTAGTTAGTTCATTTATTGCTGTTTACATCGTTGTTTTTATAGGAACGAACCACGGTTTTGTGAAAAGAATGACACCATATAGTTTAGACAGACTTAGATATTTTGAAATTTGTATTTAGGGTTACCATATTTAAAAAAAAAAACATAACTATTAATAATCAACTGCGACAGGAAATAAAAAAAACACTTCCTTTTACCTGCATTGATGTGTGTTTTAGCTGTTTTTACCCTGTAGGTGAGCAGCCTCTGTGAGTTAAGGTATGTTTCAGTCGTACATGTGTTGCAGGCAGAGAAAACAATCATACGCAACTTCAAGACTAACTAAAGTGGTGAAATACCTACAGGAACATTACAGCAAACACACTATGGTGCACACATACAACGCATTATTGCACACGAATATGGACGCAGATAGACATACCTCTGTCCTTTTGTGATAGCCATTTTTCTTGGTATCTTCGTATTTTAGTCCACTTTGGTTCAAATGTGTTTTGACGTTGCCGTTAGCAGCAGATCTTGCCATAGTCCTGCAAGCGACAGTCTCCTCTGAGTGACTGTCACGTACAACCGGTGTGTTTTATTGAACTCACTTAGGTGACTTCCTCTTTCTGTTGCTTCGGTTCAGCCGTTCATGAAATGTTGTTAAAATATCTAAAAGAAGTCACACTTATTGAATCGCATTGTTTCAGTATTGTTTAGACGTGCCAACTCCCGCTTCTGCTTTAATCCAAAGTGAAACTTTAAACTACCGTGATACGCAATACTTCGCAATAGTAGTGATGACTTATCCAGTTTGTCTTGTTAAAGTAGTTCCACATTTGAATTTGTGGAAGTACATTTAATCAAGTCAGCAGAGGTTTTGGATCTACTTGAATATTTGCATTTACTTTAGTTCTTCTCATGTATACAATACTTTTAGTTACTTTGCACATTAAGATTTATTTTACATCCAAAACATATGAGGAGCTTGTGAAATCTGATGCGTTGTTGTACATCTACAAAGCTGCACACATATGAATGCATCAGAAACACAATTTCAGTAATGTAATACCATCTAACACTTACAGTGACAGTTTCCTGCAAAACGTGATATTCAGTAATACTTAAATGCAGGCGAGCTTGTTGGTGTAGTGGTACATTTACTTAAGTAACAGTGTTTTAATTTGTCCACCTGATTTAAGGTCAGTAAGCTAAGTAATCTTAGAAGTGTCCAGAAAATCTTTTGCACTTATGTGTCATGTCATTTACTGTAGGCTTATCACTGACGCTGAACAGGCAACAATCCAGTTCAGCCTCATCGTGCACGTTACGTTGGAGGGCTCAGAAACGTTCCTGTTCTGCTACAATTTTCCATCACTTCATTTAGTCCTTCTAGTTGATGGTTAACTGTATCATAAATCAGACACGCTCTTATTGGCAGAGGTAGATAAAATAGCCTTGTAAACTTGTTTCTGTATACAGGCTGTTGACAACTTGGTGTCCGCCTACATTTTTGAGATTTTCTCTTCTGGGCAAACGCAAAGAGGAAATTGTTTCTCAGTCAAAGGTCATCATCTACTTAGTGGGCTTGTGGTGTAGCATACTTAGTTTGTGGATTCACCGTAAATCAGTATATGGACAGTACTGTGACAGTAATGACTGTTATTCTTTACATATTGACATTTAACCTGTTGCTGTTTTGGAGGGCTTGTCTGTTGCTGTGCAAACGCAAGATTATTCAAGTGATAATGGTTAAATTGAAATTGGAGTTTGGAATGCAAGTGCATGTCTAAACATTATGCTGTGGGATTAAGAAATGTGTCATGTGACAGTATCTGCCGCACTTAACGTTGTGTTTGTCTGCTCTGCTGGTGTGTGTGTGCTGTTTGGACAGGGCGCACATTTGATTGTAGAATTCCAGTCTTACGCTCTGCCTGATATCATTTTAACACAAAACATTTCTCATTAACAACAAGACTCATTCATCATTTGACAAGCATCGTTTCATCATTTCTTCCTCCCTGAACGCGCTCCAACTGAAAAATCTTTTGTCTCTTCGATCGGTCTGGAGTTCATAAGTCTCCTATACAGTAAACTGCTGGTAGATTCACACCTTCTTTGAATGCACTGTGTTTTGGCTGAAAACAGTAAGGCCCTGTGGGATGACACGCATCATCCGCCATCACTTCAGAATGGCCCTCACTTCACACTAACTGATGAGGGTTGTTTAATCACTCAAGACCCTTGTCAGGGAGGGAGGAACATAGGCTGGCCCTTGCACTGGAGTAAACTAGGAAATCTGACAGAAGAGTGCTGGGAGATTACGGGTCTTGCAGTTTGAGTGAAGCAGAGAGAAAAGGACGTATTGTGAATCTGGATTAGTCAGCCTGCCTCTAACTGTTATACAGGGAATGACTGAATAGAGAATAGCATACAGCAGTCTTAGTAAATTAAAGGTATCTGCAGCTCTCACCTCCTCTTAGCTCAGCTTGCAGTCTTGAATGGAGCTGTCACAGCGGCCAGGGCCTCACTGCCTTCACTACAGGATTGCTTTCTACCAGTGGGACCAGATGTAACCTACATCTGTCAGGCTTTATTAGCTATGTCAATCTGGAAAGCTGTGTTTGTTTTAGCTTCACAAATGTTTTTTTGTTAATTCAGTTTGGGTATTTTAGCAATTATAATTTGCAGTTTGAAGCTACCAGCACTGAGCTTTTAGTCATACTTATCTTGCATTTAAACACACTGTCATTGTGAGTTTAACTAGATCAGTCTATAAGGAGGATCACAAATTTAGGCTCATCTCCGCAGGGAAGTTCTCAGTTTTACACTTGAACAAGCATCTTCTCATGTTTTTCAGTGTGACAGAAGCTTAGACTTCATTTCTTTGCTTGAAATGTATCCTGTTTGATGTCGATTGATGTTTTAATTTTCTAACATTAGCATTTATCACCTTGCCTTCTCTTCTCAACATTTAATGCTATTACAGCAGTTTTCCTTTTAAGATGGGATGAGGAAAATCATTTTGAAGTCATCATGAAAGAGATTCCCTACCTTGAATACAGACAGGTGAAATGATGTATATAGGGAATAAACTGCCCACAGCGCCCACTGGGACATCTCGATCTACACTGCTTTCATGCATATGTCGTAAAATGAGCTTTCCATAAATACGTAATAGATATTAATCTGTATTTGATTCGTTTTTAATATTTTTAATATACTTGAATTTTGCTAGTTTGACTGTGCCTCCTGAATTTATTTGATATTTTATGTATGTGTTGGGATATTTATTCATTCCCACACCAGTAAGGTTTTTGATAAGTAGCCTACAAGTGTAGTCCCTCCACCTAGTGGCAGTGCAAAGGACAGCACAACTTAAGCCCCTCTTTCTACCCCACCCATGTTTTCCCTGTTCTAAAATATTTTATTATACGCAAATATAGCAGACAGACAGGTCTTTAGTGGCATGTAGTACTTGCTCACTGTAATACCCATAAATAACCCATCCAGGATTTAAAGTGTTTATGGACAAACTCATGCCATGCTGTGCTGTTGGAGGCCAGTTGTAATGCAGAGCTATATTTAAACTTCCCCTGGGGTGCCATTAAATCATGTAATTTCTTCGTCAGGCCCTGCTGACCTCATTTTAATACCCGCATCAGACAGCATTAAGAAAAAACATTAAAAAGAGGAATATTGAATTTTGTATCCACTGTGCTATCTTGTGTTTTCTAATTATATTTAAGCCCCTTTGCAGACATTCTTATCATGTGAGACTCACAAACACAGTAAACTCAGATTCCTTACATTACGATGCTGGAATGGAAGCAGCGTGACATTATATGTTGTTATATGATTTGTTGTGGTATGGTGCGTTTGTTTGTGTCTCCTGCCAGGAGGGATTTCTGAAAGCATGTCTATGAACTTTATAGTTGTGCGAAGCAGTTGAGCAATTTGGACTACCAGGAGAAACAAGAAAATCATAAAAGGTTGATGCATAAAGCGATTGCATGGTTGTTTTTCGCTCTGCTGGGGATTAGAACACAGAATGTGTTTTTTACTCAGCTAAACAGGATATAAAAGTTTAATTGTGTTTCGCTATATTATTTGGGAAAAGAGAGAATGGGCTGAAACATCACTTTGTATTAGAGCCTTATAGACCGTAAAATTCAATTAAGGTTTTAAAAAACCTTAGTTTTTTTTTTTAGCAGATAAATTAGTTTGTATTTGACAATATGGGCTGTTGGTGCTGTGGACTACAAATGTCTTCAATGGTCTGAAGACATATGTGATTGTAGAAACCCTCATCTGTTAGCTCCTGCAGCTGCAGTACTCTTAACCTTGAGTGGGTGTTCACATCCACAGGGGATAGAAGATTCCCCTGTTTTCTTCAGAAGCGAGCAAGAAAAGGGGGGAAGAAATAGAGATGTATATTTATAGAGAGAGAGTGGGAGAAAGTGAGATTGTTGCTTAAAAGGTTAAAGTAAGAGGTAGCTGCAGAGTGACAGAGGATAACAGAATTGTCAGGTGAAACAGGAAGATGGTGGAGAATAAAGATGAAGCAAGGCGATTCAGAAATGGATGATGCTGCAGACATCACCGGAGGCTGTGTGGACTCTGCTGTAAATATGTGTCTCTGTAGGTCAGGTTGGCACTTTATTGTCTGTGTTGACCCTAATTAAGTCCTGCAGATATTGTGAATGAGTCACTGAAGGGCTGGAAGAAATATATTCTTACGGTCTGTCCGGCATTTATATGTTCGTTGTTTCCCTACTGCTGCATTCCCTCTCTGCTCTATGAGCATTACTTTACTGTGCTGATCATAAAATCTGATTATTAATACCATGAGAGAATCTGAAATATTTATATTCTGCAAAAAAGAATATAGGTAGCTGAGTTTATTAGCATAGTCAGATGAAGTAAAATGAGGTTTGCTGAAGTGTTATTAATGTTGAATAGCTTATACATAACTCAGAATGTGAACTCTAAGCCATAATATTCCCACCTGGGTAGAATTATGTCACTAAGCAGACAGCTAAGCCATTAAGTCACCTCCTCTAAAGTCAAATGTGTCCACTGTAGCTTTTTTTCCGCTCTGACAACTGAAGCAACCATTTGTTCCAGGGAGCCAGGAATCTATTGGCCTTATGACATCGAATCTCTGCAAGGCTTCAGACTCTCAGTGAGCCTTCCCCCCAGCTGTAATTACTGTTTCCTATCTACTGGGATTGTCACGAACAGGCCCACTGAGACTCTGCACTAAATCTCCTCAATGTCGTCAGTCAGCCATCCAGATAGGTAGCTGGGCAGCCAGCAAAAAGGCAGGGCCTCCTGGAAGTGAGTTTCTCTCCAGGGTGGTTGATGTATGGACTGACATAGACAGCTTTTAACGGATCGTCTCTCCTCCCACACCAAACCCTTCTAAAGTCATTGCCACAAGGAGCAAATATGTTGGGAAAGGATAGATGGGATTTTGCCAATGAAAGCACTGCTGAATTTTAGTAACAAACATTTCAATTTATTGTTACAAGGAAGTCAGGGGTGTTGCGCTTCCTCTATGTTGAAATGGTCTTTGGTCACAGGACATGAATTAGACTGAGATGTGAAACATTTCATTGAGCTTTGTTGCTGACTCAAGGAGACTGATAAGAGCTGTTGATTGTCTGAGTGGCTTTAAATTAGTTTTTTTAATGTTACTGTACAAAAATAAATGAAATATTTTTTCAGATCTGTGCATGGCTTTTGAAACAAAACAAACAAAAATAATTAGGCTTTCTCAGTTAAACAGGTTAGAACACTTCACCTGTATGTTCAACAAATGCTGCTTTAATAAGTAATCTGAGGATTGAGTCATGGCAACTGGACTTCTTTCTTCCAAGTAGAGACGTTTCGTTCTGCATCCACAGAACTT